>JAVIAB010000101.1:28193878-28548878 GCA_032433765.1 Megaustenia siamemsis
TGTAATACCATATTTGTAATTAATTTACACTCATCATCATCATCATGTGCTATACCTGTTGGCGTAGGCGATCATGTCCTTCCAAATTCTTCTATATTCAGTGCATCGTATCAGTTCTGTTGTTGACTGTTTGCCATGCCTTGACATAAAGCCATCTAGTATTTTCTCTCTTCGTTGTCCGCGATCTCTTTTCCCTTGTATTTGCCTGTTGTAACCAAGTATTCCAACTTTCCTCTTCTCATGATGTGCCCGAAAAATGTTGATTGTTTCTTTCTGGTGTTTTTAGGAGCTCCCTTTTTGTGTTGGCCTCTTTGAGAACTTCCTCATTGGTCTTTTTAGCTGTCCAGGGAACTATCAACATTCTTCTGAGAAATCTCATCTAAATGGCCTCTAACCGTCTTCTCATTTGTCTGTTTACTGTCCATGATTCGCTTCCATAGGTCAGAATTGGTTCTACGATGAACTATTTTTCTCACTTCTATTGACATAAAATTGTTGGATAAGATTTTTTTTTCATTTTCTGACATTTTATTTTGGCTTGAGCTATTCTGCTTGTTATTTCTGTGGTGCATCTTCCATCTGATGTTATTATTGTGCCCAAGTATTTGAAACGGGGTACTTGTTTCAGATTTGTCCTGTTTAATTTTACGCTGCATGATGGTGGTGATTGTTTCTTTGATATGACCATCACTTCTATTTTCTTATTATACAGACCCTTCTTGTTGCTTTCTTTTACTATTATATAATTTACACTGTGGTTTATTTTCCACAAAATAAAAAATAGCCATTTTTCCTGACATTTTAGAGCAATTATAAGTGAAGAAGACTTGAATATCATATATTTGATTTATTCCTTAAAAAAAAAACTGATATTTTACAGATCAGCCTGGACTTCAAAATTATCAGCACAAAAATAAAATCAATATTTCGATTTTTTAAAAATTGTTATTATTTTTTCTTTTGATTGCGTTCGCCAGCCAGCGTTTTACCTCTAACGAAGTCCTTAGAGAACAGGAACTGAATCTGGCATGCTAATCCGTTGTTCCCTGGCAGCCGTGTGCACAGGGGTCCCTCGCCGCACATTCTCTGTTTTCTGAGGTACTCATATTTTTTTTCCGTCCATGAGTAATTGACGTTTCAAGCCGGGCCTCGCTGCTGAGACCAGGGGTGGTTGCCGCAGAGAGAAATCATAAATAAAAATCCCAACCGGAGCAGCCAGGATTTGAACCCACAACATCTCTGTCTAGAGGCCGACGTCTTGGCTCGAGATCAACCATTCCTCCATAATTTTATTTAAACCAGGTGAAGGGTGTGTCGTGTCATACTTCCAGTTGGCTTCCACACTATACCTCCTATAAGCTCCATCGTCTTCGGCGTATCTCTTTGTCTACCAGAATTTGACTCGCACTTTCCCGTAATTCTGCGACAGTAATTTTGTCCTGCCATTTCCATCCTTTTATTCTGTGGAAGCATCCATTTATGATGGCCTGTATCTTCGAGATTGTCACTATTTTGTTCATCATCATCATCATCATCGAGTGCCCTCTACTCATCGAAAGTTGGCCACCATGGAACGCCATTCCACTCTGTCTATTGCTTTGATGGTGCTGATTGCCATAGGCTGACTTGTCCATCTTTTGATGTTACTCGTCCATGTTAGTCTTGGTCTGCCTCTGCCTCTTTTACCTTGTATTTTCCCTTCTAATATTACTTTTATTAGACTGTTGTGTCTTTTTAGAGACCAAAACATTTCATTTGTCTTGCTCTAATTGTGTTTAGTAGTTCTTTTTTCATTTTTAGTTGTTTTAAAACTTCTTCGTTTGTTTTCTATTCTTCCCATCCAATTCTACCTATTCTTCTATATATCCACATTTCAAAGGCTTCAATTTTCTGTAATTTGTTCACTAACGCTAAAAAGTCAAGGTTTATTTTTCCCTTCATATCCAGGGTGAATTTTTACAAATCAGACCCAAGCACCTCGTGACGACTGCACTGGACAAGTGGTTGGGATGGAACTCTTTTTCTCCAGTCATATAAGTACCACAGCAAAGCCCAGAATTGTTCTCAATACCTTTTTGTTCTGACATGTAGCCTTGGGCACACCCAAACCACAACTTGGGAATCATTGGAAAAACGAATGGTTACAATCAAGTGCTGCGGTTTGAAGACCACTGGGAAAGTTCGGAGAACTTTTCTTTATGTTAACAAAAGCCTGTTTACCTTTTCATTATATTTTTCTTCTTTCATGAGAAGCTACCTTTCTTCTTTTTTGCTAAACACTTTCTTTCTTTCTTTCTTTCTTTCTTTCTTTCTTTCTTTCTTTCTTTCTTTCTACAGTATTTTCTTTCTTTCTTTTTTTCTTTCTTTCTTTCTTTATTTCTTTCTTTCTTTCTTTCTTTCTACAGTATTTTCTTTCTTTCTTTCTTTCTTTCTTTCTACAGTATTTTCTTTCTTTATTTCTTTCTTTCTTTTTTTCTATTTTTTTTTCTTTCTTTCTTTCTACAGTATTTTCTTTCTTTCTTTTTTTCTATTTTTCTTTCTTTCTTTCTTACTACAGTTTTTTCTTTCTTTCTTTCTTTTTTTTTCTCTCTCTTTTTTCTTTTTTTCTTTCTTTCTTTCTTTCTACAGTTTTTTCTTTCTTTCTTTTTTTCTTTCTCTCTTTTTTCTTTTTTTCTTTCTTTCTTTCTTTCTACAGTTTTTTCTTTCTTTCTTTCTTTCTTTCTTTCTTTCTTTCCTTTCTTTCTTTCTTTTTTTCTTTCTACCGTTCATTCTTTCTTTCTTTCTTTCGACCGTTCTTTCTTATTTTCTGAAACTGCCCAATACTTGTGTACATATCTCCTGCTTCTTCTTTTCCCATAGTTATTTCTCAAGTAGACCCAAACAATCTTTAACAAAATTGGCAGTTAGATCCAAGCCGTTCTCCCTACATAGAACCCCACTCACTGAGATCGTTGTAAGTCAGAGTAGGTGTCAGTAGCATTCATTAGCTGGCTTGTCACATACTTGCTAACTAACAAAGTATACTTAGCGGAACACATATTTCATTTTTTAACTATTATATAAAACATATTTTAACAATACACTATGGGTCGAAGGACGTAAGCTCAGAAGTTTCTGGATCCATAACTAAGAACACTAACAAGAAACCTTACTTTCTTTCACAGAATGCTGCTGTGTACACAGATCTGGCTCTAAGATTGACAACGATTGTTAGAATGGAAATGGGCGATTATAAACTGGTATGTAATCACGTAATCACTGATATGTAATCACGTAGTCGCTGGTATGTAATTATATAATCACTGGTATGTAATCACGTAATCACTGGTATGTAATCACGTAATTGATGGTACGTAATCACGTAATCGTTGACATGTAATCATATAATCACTGGTATGTAATCACGTAATTCCTGGTATGTAATCCATGGTATGCTGTCACGTAATCGCTGTTATGTAATTTTATGATCACTGGTATGTAATCACGTAATTACTGGCATGTAATCACGTAATCACTGCTATTCAGTCACGCAATCGCTGATATGTAATTTTATAATCACTGGCATGTAATCACATAATTACTGGCACGTAATCACGTAATCACTGGTATGTAATCACGTAATCGCTGGTATGTATTTTTGTGATCACTGGTATGTAATCACGTAATTACTGGCATGTAATCACGTAATCACTGGTATGCAGTCACGTAATCGCTGATATGTAATTTTATAATCACTGGTATGTAATCACATAATTACTGGCACGTAATCACGTAATCACTGGTATGTAATCACGATCGAAGCCTTTGAAGACTTTATTAAATGTTTAACCATTGCGAATGAAGACATTGATTGATTACAACCGCAACAACTACTACAACAATGAGTGGTGGATAGATAATATAATGTAAGTGTTCATATTCTATCTATCTATTATCCTTTCGAGCCGAAGACGGCACATAGGGCAGAACCACAATCTCAAAAACAGAAACCTTGCGTGCCAAAATGGCACATATTGGAGAGATCACTGCTTCTAAAAATGGTTCTATTTCCATAACAATGCTTTTTACAATGACAGCTTGTCAAGCCATCGATCAACCTCCTTAGTCGCCTCTTACGACATGCTTGGAAGGTCACAGTGTCACTATTCTTTACTTCCCATAGTGTTCATATTGCTCGAACATTAACCCACTTAGTAACGTGGGAAGCATTATGCCAGACCCTTTAACATTCCAAGAAAAATATTCACATGTAATAATTTAAGGTTGGGTTATTTCAGAAATATCATCTAGACATCAATATTAAAGAAAGTACAATAATAGAAATTGAATTAACAGTGAAATACATGGACAGTAATAACGCGTCTGGCGTTGATGAAATATCTGCAGAGATGCGACGATTTTTTTAATAATCACAACATTTTCCACCTAAAATGGTTCTTTTGTTATTTGGTTATGGAAGGCCCCGGTACCACTGCAAACGAATTAAAATCCATAATTGCTCAACAAGCAACTTATTACTTTTTACAATTGCACAACTTTACTATAAATGAATATCAAAAAGACTAAGACTATGATCATAAACAAAGAAAATTCTCAAGACCTACAATTAAATATCACAGTTGAGGGAATACACATGGAGACAGTCCAGAGCTACAACTACCTGGGACATACTATAACCAATGATGGAAAATGCAAAACTGAAATAAACAAAAGAATAGGTATGGCAAAAAGTAATTTTAATGCCATGAAAAATATACTAACAACAAAACAAATATCAGCAGGGGTGAAACTAACAATGGCAAAATGTTACGTCTTCTCAATATTCCTGTATGGTGCAGAAACATGGACATTAGACAAGAAAACATCAGAAAATTGAAGCCTTTGAAATGTGGATTTATAGAAGAATAGGTAGAATTTGTTGGAAACAAAAGATAACAAACGATGAAGTTTTAAAACAACTAAAAATAAAAATAGAACTGCTGGACACAATTAAGACAAGACAAATGAAATTTTTGGGGCATGTAAAAAGACACAACAGCCTACTAAAAGTAATATTGGAAGGAAAAATACAAGGTAAAAGAGGCAGAGGCAGACCAAGACTAACATGGACGAGTAAATCTATTACAGCCTGCACCACCAAAGTAAGAAACAGAGTAGAATGGCGATCCATGGTAGCCAATTTTCGTTGCGGAGATGGCACAAGATGATGATGATGAATTGCTCAACCGCCTGTGCCAGTGGAATCATTCGAATTACTAACTCATCTCCCAAACAAGGACAGGTGTCTGTAGTCCCCATCATAGCATCTCAGCACACGCTAAAAGACATAAGACGAAACCGTACAGAATCATTCATCGTAAACAATTGGAATATCGAAACACGATCAAAACGGATGAAACACACAGCTCACGGTGTGCACAGTGCACCTAACTCAGTAGCTCCTGCAACAAGCCGGACTTAAAATATGAGGAAACTGCCACAAGGAACACTTTCATACATATCCTTCAACGGTTCTTGCCGCCTATCCACCATATTGACCGGAAGTTCACGTTCTCTTGAAAATGATGATCGTCATATTTTTTTAAAAATCTATATATTTCATCTAAAATAAGTATTTTTTAAATAAAATTTGAGATGAAGAAAAAGTTCTTACAAAATGAGAGTAAGAGATCATTATCTACGTACCTAAAATAGATAATTTAAAAGATTGCAATAACTGGAGAGGAATTAGGCTTTTATCAGTTGCTTCCTAGGTTTTATGTTGAATCATGCTGAACAGAATAAAAGATGCTGTAGATAATATTATGAGCGAATATCAAGCAGGAATCAGAAAGAGGAGAAGCTGTCTTGACCAAATATTTACTCAAAGGATAATACTAGAAGAACATGCAGAAAAAAAAAACAACAACCATTAGGTTGCAATTTCACTGAATTTAAAAAAAAAAGAAAAAACGCGTTTTATGGCATATTTTCTGCCCTTGTGGAATATCTTGAAACATTACTGAATACCATCAGCAAATACCAACATTATAAAAGAACATATCTATCTATCTTTTGTTCGCCCGAAGTATTGTCCATATCTGCAATGTCGTTTCCTGTATATATTTTACTGTCTTTTGTAATTCTTGCAGTGGCCCATATAGTTTTGTCTGTAATGTTGTATCTATGGGCCAATGGATTTTCCTCAGTCTACTATATTCAGTGCAGTCTTGAAGTACGTGTTCAGCAGTCTGGGGCGCCTGTCCACATGTACAAGAAGTTGAGGTGCCGATCTTGAATTGTGTATACATGTGACTATGGAGTCGATTGTATCCTGTTCTGATGCGTATAATGATAACTTGTTCATATCTATTCATGACAAAGAACATATAAGACAGCTATACTTGCGCAGTTCACACAGAGAATAAGTTATTAGTTTCGAATTGAAACAGGAGTCACAATGGAATGCTTACTATCACCATTGCTATTTGGAATTACTATTGATTACATTGATTTATGAATTAATGTTGCAAAGACAATAATGACATTATGACAAAAATTACTTATAAGATTTAGATTTTGTAGATTATGTAGTGCTCTATGTGACAATATCAACAATATGCACATTATCACGGTTACCCATACATGGATACAAATAATAATAAATAAATATTATTATATAGAGAACTTCCGGGGCGATAATAGGGAATAATAGAACAAAGAAGTATGTGTTAGCACTCGGAAAAATTGACAGACAAACAACAACAGAAAAAAACGAAGAACAATATATGGTCCGAACCGGGATCGATTTATTTCGGGTCTGTGATCGTTACCCTATGCTGTAGTCATTGAGGACGCCTTCGTGTAAGACACTGCTACAATAGCTAATTTTTTTAGTTAGCTGCGTGATAGTGTTATAAGCGTTCGGCTTCTCGTGGCAAGGCGCGGTGCCAGGGAGTACGGGTTCGATCCCGCTTCGGACCATATATTGTTCTTCGTTTTTTTCTGTTGTTGTTTGTCTGTCAATTTTTCCGAGTGCTAACACATACTTCTTTGTTCTATTATTACCCATACATCCATGGTGGAAAAAAAAATATATATAAATAATCAACCATTGGAAAGAGTAAACCATTACATATATCTTGGAAGTAATATAGATAAAATAAAAGTGAAATACAGGAAGAGATCACTAGGAGGATAGCAAAAACAGCCGCTAATTTTAAAAACCTGGACAAAATTTGGAAGCAAAAATACCGAGTAAGATGTGCACACCGGAAGCTGTGCATTTTATCCGATTTGATCATGTTTCGATATTCCAATTGTTTACGATGAATGACGATATCGTATGACAGGAAAACAGTTGGCTGTGTTCACTTTATGTGCGGTTTTGCCTTATGTTTTTTGGCGTGTGCTGAGGCTGCTATGATGGGGACTACAGCTACCTTTCTTTGTTTGGGATATGTGATCGTAATTCGAATGATTCCACTGGCACGGGCGATTGAGCAATTATAGATTTTAAATCCGTGCGCAGTGAAACCGGGGCCTTCCATAACCAAAGAACTAAGTAAGAAAACCAAACATAGAATATTTAACTTAAACGTATTATCAACACTTACCTATGCACGTGAACGCTGGAAAATGCCTAAGAAGAACACTCTATCTACAATGGAATGAATTCAAGACTAAGATAGATATAAGAGATATAGCCATGAAACCAGCGGTCTCATCTACAATTGGGAAGAGAAGATGGACAAATGTCCAACATGTGCTGAGAAGAGACAACAAGAGAATTCCAAAACAGGCTCTTCTATGGGAAACATCAGGAAAGAGAAAAAGAGGAAGACCCAGAGAGACACTAAAAAAACACTTATAAGAGAAGCAAAGTTGGCAGGCATAGACTCATTAGATAAGATGGACATTATCCCCCAGTAAAGAGATGTGAGGCGAAAATACACTAAAAGCTCTATGTGACGTCACACGGCGAGCGAAGCATTCAGATCATTATATATCTTTGTCTGTCGACCATTACCATTCATTCCTTCAACACCACGACTCTACAAGAGGTAGGGTTTGATTCCAACCGACGGCTTCCGGTTCACCCAGCCTTAAATGGGTACCGGATTTATTTTTTCTGAGAATGTAAATCGGCACGGGCGTAATACCGACCACATTACCCCAAAAATCATGTGCTGAAAGTCTGTAAAATTAATGGTCACTAACACCATATTCCCTATACGCGACTTGGCGTGACGGGGGCTCTTTACTTTTTTTTAAACCACGACTCTAACCGTCTTATTTCTTCTATAAGTACCTCAGACCATATCATGAGATCCAGCAGCAACATCACACTCTGTCCTATAGTCTATGTTCAAGCGTTATGGAAAAAAAGTCACTATATGGTTTTTTTTTTTAATAACCACAGAAGCAAAATCATCATCGAGTGTCGTCTCCACATCGAAGGTTGGCTACCATGGAGCCCCATTCCAATCTGTCCCATGCTTTGATGGTGCAGATTGTCATAGGTTAACTTGTCCATCTTTTAATGTTACTCGTTCATGTTAGTCTTGGTCTGCCTCTGCCTCTTTTACCTTGTATTTTACCTTTCAGTATTACTTTTATTAGGCTGTTGTATCTTTTAACTATTATCTTTACGACACATAGTACCATTGCTAGTGTATGTCGGGGAGGCAACGATAGAACCAGAGGGATAAAGGCCGCTTGGTCAAGCAGTCGCCACGACGTGTGAGACTCAGGATTTTTGTTTCACCCCCGATAGAAAAAATCCTTTCTGTCTACCGCGGGCTTCGAACACCGAACGTCGGCTTTTCAGCCGTATCTTTTAACATGACCCCAAAATTTCATTTGTCTTGTTCTAGTTGTGTTTAGTAGTTCACTTTTCAATTTTAGTTGTTTTAAAACTTCATCGTTTGTTCTCTCTTCTTTCCATCCTATTCTACTATTCTTCTATAAATCCACATGTCAAAGGCTTCAATTCTCTGTTCTGTTTTCTTGTCTAATGTCCATGTTTCTGCACCATACAGGAATATTGAGAAGATGTAACATTTTGCTATTCTTAGATTTAGCCCTGGTGTTATTTCTTTTGATGCTACTATACTTTTCATGGCATTAAAATTACTTTTTGCCATACCTATTCTTTTGTTTATTTCAGTTTTACATTTTCCCTTGCTGGTTATAGTATGTCCCAGGTAGTTGTAGCTCTGGACTGTCTCTTGATGTATTCCTTCAACTTTGATATTTATTTGTAGGTCTTGAGAATTTTCTTTCCTTATGATCATAGTTGTAGTCTTTTTTATATTCATATATAATCCATTATTTTTTTGGCTTGTCATGTTTATTTCATTATCAATTGTTGTAGATCTTTATGATTTTCTGCTAGTAATACAGTATCATCAGCATATCTTAGGTTATTGATTATCTTTCCATTAATGTTTAGGCCTGGCATTTCTGTGATGTTTTTAGAGATTTGCTCAGTGTATAGATTGAACAAGCTTGGTGATAGGATGCATCCCTGTCTTACTCCTCTTTTTACAAAAATGTTATAGTTATTATTAGGGCTCGGATTTTCATGAAATGTCATATTTTTTTCCTGAAGCATATTTTCAGTTTTAAGTTAATTTCTACATGTTTCAAGCATTTCTGAACAATTTTAAGCTGTTTTTATTTGTCATATAAATGCATATTTTGACCATAATTTTGATGAGGTCATATTTTGCCTGAAATTGGAGATTTAGGTCATATTTTGGTCATATTTAGGTCATATTTTGGTCATATTTTGCATATTTTCTGGTGTACTCAACTTTCTGGTGTACTCCGTTTGCTTATCAATGTTAGCACATCTTAAACTATGTTTAGAGACAAATTGTGAGGATTGGCTATATTTCTGAATGTGTGTATTAGTGAATATGCATGTGTGTCTTTCATGCGACTGTAGGGAGGGGAAGACATCAGTCAACTCTTTGATGTCAGTCGGCATCTGAGAATAAAAAAGGGAATGACATCCGCTCAATACTAAAATACTTCAAAAGAATTTTCTGGGTTTTGTTTCGAAAGTAAATTGTAGGAAACAATTTCAAATGTTTCAACGTCAGGAGCGAATATTCCTGGATTTGTTAAATCTTCCAGTTTCATTTTAAACCATATTACTTGCCTTGCTCATGCACTGCATCGAGTAGCTGAGGAAGTTCGAGGTAATTTTCCTGATGTGGACAAGCTTATTTCAAATGGGAAAAAAATATTCATCAAGGCTCCTCTTCGAGTACAAAAATTCAAAGAAGAAGCTCCTCAACTACCACTTCCTCCACAACCTATCCTTACACGTTGGGGTACATGGCTGGACGCTGTAGAGTATTACTGTGAAAACTATTCAACACTGGATAAAATATTTAATGCCCTAGACAAAGACGACGCAACATCAATACAAGCAGTGCAAAGCTTATTTTCTACCAGACTATCACAAAATCTGACTTATATAAAGTCAAACTTTTCTGCAATTTCAAAAGCAATAAAACGTCTGGAAAGCGAAGGGACTGCACTTTATGATGCATTAGATATTGTGAAACAAATTCAAACAGAAATAAATGGATCACGTGGTGAAGTAAGCAACAGGATTAAAGTAAAATTAGAAAGTGTTCTTCATAGAAATTCTGGTTATTTCTCATTGTGCAAAATTGCAGACATACTTAGTGGTAAACATGCAACATTTCAAGAGGATGAACCTGAACTTTCAGCAAATGATCTGACATTATTTAGATTTGCCCCTGTGACATCATGTGATGTAGAACGAAGTTTTTCAAAATATAAAACAATTCTCAGTGACAATCGACGATCGTTCAAATTTGAAACTCTAAAAATGTATGTTGTTGTCGGTTGCAATTGTACAAACAATGAAAACTGAGGAATAAATGTGGTAAGTGTTTTTATACATGCTTTGTTAAGTATTACTACTATGTAGGTACTATGACTACTATGTAATGCGTAAAACATGCAAACAATAATAATTTGTGTGTTTTTTTTTTGGTTCATAAATGAGAAAAACCTTATGGTCATATTTCGGCATATTTAGCATATTTTAGGTCATATTTTGCCTTTTTTAGGTCATATTTGCATGTCATATTTCAGGATTTTTAGGTCATAAAAATCCGAGCCCTAGTTATTATAGTTACTCGAAGGCCCCAACTGAATTGAAATCCATAATTCTTCCTCTTCCTCTTTCCTTCCTCATCTGCCTTTCAGCGTCATATAATTTGCGGTCTTTTGTTCTTCTGTTCGCCTCTGCTGCTGTTATGTTTCCTAGTGATTCTGATATTCCATCGACCCATCTTTTATGTGGTCGACCCTTGGGTCTGGTGTTCTCACAACGTTTGGTGAAGGCTCGTTGTGTTATGTTTTGTTCTTTTTGCCTTGTCACGTGGCCAAACAATTTTATCTGTTGTTTCCTTATATATTCTACGGCAGGGGCTATTCCTAGCTGTTTTCTCAGTTCTTCATTTCTGATCTCATCTCTCAGATTGTTTCCTGTCATTCGTCTAACACATTTCATCTCAGTAGAGGTTATTTTTCTTATTGTTCTTGCATCTAGGGTCCATTGCCTAGCATTGGTAGCACAACGTTGGGATGAAGATTGTATTGTATAGTGCTCGTTTTGCCTCCAGAGTTATTTCCTTTTTGGACAATAGTGGCGTTAACTGTCCAATGATTTGACAAGCCTTGTTGCATCTTGATTCTATCTCTGCTGTTTGAGAATTATCGTTTGTCGTTAGACTTTCTAGGTATTTGAATTTCTCTACTTGTTTTGTTGTCTGCTATAGTTATGTTGATGTTCTTTTTACTTTTGGAAGATCCATAATTAATGAATCAAAATTCAATAAAAAATGTAATTTGGATGATAATTTTTTTGTGTATATTTTCTTTGTTTAATAAAACGTTTCTACTTTTAGTGCATCACAATTAAGTATTGACTTTACGACTTTCACAGAAGGGGTCATTTAATCATGGTGGCAGAGAGTGGAGTCTTGAGCCAGTAGACACAACAAGAGATGCAGCGGGAGAATCTAAACATGGTCTGCATCGGGTATTTCCTGCTAAAGTTGATGATTCGGTCTCCTTGTTAGCCGATGAGGTACAGGATAAACTTGGTATGTAGACCAACAAGGAAAGTAGCAGTCAGGTTTTCATTTCATTTCTGTGTCGGAGGACTTTCTGAAAGCTTGAATGTATTAAGTCACATACAAGTCACATACAAGTCACATACAAGTCACATACCGGTGCAGTCACAATCAAATGCTCACGTAAGAGTTTTTATTTCAGAGTGCGGGTGGTTGAATAGACAACTTGTCGAGCTCCAAATAAGGAGAACGACGGTCGAATAGATCCCCAAACATGGAGAACGACGGTCGAATAGATCCCCAAACATGGAGAACGACGGTCGAATCGATTCCCAAACATGGAGAACGACGGTCGAATCGATTCACAAACATGGAGAACGACGGTCGAATCGATCCCCAAACATGGAGAACGACGGTCGAATCGATCCCCAAACATGGAGAACGACGGTCGAATCGATTCACAAACAAGGAGAATGACGGTCGAATCGATTCACAAACAAGGAGAACGACGGTCGAATCGATTCACAAACATGGAGAACGACGGTCGAATCGATTCACAAACAAGGAGAATGACGGTCGGATCGACCCCCAAACAGAACGAGAGTCGAATCAAGGCAGGGTCAAAAGTTGCACCTATTGGTGGTCAAATAAAAACTCAAATTCGAACACCCCCAGGCGATGTACTGGACACACGGGTTTTATTCTCAACTTGTCTAAACCTTCCCGGCATACTTCTGAGATACGGCAAATGTCGTAAAAGAGAGTTTTTGTTTCTTATATTCTAACGACCTATTATTATGCTATGTAGAGTCAATCTTAACCTATGGATGTGAATCATTTACAATAGGAAAACAAACCAAAAAAATCACTGGAGTCTGTAGAAATGTCGTTTTACAGAAGAATGTTGAGAATACCATGGACAGCTAAGAAGATTATTATTCAAAACGTTATGAAACAGGCCAAAGCAAAAAGAGAGCTAATTTCCAATATTAGGAACAAACGATCATCATTTTTTGGCCATGTAATGAGAAGAAAACAACTTGGAATATATTGTAACAACTGGGAAAATCGAGGGACAAAGAGTTAGAGGAAAGCGAAAAAAATACCAGACAGCTTAAGAGAATGGTTTGACAGAAGGTCAAC
The DNA here is from genome assembly GCA_032433765.1 of Megaustenia siamemsis. Classification (NCBI taxonomy): domain Eukaryota; kingdom Metazoa; phylum Mollusca; class Gastropoda; order Stylommatophora; family Ariophantidae; genus Megaustenia; species Megaustenia siamemsis. The sequence continues at coordinate 28,207,126 of JAVIAB010000101.1, forward strand.
AATAGAAATGATAAATAACTGTCGAGATCGAAAATTGTGGATAGACATGATCACATACGCCAGCAGGTCCGGTACTTGATGATGATGATGATTATTATCATGCTATTATTAGTGCTTGTTATGTTCGATGATTTTTATTTGTTCACGTTCGACAGAAGTCGCGTTCCTTGTTGATCCACGGATGAAGTCATAATGAGTGTTTCTATAGTTGATATGTCAGGTGGTAGCCACTTCCCTCACAAGTTGAAAACGTAACAGTTAGGCACATGTTGATGTTTCTCAGCACTTTAACGTTCATCACATTACATGAAAGCAGCTCTTTATCGTGACGGTTGAAGAGAAGTTTTGAACTCTCTAATGATTACCACGAACACGCTAATGCATGATAAAACAAGTGGAGACAGGATAATGAATAACAAATGGTACATTGGGAGCTTGCTATGGAAGATCGTCAAAAATATCCTCACAGTACCCAAATAATAAAACAGACTAGATGAAAATGGGGGTCTATAAAAGACAAATCACTGGAGGCTGTAGAAATGTGGTAACAGCTAATAGATGAAAACATTATGGAAGAGGTCAAATCAAAAAGTGAGCTAATATTCAATATTATGAAGAAACAATCATCATTTTTTGGCATTGTAATGAGAATGGAACAGTTGGAATATATTGTAACGACTGGGAAAATCGAGGGATGAAGAAATAGAGGGAAGCAAAGAGAAAAGATACCAGACAGCTTAAGACAATGGCTTGGCAGAAGGTCAACAACAGAAATGACAAATAACTGTCGAGATCGAAAGTTGTGAAGAGACATGATCACTTACGCCAGCAGGCTGGGTACTTGATGATGACAAAGGACAAGCGGCCAGGTTCAATCATCATCGACAGCTTCCTGGTTCGCCCAGCTTTAAATAGATGCTGGGGAAGAAAGACAGCATTGATTACCAATCACGTTACCCGATAGATAATGTGCCTACGGTTTGTACCGCCACTGGCATAACAGGGCTCTTTCTTTCTGTTTTCTTTATTTTTCTTTATTTTTTGTTTTGTTTTTTGCATGAAAGGAATACAAGCAAAAAAATAAATAACTAGACTTACTAGTGATATCGTGGATATCATCTAACTCTGTATTACTGAGTAATGAGAGAGAGACAATAAACTAACAAACGAGTGAGCGACACAACAATACAGTACACAAACAATGAGATTCCAAGAAAGGAAGAAATTATGCATTTTATTACAACTATTCGTCAATCACAAAACTGCTATATAACTATCTTGTTTTGCTGCCTCGGACTACCAAAATTGATAATCGTGGACTATCAAAATTAATGATCTTGGACTATCAAAATTAATGATCTTGGACTATCAAAACTGATGATCTCGGGCTATCAAAATTGATGATCTTGGGCTATCAAAGTTTATGATCTTAGACTATCAACATTTATGATCTTGGACTTTAAAAATTGATGATCTAGGACTATCAAAATTGATGATCTTGGGTTATAAATATTTATGACCTCGGGCTATCAAAATTGATGATCTAGGACAATCACAATTGATGAATTTGGGCTATCAAAATTGATGATCTAGAGCTATCAAAATTGATGATCTTGGGCTATCAAAATTGATGACCTCGAGCTATCAAAATTGATGATCTAGGACTATCAAAATTGATGATCTTGGGTTATAAACATTGATGACCTCGGGCTATCAAAATTGATGATCTTGGGCTGTCAGAAATGATGATATTAAGCTGTCAGAATTGATGAACTTGAGCTATAAAAACTAATGAACTTGGGCTATCAAAATTGATGATCTTGAGCTATCAAATTTGATGATCTTGGGCTATCAAAATTGATGATCTTGGGCTATAAAATTGATGATCTTGGGCTATCAAAATTGATGATCTTGGGCTATCACATTTGATGATCTTGGGCTATCAAAATTGATGATCTTGAGCTATCACATTTTATGATCTTAGGCTATCAAAATTGATGATCTTGAGCTATCAAAATTGATGATCTTGGGCCATCAAAATTGATGAGCTTGGCCTATCACATTTGATGATCTTGGCTATCAAAACTGATGATCTTGGGCTATCAAAATTGATGATCTTGAGCTATCAAAATTGATGATCTTGGGCTATCAAAATTGATGATCTTTGGATATCAAAATTGATCATTTTGGGCTATCAAAGTTGATGATCTTGAGCTATCAAAATTGATGATCTTGGGCTATCAAAATTGATGATCTTGGGCTATCAAAACTGATGATCTTGGGCTATCAAAATTGATGATCTTTGGCTATCAAAATTGATGATCTTGAGCTATCAAAATTGATGCTCTTGAGCTATCAAAATTGATCATTTTGGGCTATCAAAATTGATGATCTTGAGCTATCAAAATTGATGATCTTGGGCTATCAAAATTAATGATCTTGGGCTATCAAAACTGATGATCTTGGACTATCATAATTGATGATCTTGAGCTATCATAATTGATGATCTTGAGCTATCAAAATTGATGATCTTGGGCTATCAAAATTGATGATCTTGGGCTATCAAAACTGATGATCTTGGGCTATCAAAATTGATGATCTTTGGCTATCAAAATTGATGATCTTGAGCCATCAAAACTGATGATCTTGAGCTATCAAAATTGATGACCATGTTCCGACATAAAATGATGGACACAAGACTTAGAGGTTACTTATATAGATAGACAAGGGCTTTAGTGCAGTCACAAACGGATGCCATTGTTTAAACGTGTATACCCCAGCATCGATGACGTAACAATTATTGTATACCCCAGCATCGATGAAGTAACAATTATTGTATACCCCAGTATCGATGACGTAACAATTATTGTATACCCCAGCATCGATGACGTAACAATTATTGTATACCCCAGCATCGATGAAGTAACAATTATTGTATACCCCAGCATCGATGAAGTAACAATTATTGTATACCCCAGCATCGATGAAGTAACAATTATTGTATACCCCAGCATCGATGAAGTAACAATTATTGTATACCCCTGTATCGATGAAGTAACAATTATTGTATACCCCAGCATCGATGAAGTAACAATTATTGTATACCCCAGTATCGATGAAGTAACAATTATTCAAATTACAAATTTATATCTTCCTCAAACCCAAGCCACACATTTTTCTCCATCTTATCACGTCAAAAAATTTATAGTAATTATGTTCATTTTTTTTCCTTAAAAGCAACCTGAAATGCATTTTTTGAACCGTCGGGTGATTGCTACCACAGACAGTAGGTCTGTAGAACTCATAGTAGTTACAAAAAATTGTGCTTCATCATTTGTTGTCGTTGTCCCTGTTTTTTGAAGAAGACCACAGGCCGAAACGTCAGTATTGTGTTGTGTTCCTTTTTTGTAGAGCTGTCACCATACCTTGGAGTGTCTAACACTCCCCATCACTGGCTTTTTTCATAATTGTTATCAAGCAAGAATTACGGTATATTTCTATATCTTTTAAAGGAAAAATCATTTATAATTACCTAACAATGAAGAAAGCAATTATTAGACGGGGTTGACAATAACATAAGTATAAATATGTATTTTCAACAATTTTTACTTCATCTTCTTCTGCTTTATGTTTTCTCTTTCTCGCTGATACCTAAAAGGTGTCGTGGTTTATATCATTTGTCGTTCTTGAGCTGCTCGAACTGTCTGAATTAGTGATTTTTCTTTGTTGTTAAATGTCTCTGTCACTGCATCTATCTATCTTCTTCTTTTCTCTTTTCACTGATACCTAAAAGGTGTCGTGGTTTATATCATTTGTCGTTCTTGAGCTGCTCGAACTGGCTGAATCAGTGATTTTCCTTTATTGTTACTTGTCTCTATTACTGCATCTATCCATCTTCTTCTAGGTCTTCCTCTTGGTCTTTTTCCATGCATTCTCGAGAAGAACGCCCTTGATGGTGATTGGTGAGGATTCATTCTGACCAGGTGGCCAAACCATTTAAGTTGTTGTTCTATATATTTTTGGCAGGGTTTTATTCCTACAATTTTTTTTAATGGTTTCATTTGGTATTCTATCTCTTCTTGTGTTGTTTGTTACTTTTCTCAAGCATCACATCTTACATGTATTGATCTTTCTTAAATGTGATTTAGAAAGTTTTTTGTGTGAAAATGATTCACTTCATCAATGCTCAGATATCATTAGTGTGACCCTACGGGTACACAGGCATTTAAAAAGACATTCAAAAATAGCACACAGGACTACCACAAATTTATTCAAATATGGACAGAACACAAACCTATGGAGGTTCACATCGAGACTAAGCTGTTTGAAGAGGCTGCGAGCCGTCAAATACAACAACGGTGGTATTCAGAGAGGACGGGATTTTCTGTTGTAGACTTCACTAAATGGAGCAAATAACGTGAAAACAAGTAATGGAATTCCCTTATTGTTGATCTGTGTTCTTAACATGTACCTGACTCTGGTTGATCTTGGAAGTAGAAGAGGGAGAATTAGAAGGAGAAATAGGAGAAGGCGAAGAAGAAGATGAAGTAGGAGAAGATGGAGAAGGAGAAGGAGAAAGAGCATGAGAAGGAGAAGGAGCACGAGAAAGAGAAGGAGAAGAAGAAAAAGAAAGAGAAGAAGATGAAGAAGGAGAAGGAGAAGATGGAGAAGAAGGAGAAGTTGAAGGAGAAGAAGAAAGAAAAAAAGATGTAGAAAAGAAGAAAAAGTGGAGAAGAAGGAGAAGAGAAGAAGAGCATGAGAAGGAGAAAAGAAAGAGAAGGAGCACGAGAAAGAGAAAGAGAATGAGAAGAAGAAGAAGAAAGAGAAGAAGATGAAGAAGGAGAATATGGAGAAGGAGAAGAAGAAGGAAAATGATAAGATGTAGAAAATTAAGAAAAAGGTGAAGTTAAGGAGAAGAAGAGAGAGCATGAGAAGGAGGAGAAGAAAGAGAAGGAGCACGAGAAAGAGAAAGAGAATGAGAAGAAGAATGAGAAGAAGAAGATGATGATGATGTTGATGATGAAGGCGAAGATGAAGAAGAAAGAAAAAGATCTTGAGAAGGAGAAGAAGGAAAATAATAAAAAGATGATGAAGGTGGAGAAGAAGAGGAGGAAGAAAAAAGGAGAATAAGAAGTAGAAGTAGAATGATAATTATTATCTTTAACAAACATTAATTTTTTTTCTAAATAGACAGGCCTGAAATTGTACGGGGTGAACGAAGCAACAACAGGAGGGGAACACAGGAACTGCAACGTCACTTACATCATCGGCATAAACGAGCTGTGGTGAATCACGTGATAGACATCGCCTTTATTGTTGATTACTCGGATTACGTGAAGTAAGTGGCGGGGGTGGGGGGGTGTCCTCTGTGTGTGTGCGTGTCTGTGTGTGTGTGTGCGCGCGTATTTAGTATGTATGTGCGTGCGTTTGTGTGAGTGTGTGTATGTATTTTTCGCTGACATTGTCGAGAGTGGTTAGTGTAGTGGGTAGATTAGCCAAGAGCTTAAGAAAGCTTTTCAAAACAGTCCAGCTACAGAAATTACAAACTCCATTATCTGATTTATTGTTAATATTTTTATGTTCTTAACATTTCTATGTTGTTAATATTTCTATGTTGTTAACATTTCTATGGCAGCTAAACAACAAATGATAAATAGCATTTTCATACCAACTTTGTGCTATGAAAGTCAAACATGGACCCTTTCTAAATCATATTTAAGAAAGATCAATACACGTGAGATGCAATGCTTGAGAAAAGTAACAAACAACACAAGAAGAGATAGAATACCAAATGAAACTATAAGAAAAATGGTAGCAACAAAACCCAGCCAAGAATATATAGAACAACAACAACTTAAATGGTTTGGCCACCTGGTCAGAATGAATCCTTACCAATCACCATCAAGGGCGTTCTTCTCAAGAATGCATGGAAAAAGACCAAGAGGAAGACCCAGAAGAAGATGGATAGATGCAGTGACAGAGACATGTAACAACAAAGGAAAATCACTAATTCAGACAGTTCGAGCAGCTCAAGAAGGACAAATGATATAAACCACGACACCTTTTAGGTATCGAAAAGAGAAAAGTAGAAAAAGTAGATCTGATTTATTACATTCAAAATTACCGACATTTCCCAAAGTCCTGATACATGAGTACATAGTTACAATTAGTTTACTCGACAAACTCTCTTTGCTTCATCAATCTCTTTCTTCACCAAAGAGGCAAATCTTATAAAACCATGACCATCATTCTACTTATTGCACGTTAGTACAGGCTTCTTTACCGTGATCCACATTAAACTCTAAGTCAACTACTATTAGAGATTTCAAACATGACACTTTTTATATGATGCTCTAAGTCAACTATTAGAAATTTTTAAAATGACACTTTTTATATTATGCTCTAAGTCAACTATTAGGGATTTCAAACATGACACTTTTTTATATTACGCTCTAAGTCAACTATTAGAGATTTCAAACATGACACTTTTTTATATTACGCTCTAAGTCAACTATTAGAGATTTCAAACATGACACTTTTTATATGATGCTCTAAGTCAACTATTAGAGATTTCAAACATGACACTTTTTATATGATGCTCTAAGTCAGCTATTAGAGATTTCAAACATGACACTTTTTTATATTATGCTCTAAGTCAACTATTAGAGATTTCAAACATGACACTTTTTATATGATGCTCTAAGTCAACTATTAGAGATTTCAAAGATGACACTTTTTATATGATGCTCTAAGTCAACTATTAGAGATTTCAAATATGACACTTTTTATATGATGCTCTAAGTCAACTATTAGAGATTTCAATATGACACTTTTTATATGATGCTCTAAGTCAACTATTAGAGATTTCAAACATGACACTTTTTATATTATGCTCTAAGTCAACTATTAGAGATTAAAACACACACTTTTTAAAATGTTCTATACTAAGATTGCAAATTTTTAAAAAAATTAGGCATATTCGACTAACACCATATGCTCCTATAACAAATATAACGTAACTGAATGATATTATATGTTACATCAACATCATATGGCAATGGCTGAAGCAGCCAAAAGGGAAATCCGAAACTTTGCATCTCTCAGGACACCAGAAAGGATACAAGCGGAGGTGAAGAAACAAAGAGAAAGAAGTGTTATTACCAAAGTCTGTGAGACCTCAAACTCTGTACATTTCTGATGATATTTGCTAAGTGACTTCCTTTATTCCGAAATGTAACTTCTGAAGGTCTACGAAATTACACACCACACGGTTGTCTATTCTTTCACAGCGATTGTTTGACCATTATTTTCCTTTCTATTGTCAGATGGGAGCGTTATGTTGGGGCACAGGCAGTCTCGGAGATGAGGCTGTGGTACACTTACGTAGCAGAGTCGGTGAGTATATCATCTACGTATGTAACCACTTTCTTCTTCCTCTTTCTTTCTTCATTCGCCTTTCAGCGTCGAGGGGAGATATAATTTGCGGTCTGTCGTGGCATTGCCCATTTTTGACCAGCCTTTCCGGATTTTAAATGAAAAATGTTCTTAGCATGCGCAGAGTGCACACGATACCTCCTGTTTTTCCCCCCACTTTCTGATAGGTCTGGACATATGATTTCACTACCCAGAGACCAGAAGCGAAAAAAGTCACACACAAAAACCCGAATTGAGGGAGAAAATGTCTCACCACCTATGGCAGGATTGTAACCCTAGATCTTCTTGTGCAAACACCGGACATCTTTCCTCGTCGACCACCCAGTCCCCATGACCAGTACCGAGCCTAAACTCGAGTAAAAGTCGATTGTTGTTGATTATTTGTGATTTTAGGCGTACAATCTTACATATATCTGGGTAGTAATATAGATAAAGAGGGAGGGACATAAAATGATACCAAAATAAGGATATCAAAAGCAAGAGGAGCTTTTGTTGCACTGGAAAGATATGGAAGTCCAAAGAAATGAGGTTAAATACAAAAATAAAAATGTTTAACTCCATTGTTAAGTTAGTCCTATTATATAGCTGTGAAACATGCAGAACAACAAAATTGACAATCATGAAGATACAGACTTTCATTAATGGATGCTTACGTTGAATAAAAGGATTGAAATGGCAGGACAAAAATCACTAACATAGAATTATGGAAATGTGTCAGTCAAACACCAGTGGATAGAGAGATACAGTAAAGACGATGGCGCTGGATAGGACACACATTGCGGAAGCCACCTGAGAGTATTACACAACTGGCCCTTTTTGTAATCCCCAGGGGAAAAGACAAAAAGGAAGACGAAGGAATTCTTGGAAAAGACAGATGGAACTAAAGATGAAAACAATGGGGAAGACGTGGAATGATCTGAAAAGAATGGCAAGAAACAGAACGACTTGGAAAGTATTTGTTGAAAAGCTATGCTCCTCAGGGAGCTGAAAGGTAGAAGAAGAAGATTTGTGATTTCGTTCCAAGTGCTATAAACATGCTTCTTCCCCTGAAATGGTTCTAAGGTCTGACAACCCTAGTTCAGTTCTGAAGCATCTTTTGTGATTAGGGTCAACACCAGACAACCATTTGTCCAGGAAATTATGGTTTTACATTTCCTTTACATGGGGCAGAATCATCATCATCGAGTACCAAGCCAACTGGCGTAGGTGATCATGTCTCTCCACAACTTTCGATCACGACAGTTAATTATCATTTCTGCTATTGACCTTCTGCCAAACCATTCTCTTTAGCTGTCTGGTATCTTTTATCTTTGCTTCCCTCTATCTCATCGTCCCGTATATAGGATATAATAACGAATATATATTATTTACATTTCTATAACTTCTCTGATCACACATAATCAACAATATAAAACAACAAAAAAAAGGGATAGATACAAGTTTTGCGTACTCGGTCATGAATATGAACTAATCTGTTATATTTTGGTACGTTAGATTAAACTAGACTCTTAAAGACTTCCGGTCAATATGGCGGATAGGCAGCAGGAACAGTTCAGGCTCTGTCTGAAAAATGTTCCTTGTTGCAGTTTCCTCATATTCCAAGTCCGGCTTGCTGCGGGAGCTACTGAGTTTATTGCTCTGTGTACACCGTGAGCTGTGTTTTTCATCCGGATCGTGTTTCGATATCCCGATTGCTTTCGATAACTAATGATGTGGTATGATGAAGTACAATTCGATTGCTTTCACTTTCAGTGCGGTCATGCCTTATGTCTTTTGGCGTTCGCTGTGGGTGATATTATGGGGGCTGCAGCTGCTTTTCTTTATTTGCATCATTCATTGAGATGAGATATTAATTTGGATGATTCCACTGGCACCGGTGGTTGAGCAATTTATGGATTTTAATTCGTTTGCAGTGACACCGGGACCTTCGACTCACTACAACTACTACACTCTTAAAACACTGAGACAATATGTGGGTAAAGTGTCAGCAGTTCCTAACATGAGCATAGAAGTTTAGGTAGCTGGACACAGGCAGTGACTTTATCTATCTGTATATGTAAGGATCGTGTGTTACCGGGGCCTCATTATGAGTAAAGAATAGTGACACTGTGTCCTTCCAAGCATGTCGTAAGAGGCGACCAAGGAGGTTGATCGATGGCTTGACAAGCTGTCATTGTAAAAAACATTGTTATGGAAACAGAGCCATAGATTTTAGAAGCAGTGATCTCTGCAATATGTGCCATATTGGCACGCAAGGTTTCTGTTTTTGAGATTGTGGTTCTGAACTATGTGCCGTCTTCGGCTCGAAAGGACAATAGATAGATAGATATGTAGGATGGGAGCCGCGATAGCTCAATAGTTAGTGAACTTCAATACAAAGGACAAGGGGGAGGGTTCGATCCTGACCGACTGCTTCCGGGTTCACCCAGCCTTAAATGGATACCGGATTTTTTATGGGAAAGTAAAGCGGCACGGGCGTAATACCGACCACATTACATAAAAAATCATGTGCTAAAGATCTGTAAAATATAGGGTCACTAACACCATAATTCTCTATACGCTACTTGGCGTGAAGGGGGCTCTTTACTTTTTACTTTTTATATGTAAGGATAACAGAATTAGATTAAAACCCTACGCCACGTTGCTTAAAAAACACAACAAGTAGTAATCATAGTGAATAGCCATTAAAGATCACATGCAAACCTGGCACAAAACAACGCAGAACTGAACACGGAGGTGTTGATGCAAGCAGGCTGTTGTGGATTGCTGTAGGTCTAAAACTACGTCTCATTATTGCCCTTAGAAAAGTGGATAGTGAAGAAGACAAAACGTTTCACGAAGGCAGAAGAAGAAAGAATGAAAGAGAAAGAAAGAAAGAATGAAAGAAAGAAAGAAAGAAAAAAAGAAAGAGAAAGAAAAGAACAAATAAAGAAAGATGAAAGAAAGAAAGAAAGAAAGAAAGAAAGAAGAAGGAAAGAAAAAGAAAGAAGAAAGAAAGAAAGAAAGAAAGAAAGAAAGAAAGAAAGAAAGAAAGAAAGAAAGAAAGAAAGAAAGGAAGAAAGAAAGAATGAAAGTAAGAAAGAAACAATAAGATAGGAACTGCAACCATAAAAAATATTTCTGCAGCTTTAATATCTAGTGTTGGATTCTCTCCCCTTAGCAATGTGCCATGTTCGACATTTGCTTCGTTAACACTACTCAACGTTTAGATAACTATTACTACTTACAGATCAATGTTCGTTTCAAAACAATCAAAGACCCGGACATTGCAATCAGCACGACAGTGACAGTTCTTAAAATACTTACGGTAGGTACATGGATCATGTTCCTGCGCTTATAACAATATAGTATATAATTATTGTTTAAGAAAATACAAGAAGTACACCCAAAGTATGCTTCTCTTTATTTTACACTTTCATTTTAACTTTAAATTGTCTGGTTAGTTAATTATTATCAATTTCTAGACAAATTGTATTGTACCAATTTATAACTTAAACAGAACCCTGTCCATTTAATCATCATGTGCCATTCCGGTTGGCGTAGGCGATCATGTCCTTCTACTATCTATAGTGCATTGCATCAGTTCTGTTGTTGACTGTTTTCCGTGCAATGACACCACGTTATCTAGTAACTTCTCTCTTTGTAGTCTACTATCTCTCTTTCCTTTTATTTTGCCAGTTGTAACCAAGTATTCCAATTATCCTCTTCTCATGATGTGCCCCCAAAAAAACGTTGATTGTTTCTTTCTGGTGTTTTTTAAGAGCTCACTTTTTGTGTTCACTTCCTCATTGGTCTTTTAAGCTGTGCATGGAACTTTCATAATTCTTCTGAGTAATTCCATCCCTATGGCCTCTAATCGCATTTTCATTTATTTGTATGTTGTCCATGATTCGCTTCCTAAAGCTAGAATATTGGTTCTATATATCACCGATAAACTCGGGTGCCTAGGTAACCAAGTTGAGAAAACCAACCGACTGGGCCACCGACGTTCAGACAACCCATGTTGGATTCCCGCTGGAAGCAGTGTGAGTTGTACTCTTGTTTTGAAAAAATCAAATACCCTCGCGGTCGACCCAGCCGCTGGTAAAAATGGATCGATGTAAGTTTCGATGCTTGAAGCGACACTATCCAGAAGTCTCCGGACACTTCTAGAAAGGGGATCGAGCACATATGGGTGAAAACTCGCGTGCTAAGACGCCGATTCCAGTCTTCTACTTTACCTTTATCGATGAACTTTCTCATTTCTATTGACGTAGACGTGTTGCATAAGACGTTTTTCATATTCTGAATTGCTATTTTGGCCTGAGCTATTCTGTTTGGTTTTTTTTTTATTTCTGTGGTGCATCTTCTGTCTGATGTTATTATTGTCCATTTCAGCCAGCAATGGAAGAAAAATGTGTTATAGAAGGAGAATGTGTTATAGAAGTAGAATGTGTTATAGAAGTAGAATGTGTAATAGAAGGAGAATGTGTTATAGAGTGAGAATGCATCTTAGAAGGAGAATGTATTATAGAAGGAGAATGCATTTTAGAAGGGGAATATATTATATAAGGAGAATGCATTATAGAAGGAGAATGCATTATAGAAGGAGAATTTATTATAGTAGGAGAATGTATTATATAAGGAGAATCCATTATAGAATGAGAATGCATTATAGAAGGAGAATTTATTATATAAGGAGAATGTGTTTTAGAAGGAGAATGTATTATATAAGGAGAATGCATTATAGAAGGAGAATGCATTATAGAAGGAGAATATATAATGGAAGGAAAATGTGTTATAGAAGGAGAATGTGTTATAAAAGGAGAATGTGTTATAGAAGGAGAATGTGTTATAGAAGTAGAATGTGTTATAGAAGGAGAATGCATCTTAGAAGGAGAATGTATTATAGAAGGAGAATGCATTTTAGAAGGGGAATATATTATATAAGGAGAATGCATTATAGAAGGAGAATGCATTATAGAAGGAGAATGTATTATAGTAGGAGAATGTATTATAGAAGGAGAATATATTATGGAAGGAAAATGTGTTATAGAAGGAGAATGTGTTATAAAAGGAGAATGTGTTATAGAAGGAGAATGTGTTATAGAAGTAGAATGTGTTATAGAAGGAGAATGCATCTTAGAAGGAGAATGTATTATAGAAGGAGAATGCATTTTAGAAGGGGAATATATTATATAAGGAGAATGCATTATAGAATGAGAAGGCATTATAGAAGGAGAATTTATTATAGTAGGAGAATGTATTATATAAGGAGAATGCATTTTAGAAGGAGAATGCATTATAGAAGGAGAATGCATTATAGAAGGAGAATTTATTATAGTAGGAGAATGTATTATATAAGGAGAATGCATTATAGTATGAGAATGCATTATAGAAGGAGAATATATTATATAAGGAGAATGTGTTTAGAAGGAGAATGTATTATATAAGGAGAATGCATTATAGAAGGAGAATGCATTATAGAAGGAGAATATATTATATAAGGAGAATGTGTTATAGAAGGAGAATGCATTTTAGAAGGATAATGTATTATATAAGGAGAATGCATTATAGAAGGAGAATGCATTATAGAAGGAGAATGTGTTATATAAGGAGAATGTGTTATAGAAGGAGAATGCATTTTAGGAGGAGAATGTATTATGGAAGGAAGATCGCAAATAAGATTTTAAAAAGACTGCTGTTTAATGCATATTTTTTTATAAATGAAGACTGAAGTCTCAAGTCTTCTCTAAAATATTGCTGCTAATGATCTCCCAAACAGAGCCCCTCGTCTTCAACATTCATGTCGAGGCTACAAAACGAAAGAGGAGAAATTAACGGAACAGAGGGTCTCAACTCTTTTCTGAACTGGTACCCAAGTCAGAGCGATCTACCAACAAGCTCACACTATATGTTGTTTACAGGGTGATCATTACTATTGTCACGTACACTGTTTTGTGATAATTAATTAATTTGAGCAAACGTTTCTATTTAGTTTGAGTTATTGAGTTATTTGCGGGTCATCATCATTGCACTCCGAACACGTCCATAGGTGCTCAGATCCCCTCCTCAGCAATTCCCTCAGTGTCCAGTGACTGTCGACTCCAGTTCTATGTTGGTTGATAAGTCTTCTCACACGGCCACCAAGTTTCTCATTTCTGGCTGTGCCCATCTTAACTCCCATCTCCATCTTCCGAAGAAGTGACGTTGATCTGTGTTTGTCGAAGTCCTGTGCTCTTCCCACATCTCGGAGGGCATTTATTGTATTTGGTTTATGTCAAGTAAAATGCGACTCAGGTCGGGTACATTTACTTGGTACTGTTTGCAGGAGACAGTACAACCTGCGGCTGCCCTGCTGCCTTGCAGGTATGTTCGGGAGAGTAACAGTCTAAGGGTGAAATGCAGAACGGTTCAGGTAAAAGCAGCTTTCCAAAAAATTAGGAAGATACTGTGCAATTTGTTTTTGACAATAGAAACAAGAAAAAGAGTTCTTTAATGTTATGTGGAGCCGGTCTAAACATATGGATGTGAATCATGGACAATAGGACAACAGATAAGAAGATCACTGGAGACTATAGAAATATGGTTTTTATAGAAGAATGTTGAGAATACCATGGACAGCTACAAAGAGTAATTAAAACGTTCTGAAGGACGCTAAAATAAAAAAAGAGAACTAATTTCCAAAATTAAGAAGAAAGAATCATCATTTTTTGGCCATGTAATGAGAAGAGAACAGCTTGAATATATTGTAACAACTGGAAAAATTGAGGGGCGAAGTGATAGAGGGAAGCAAAGACAAAACATACCAGACAGCTTAAGAGAATGGCTAGGCAGAAGGTCAACAACAGAAATGATAAATAACTGTCGTGATCGAAAGTTGTGGAGAGACATGATCATCTACGCCAGCAGGCATGGTGATGATGAATGACAGTAAAATATATAATAAATTATGCAGTATTTGATGTTAGTAAATCCTTTGTTTTGGGACTAGTCAAGATCAGATTCAAAACGGCGATTTAATTAAATCAAGTATGTACTAGAGTAGGAGCCGCGATAGCTCAGTGCTTAGTGAACTGGACTACAAAAGACAAGGGGTAGGGTTCGATCCCAACCGACGGCTTCCGGGTTCACCCAGTCTTAAATGGGTACCGGATTTGTTTCTGGCAAAGTAAAGCAGCACGGGCGTAATACCGACGACATTACCCCAAAAATCATGTGCTGAAGGTCTGTAAAATATAGGGTCACTAACACCATATTTCCCTATACGTCACCTGGCGTGACAGGGGTACTTTACTTTTTTTTTAACTCTCTGTGCAGTGACGTTGGAGGTGTAACATGGTTTCTACGTTCGTAACTCTGGTTCCGGAACAATCATTTTGTAAGGTAATTTCGGTTCCTGCACCAACTTTTTGCGACAGGTGGGCGGTGTGGTAAATTAGGTTGAAGCTGGTGTTAGTGGTTCTATATAGAGTAATCCTACCTTTATATATAATCAATTAATAACATTACACACTAATAAAGCCATCAAATTCAGCAGTTTACAATGCCTGCATATTCTCCTGTATGGCAGTGAGTCTTGGATAACTTATGCAGGCCACGAGAGGAGGTTAAAGACATTCCATATACGACGTCTGCGCCGCAGTCGTGGTATCACCAGGAAGTATAAAGTGACAAACATGGAGGTCATGACTTGCACAGGCCTACCGAATATCTACACGCTGCTCAAACAACGTAGGTTACAATGGCTTGACAACGTGCATAGTATCAAAGATGGCCGCATACAAAAAAGATCTACTTTATGGACAACTAGCAGATATCAAAAGGACTAGGGGGCGCCCAAAACTTCGATTGTAGACGTGTGTAAATGTAACATGAAGACTCTAAACGTAAACCCTGGAACTTGTGAAGAAATAATTTCAGACCACAATCTTTGAAAACACTCTAAAGCTCCAACTCAAACAAGAAGCAGACAGATTCATAGAAAAAGAGAATACACGGTGAAAGAAAAGAAACAAAACATTTCTAGGGGCGCTGAAACGCCCATAGTCAACTGTGACTGACGGAGGCTATTACTACGTTGTATGTTTTATAAATGTCAATAGTCAACTGTGACTGACGGAGGCTATTACTACGTTGTTTGTTTTATAAATGTCCATAGTCAACTGTGAATGACGGAGGTTATTACTACGTTGTTTGTTTTATAAATGTCCATAGTCAACTGTGAATGACGGAAGCTATTACTACGTTGTTTGTTTTATAAATGTCCATAGTCAACTGTAAATGACGGAGGTTATTACTACGTTGTTTGTTTTATAAATGTCCATAGTCAACTGTGAATGACGGAGGCTATTACTACGTTGTTTGTTTTATAAATGTCCATAGTCAACTGTGAATGACGGAGGCTATTACTACGTTGTTTGTTTTATAAATGTCCATAGTCAACTGTGAATGACGGAGGTTATTACTACGTTGTTTGTTTTATAAATGTCCATAGTCAACTGTGACTGACGGAAGCTATTACTACGTTGTTTGTTTTATAAATGTCCATAGTCAACTGTGAATGACGGAGGTTATTACTACGTTGTTTGTTTTATAAATGTCCATAGTCAACTGTGACTGACGGAGGCTATTACTACGTTGTTTGTTTTATAAATGTCCATAGTCAACTGTGAATGACGGAGGTTATTACTACGTTGTTTGTTTTATAAATGTCCATAGTCAACTGTGAATGACGGAGGCTATTACTTCGTTGTTTGTTTTATAAATGTCCATAGTCAACTGTGAATGACGGAAGCTATTACTACGTTGTTTGTTTTATAAATGTCCATAGTCAACTGTGAATGATGGAGGTTATTACTACGTTGTTTGCTTTATAAATGTCCATAGTCAACTGTGAATGACGGAGGCTATTACTACGTTGTTTGTTTTATAAATGTCCATAGTCAACTGTGAATGACGGAGGTTATTACTACGTTGTTTGTTTTATAAATGTCCATAGTCAACTGTGAATGACGGAGGTTATTACTACGTTGTTTGTTTTATAAATGTCCATAGTCAACTGTGAATGACGGAGGTTATTACTACGTTGTTTGTTTTATAAATGTCCATAGTCAACTGTGAATGACGGAAGCTATTACTACGTTGTTTGTTTTATAAATGTCCATAGTCAACTGTGAATGACGGAGGTTATTACTACGTTGTTTGTTTTATAAATGTCCATAGTCAACTGTGAATGACGGAAGCTATTACTACGTTGTTTGTTTTATAAATGTCCATTGACATTTGAGTTGTAGAAATCTGTACCTAGCTGTACCATATCTGTATTCAATGTCTAGTGACGTCATGCCATACAAGGTATACACACAGAAAAGAAATGGACACGCGAGAAAGAGGACACATAGGGGAGAGAAGGACACATAGGGGAGAGAAGGACATAGAGGAAAGAGAAGGACACACAGGGAACAGAAGGACACACAGGAAAGAGAAGGACACACAGGGAAGAAAGGAACACACAGTGAAGGGAAGGACACACAGGAAAGAGAAGAACACACAGGGAAGAGAGGAACACACAGGGAAGAGAAGGACACACAGGGAAGAGAGGAACACACAGAGAAGAGTAGGACACACAGAAAAGAGAAGGACACAGAGGGAAGAGTAGGACACACAGGGAAGAGAAGAACACACAGGGAAGAGAAGGACACAAGGGAAGAGAAGGACACACAGGGAAGAGAAGGACACACAGGAAAGAGAAGGACACACAGGGAACAGAAGGACACACAGGGAAGAGAAGGACACACAGGAAAGAGAATGACACATAGGAAAGAGAAGGACACACAGGGAACAGAAGGACACAAGGGAAGAGAAGGACAAAGGGAAGAGAAGGACACACGGTGAAGAGAAGGACACACAGCGAAGAGAAGGACACACAGGGAACAGAAGGACACAAGGGAAGAGAATGACACACAGGGAACAGAAGGACACACAGGGAAGAGAAGGACACACAGGGAAGAGAAGGACACACAGGGAAGAGAAGGACACACAGGGAAGAGAAGGACACACAGGGATGAGAAGGACACACGGGAAAAAGAAGGACACACGGGGAAGAGAAGGACACACAGGGAACAGAAAGACACAAGGGAAGAGAAGGACACACAGGGAAGAGAAGGACACAAGGGGAAGAGAAGGACACACAGGGAACAGAAGGACACAAGGGAAGAGAAGGACACACAGGGAAGAGAAGGACACACGGGGAAAAGAAGGACATACGGGGAAGAGAAGGACACACAGGAAAGAGAAGGACACATAGGAAAGAGAAGGACACACATGGAAGAGTAGGACACACAGGAAAGAGTATAACACATAGGGAAGAGTAGGACACAGAGAAAGAGTAGGACACACAGGGAAGAGAAGGACACATAGGGAAGAGAAGGACACATGGGAAATAGAAGGACACATAGGAAAGAGTAGGACACACAGGAAAGAGAAGGGCACAGAGGAAAGATTAGGACACACATGAAAGAGTAGGACACACAGGAACGAGAAGGACACACAGGAAAGAGAAGGGCACAGAGGAAAGATTAGGACACACATGAAAGAGTAGGACACACAGGAACGAGAAGGGCACACAGGAAAGAGAAGGGCACAGAGGAAAGATTAGGACACACATGAAAGAGTAGGACACACAGGAACGAGAAGGGCACACAGGAAAGAGAAGGACACTTAGGAAATAGTAGGACACACAGGAAAGTGTAGGACACATAGGAAAGAGAAGGACACACAGGAATGAGAAGGACACAGAGGAAAGAGGACACAAAGGGAAGAGAAGGACACACAGGGAAGATAAGAACACACAGGGAAGAGAAGGACACGGCTGAAAGCAGACCCAGACCATGTTGGTGTGCTACCAAAATATAAACTTTACAACATCATCAAGTGTCAATGACTGATGCTGCCAGAAGATCAAGAACAGGAACTTTATATCGCCATTGACACCTGAGGTGGTAGGAGGAAGAACAAGTACAGGAACTTTATATCGCCATTAACACCTGAGGTGGTAGGAGGAAGATCAAGAACAGGAACTTTATATCGCCATTGACACCTGAGGTGGTAGGAGGAAGATCAAGAACAGGAACTTTATATCGCCATTGACACCTGAGGTGGTAGGAGGAAGAACAAGAACAGGAACTTTATATCGCCATTAACACCTGAGGTGGTAGGAGGAAGAACAAGAACAAGAACTTTATATCGCCATTGACACCTGAGGTGGTAGGAGGAAGAACAAGAACAAGCAAAAAGAAGAAAAAACAGTGATAGAATATATAGAAAAAAAGGGACAATAAAAGAAAATGAAAAAAGAAGATGAAATAGAAAAAGAGGGAAAAAGAACAGAAGAAATAAATTAATAAAAATGGAAGAAGCAACAGAAAAAGGACAGCGAGAGAGTGAAAGAGAGCGACAGCTCTTTTTGTCTCTTCTTCGTAATATTTTTTTGTTCTAGTGCCTTTATTTCTTTACTTTAATTTACGTTTCAGATTGAACATATTTGGAGCCGCAGGTATTGCCTTCAGTGGGCGTGTCTGTACCTCATCGGGTCTGTCAATCTGTGAAAATAGCTTCACAGCGTCTGTTGGGGGTGTGGCTGCACACGAGCTGGGTCACAGGTAACACATTCGATTGGTTGTTGAATATTTAATGAGTCATTTATGATCAGGTATGACTGTGCTATCAACCCTTACTTATGCGCGTGATAGCTAAAAAAACAAAAAACAAAAAAGAGATATATAAACAAAGTTGGACGCATTCTCTCTCTCTCTCTCTCTCTCACTCTCTCTCTCTCTCTCTCTCTCTGCGTTCAGGACTCAATCAGAGTAAGGATTCCAGACTCTCATAATGAAGTCAGCTGTAAGGGCTAAGTGTGTTGATCGCCCCCACAGACAGAACATCACAATTAGAGTCTGTCAGATCCACTATGACCGAACACCCGTTAATACGTTGCACTGTGTTCTGCGCCAGTGGCCCAGTGCATCCGATTTCAGCCAACATTTTATTCGGGTTTGCTTTCCCTAGCCTTTGATTGTCCCCAATCTTCCTGCAAGGCAGCAGATTGTCTTTTCTGTAGGGGATTCTGCCCTTAGATGGTAGGCCCTCCCAGGTTTACGAGCACCATCTGCCCGAGTCACTAGAGGTGACTAACACAGACATGCACACACAAAGATGTGAGATGTGCCTAACACAGACACGGACACACAAAGATGTCAGATGTGACTAACACAGACATGCACACACAAAGATATGAGATGTGACTAACACAGACACGGACACACAAAGATGTGAGATGTGACTAACACAGACATGCACACACAAAGATATGAGATATGACTAATGTCTAAGGAAAATACTTAGTATAGCGTGGAACGAATTCAAAACAAACGAGGAAATTAGAGAAATCGCCAATCAACCACTAATATCTTCAGTAATAAAGAAAAGACGATAGTCATATGTTGGACATGTGATGAGAAGAGATAATAACCAACTAGCAAAGCAAGCCCTCGTGTGGGAAACAACAGGTAAGAGGAAAAGAGGAAGACCCAGAGAGGTACTGAGAAAAACATCGATGATAGGCAAGAGCAGCAGGAATCGGCCCCCTCAATGAGATAGAGCTGCTTGCACAGAACAGAGACAAATGGCGAGATTTGATAAAATATCTTTAAAAGAATTGAAAACAGCTAGAACAAAAATTTAGATAAGAAAGGAGTATCTTGGTCTACAAGAAAACAGAATAGAAAATTGAAGCCTTTGAAATGTGGATTTATAGAAGAATAGGTAGAATTGGATGGAAACAAAAGATAACAAACGATAAAGTTTTAAAACAACTGAAAATAAAAAGAGAACTACTAAATACAATTAAGACACGACAAATGAAATTTTTGGGGCATGTTAAAAGACACAACAGCCTACTAAAAGTAATATTGGAAGGAAAAATGCAAGGTAAAAGAGGCAGAGGCAGACCAAGACTAACATGGACGAGTAACATCAAAAGATGGTCAAGTCAATCTATGACAGCCTGCACCATCAAAGCAAGAAACAGAGTAGAATGGCGATCCATGGTAGCCAACCTTCGTTGCGGAGAAGGCACACGATGATGATGATGATGATCTTGGTCTACACACTATGGACCGGCTACGGCTCGAAAGGTCAATAGACAGACAGACAGACAGATAGATAGACAAACCGATAGAGAGACAGACAGACAGACAGATAGACAGACAGATAGACAGACAGACAGATAGATAGATAGATAGACAGACAGACAGACAGACAGACAGACAGACAGACAGACAGATAGATAGATAGATAGATAGATAGATAGATAGATAGATAGATAGATAGATAGATAGATAGATAGATAGATAGATAGATAGATAGATAGATAGATAGATAGATAGATAGATAGATAGATAGATAGATAGATAGATAGATAGATAGATAGATAGATAGATAGATAGATAGATAGATAGATAGATAGATAGATAGATAGATAGATAGATAGATAGATAGATAGATAGATAGATAGATAGATAGATAGATAGATAGATAGATAGATAGATAGATAGATAGATAGATAGATAGATAGATAGATAGATAGATAGATAGATTTGACTTTGCGTCTAATTTATATAAGAATAACAAGAGAAATAACAACAACCGAAATGTGTTAGTGTTAGATGCATAAGAGACAAGATCAGAAATGAAGAGAAAAGGAATCAAATTAACAGCAGCAGAGCTGGAAGTTGTCAGCGACCCACAGCTGATGGCTTCCGCAAGGATCGGTGAACCCGAACCATCCAGACTCTGCTCCACCTCTCCGTGGTGCCTCTAGTAACAGACTAACCTGTCTAGTCGCCAAGCGAGTAGGGATCGAAGAGGGAAGACAACCCGGTACTGTAAAATGTCATGCTGATGTCGGATGTGTTGGGCCGAAAGGCGCAAAGATTACAGTTAAACTGCAAACCACAACACAACGTAGACACGCCCACTTAACGTCCTTTTGAGGGCGGATGATGAAGAGGTATACTCCTTTAGTCATCGGGCGAACGCAAGCAAGCAATTAAGAGTAGTTTCCGCTCTTGAATACATAAATATACAACAGACAAAATGGGCCACGTGATAACACATAAAGATCACAACACAACAGGGTTTCAATAAACGTTGCAAGAACATCATAAAAAAAGAACCCACCTTAAAAAAATGGACTAATGGAATATTAGAAGCACTAAGACAAATGTAACTGTAGGAGAAGTCGGCAAATATATTCTGGTGACAAAAGATTGCAAACTATAGCTCCCTTGGATGCTGGACGGCACATGAGGAAGGAAACTGGACGGCATATGAGGAAGGAGAGAAGAAGACATGGCTTGGGGAATCACTCAGTCGCTGGAAGAGGTTACCGACGAATCTTTCGGTGAAAAGTACCGGGACTTGGCGTGGTGCTGTCCATATCATTCATTAATGTGTTCCTTGTCATTGAAGGAACGTCTGGAAGGAGCTTGTATAGTAGGTTCAAAGCAAAGAAGCGCATGTAAATGCGAAGCTTCAGTCAATCTAATGGTGAGAAGACATATAATTCTTAGCATTAGCTTTACTGGATGGAGATTCGCATTTTTATGTCTTTATATGTATTCCTTAGCTTTGATCCCTCTTATCATTAGCTTTACTGGATGGAGATTCGCATTTGTATCCATTTATATACATTTCTTTGCTTTAATCCTACTAGTACAATATCGCTCCTACCCTATATTTGTATATAGTCCTACGTGTTTACTCTAGTGTGTGTCTGTTTTATATTTGTTCCTACTGAAGGCCTATTGGGCCGAAACGTTTTCTATTGCAACAAGGACAAATGATTAATGAATGAAGTACATGATGGGAGGGGAGTGTTGTTTACTTGATCCCAAATATTTCATGATAAAAAAAAACCCTCAAAGTAAGCAATTTCAGAGCGCAGAATGTAAATGCAATCATGAATGAGGCCAGAAAAAAATTGACAGAGACAGAATCGAACAACGCACAGGGCTTAATGAAGAAATATGTCTAATTAATTTAAATATTTGGGAACAATGTTAACCTCAGACGGAAGATGTACAAAAGAGGTGAGATGCAGAAGCTCAGGCAAAAGCAGCTTTCCAAAAAATGAGGAAGATACTATGCAATCCATTTTTGACAATTGAGACAAGAAAAAAGAGTTCTTAAATGTTATGTAGAGCCAGTCTTAACATATGGATGTGAATCATGGACAATAGGACAAGGGACAAGAAAATCACTAGAGTGTAGAAATGTGGTTTACAGAAGAATGTTGAGAATACCATGGGCAGCTAAGAAGAGTAATGAAAACGTTCTGATAGAGGCCAAAGCAAAAAGAGAACTAATTTGCAATATTAGGAAGAAACAATCATCATTTTTTGGCCATGTAATGAGAAGAGAACAACTGAGGGACGAAGAGATAGATGGAAGCAAAGAGAAAAGATACCAGACAGCTTAAGAGAATGGCTTGGCAGAAGGTCAACAACAGAAATGATAAATAACTGTAGGTGATCATGTCTCTCCTGAAAGTTGTGGAGAGACATGATCACCTACGCCGGCAGGCCCGGTACTTGATGATGATGATGATTTCTAGGGACACTACCAAGAGATGAAATAGGATCTGGTTAGGTCTTGAATTCACCGATGTTAATTAAAACAGCCAGCTATGAGTCGCTGAACATTTTTACCTCAGTATAATGTATAACACGAATGGAAGATAAAGAAAAGAAGAATCCATTCATTTGTGTGAGAAGGTCAGTGTGTGTACTGTGTTTGACCGAATGTCCGTTATAATCTACATTTACATCATTGTATTTCGTTGATTCGGGAGCCGCAATAGCTCAGTCGTTAGTGAACTAGACTACAAAGGACAAGAGGTAGGGTTCGATCCCAACCGACGGCTTCCGTTCACCCAGCCTTTAATGGGTAACGGATTTTTTTATGGGAAAGTAAAACGGCACGGGCGTAATACCGACCACATTACACCAAAGATCATGTGCCGAATGTCTGTAAAATGTGTGATCACTAACATACTCTATACGTCACTTTGCGTGACGGGGGTAATTTACTTAATTTTTTTATTTTGTTGATTCATTAAGAAATGTGATTACCCCTCTGTCCATACATTTACATGTCTGCCATTTGACTTTCTCTCCGGTGGCACAATTGTAGCCTGTCAGCGATACACGATGCGGACACGAGGGCTCCAAACCCGTGCTCGGACGGCAGCCAGTACGTGATGTCAGCAGTCTTCAGAACTCCAGTTAGTTCCGACAATGCCGGGCACCCTTGGAGATTCTCAAACTGTTCTATTGAAGCCTTCAAGAGCTATCTATCAAAGTGAGATCTCATGTTTGAATATGCACAGTTTTATTTGATGTCGTTTCTTTACTTGCAAAATATGTTCTGTGTTAAATGTTTGTGTTCCGTGTACTGAAAATAGACATTCTTCTTAATCTTTCTTTTTTTTCTCTTCTCACTGATACCGGAAAGATGTCTTGGATTATATCATTTGTTGTTCTTGAGCTGCTCGAACTGTCTGAATTAGTGATTTTCCTTTGTTGTTACATGTCTCTATCACTGCATATATCCATCTTCTTCTGGGTCTTCATCTTTGTCTTTTTTCATGCATTCTCGAGAAAAACGCACTTGATGGTGATTGGTGAGGATTCATTCTGACCCATGGCCAAACCATTTAAGTTGTTGTTGCTCTATATATTCTTGGTAGGGTTTTATCCTACCATTGTAAACAATACGAACATTTAATACTTACTTGGAACATCTCCGGTCTAGGTGATAAAAGCACAGAAACAGTTGAATTTATGAGGAAAAAGGAATATACAAATCTTAGAATTAGCGGACACAAGAAAGAGAGGTAAAATCATTGAAGAAATACACCAAAGCTACACACTTGTCACGAGTGGAACTAACAACATGGCGGAAATAAACAAACACGGAGACGGTTTTACAATTGAAAGTAATACTGCCAAAAACTTACCAGAAATTGATTACATCTCAGAAAGAATAATAAATACAAATTAGCAGAAATAAATTACCATTTATATTCAAACATATGCTCTATGCAACATCACCAATAGTGAGAAAGGCAAACACGAATATTTTGATCAACTCTCAGAAAATATACATGAATGTTTTGTATATACCAGGCTCCCATACGCAAACTGATTGAGAGATTCGTTCACAGGACCGCCCCACACTTTGCGGTTAATGAAAATTTATTTTTTAAAATGGAGAATGAAGTGGTATGGTAACAGCTTTACGTAGGTGAGTAACAAAACAAAAGTCGACGTTTCGGCCATGTAGGCCTTCAGCTAGAACAACAATCAACAACACAGAAACATATAAGAAATGTGAAGGCCTACTTGGCCGAAGCAGGACTCTCTATACTGTACAAAAGATGCTGACAAATACCTATAAGTGAAACACCAATTCTAGACAAATCTGGATTAATGCTAACAACAAGCGCAGACATAAAAGCCCGTTGGGCAGAACACTTCAAAGAAATTCTTAACCGTCCACTACCCCACAGTTTAATAAATTTTGAAGCTGAAACACCAGCAGCAGAATTAGATGTAAATTTAGATGACTTCACCTTGAGCGAAATAGAAACCACCTTAAAGCGAATGGCCATTAACAAGGCTCCTGGAAAGGATAAGTTAACAGCTGAGATCCTCAAGGCAATTGATAGCCATAATTTAATACATCTCCAGAAAATGTTCAACATCATTTGGAAAGCAGAGAAGACGCCTCATAAATGGAAAATAGGAATCATTGTTAATATTCCAAAAAAGGGCAATCTTAGAGATTGTAACAACTGGAGAGGCGTGACACTTTTGTCAGTTGCCTCAAAGTTATTCTGCAAAATTATCCTAAATAAAATAAAGGATTCAATAGATACAGTAATGCGTGAAGAAGAGGCTGGGTTTAGAAAAGGGAGAAGCTGCCTTGATCAGATTTTTACTCTACGACTTATATTGGAGGAACACATTGAAAAGCAAAAACCTTTTGTACTTAACTTCATCGAAATCAAAAAAGCATTTGACAGTATTCATCGAGATTCTTTGTGGAAAATTCTGAAGCAATATGTAAAGTAAAGTAAAGTACCCCCCGTCACGCCAAGTGGCGTATAGGGAAATATGGTGTTAGTGACCCTATATTTTACAGACCTTCAGCACATGATTTTTGGGGTAATGTGGTCGGTATTACGCCCGTGCTGCTTTTACTTTCCCAGAAAAAATCCGGTACCCATTTAAGGCTGGGTGAACCCGGAGCCGTCGGTTGGGATCGAACCCTACCCCTTGTCCGTAGTAGTCCAGTTCACTAACCACTGAGCTATCGCGGCTCCTACTAATTTTTAGGGAATTAGTAAAACCCAGGTGTCCTCGCCAGGATTACGAACCCCGGCTGTTGCCGTGGTAAGCCAACCGTGAAGCAATATGGCTGACCATCAAAAATCATAAATATTATCAAAGACATGTATGATGGTTACACATGTGCAGTTCGAACAGTGGAAGGACTGAGCGAATGTTTCCCATTAGAAACTGGGGTTAAACAAGGATGTATTTTATCGCCCTTGTTATTTGGAATTGTTATGGACTTCATAATGAAGAAATGCTGCACTGGTAATAAAGGCATCGAATGGATACAAGGAGACCATTTGGAGGACCTCGACTTTGCTGATGACATAGTTCTCATCAGCAGTCAGATAAAAACGATGCAAGAAAACACAAATGAACTATCATCAATAGCCAGAAAAATTGGGCTTGAGATCAATCATGAAAAGACTAAAGTCATGAAAAGCTTAATTCCAACAGGTGACAAAATATACATGGAAAACAAACCAGTAGAAGAGATCGATCACTTTATCTATCTTGGAAGTCACATTGATCGAGAAGGGGATACGAGTAAAGAAATTAGAATCAGAATGGCTAAAGCAGCAATGTCTCTCAGAAGCCTTGAAAAGTTGTGAAAATCAAAACACATCAGCACAAACACAAAACTTAGACTATTCAAATCAAATGTACTATCAACCCTTACGTATACGTGTGAAAGCTGGAAAACAACAAGAGATATAGAAACAAAGTTGAACGCATTAGAAAATAAATGTCTAAGGAAAATACTTGGTATCGCGTGGAACGAATTCAAAACAAACGAGGAAATCAGAGAAATCGCCAATCAACCACTAATATCTTCAGTAATAAAGAAAAGACGATGGTCATATGTTGGACATGTGATGAGAAGAGATAATAACCGAATAGCAAAGCTGGCTCTCATATGGGAAACAACAGGTAAGAGAAAAAGAGGAAGACCCAGGGAGACACTGAGAAGAACATTGATGAGAGAGGCAAGAGCAGCAGGAATTGGCTCCCTCGGTGAGATAGAGCTGCTTGCACAGACAAATGGCGAGATTTGATAAAATATCTTTAAAAGAATTGAAAACTGCTAGAACAAAAAATTCAGATAAGAGAGGGAGTATTTTGGTCTACGCCCTATGGGCCGGCTAAGGCTCGAAAGGTCAATAGACAGACTTGGCCGAAACTTTGAGTTTTGTTTTGTTACTCATCTACTTTAAGCTGTTACCATACCACTTCTTTCTCTTTAAAAAAAAAACAAACAAATTGTCGTTATTATCATCAGCTTCGCATCTCTTTGCATCTTGGTGTGTCTTGATGCCTCTACTACTATGCAGCTATTATGGTTGTAGTAGAGAAATTAGCTCGCGACTGTGATGACTATTTCCAAGGAGGGCTCAAGAACCCAATCTCATTTGGCTATCATCCTATGAGATCGTGCAGTTATTTAGTAAATGCCACTAGATGGTCTCATCGATAATTCATCATCATCGAGTGCCATCTCCACAATGAAGGTTGGCTACCATCCTATGAGATCGTGCAGTTATTTAGTAAATGCCACTAGATGGTCTCATCGATAATTCATCATCATCGAGTGCCATCTCCACAATGAAGGTTGGCTACCATCCTATGAGATCGTGCAGTTATTTAGTAAGTGCCACTAGATGGTCTCATCGATAATTCATCATCATCGAGTGCCATCTCCACAATGAAGGTTGGCTACCATCCTATGAGATCGTGCAGTTATTTAGTAAATGCCACTAGATGGTCTCATCGATAATTCATCATCATCGAGTGCCATCTCCACAATAAAGGTTGGCCACCATCCTATGAGATCGTGCAGTTATTTAGTAAATGCCACTAGATGGTCTCATCGATAATTCATCATCATCGAGTGCCATCTCCACAATGAAGGTTGGCTCCCATGAAGCGCCATTCTGTTCTATCTCTTGCTTTAATGATGCAGGTAGTCATAGGCTGATTTGTCCATCTTTTGATGTTACTCGCCCATGCTAGTCTTGGTCTGCCTTTGCCTCTTTTACCTTGTATTTTCCCATCCAAGATTACTTTTAGTAGGCTGTTGTGTCTTTTAACTTGGCCTATAATTCTCATTTGTCTTGTTTGAATTTTGTTTAGTAGTTCTTTTTTTTTCATTTTTAGTTGTTTTAAGACTTCATCGTTTGTTTTCTTTTCTTTCAATCTAATTCTACTTATTCTTCTATGTATCCACATTTCAAAGGCTTAAATTCTCTGTTCTTTTTTCTTGTCTAATGTCCATGTTCCTGCTCCATACAGCAATGTTGAGAATATATCGTATTTTGTTATTCTTAGTTTTAGCCCTGGTGTTATTTGTTTTGATGTTAGTATATTTTTCATACAAAAGAGGTGAGATGCAGAATGACTCTGGCAAAAGCAGCTTTTCCAAAAAATGAGGAAGATACTATGCAATCCATTTTTGACAATAGAAACAAGAAAAAGAGTTCTTAAATGTTACGTAGAGCCAGTCTTAACATATGGATGCGAATCATGGACAATATGACAACAGACAAGAAAATCACTGGAGTCTGTAGAAATGTAGTTTTACAGAAGAATGTTGATACTACCATGGACAGCTAAGAAGAGTAATGAAGACGTTCTGAGAGAGGTCAAAGCAAAAAGAGAGCTAATTTCCAATATTAGGAAGAAACAATCATCATTTTTTTGGCCATGTAATGAGAAGAGAACAACTGGAATATATTGTACTAACTGGAAAAATTGAGGGACGAAGAGATAGAGGGAAGCAAAGAGAAAAAATACCAGACAGCTTAAGAGAATGGTTTGCAAGAAGGTCAACAACAGAAATGATAAATAGCTGCCGAGATCGAAAGTTGTGGAGAGACATGATCACCTACGCTAGCAGGCCCGGTACTTGATGATGATGATGATGATATTTTTCATGGCAGTAAATTACTTTTTGCCATTCCTGTTCTTTTATTTATCGCTGTATTATTAACGATAAAAATACTCGTTGTTATTTTCATGTTCGGTAATTAATTATTTCAGGCAGGCATTGAGCATCCAGTCCTGTCGGAGATGAACGATAATAAGTAGATCTCGTGTTTAAGTTCCAATAGAAGGGGTGCTGGTTGGTCTCGAGACGAGACAGAGAGATTGTGGGTTCAAATCCCCGGTTTGCTAGGATTTGTATCTATGATTTCTCTCTGCGGCAACCACCTCTAGTCTCAGCAGCAAGGCCCGGCTTGAAACGTCAATTACTCATCGACGAAAAAAATATGAGTACCTCCGAATCGGAGTTATCTGCCTGTGCGGCGAGGGACCTCTGTGCACGCGGCTGCCATGGAAAAATGGATTAACACGCAAAATTCAGTTCAAAATTCAGCTCTACGGACTTCGTCGGTAAAAAACTGGCGATAGAAAAAAAAGATCCAATAGACAGCAATTTGCTGCCTGGTCAGAAGAGATAGGCGTTGAACTAATAATACATTAATAGCAATCTTATTACAAGCTATCTTATTACTAGCTATCTTATTATTAGCAATCTTGTTACTAGCAATTTTATTACTAGCTATCTTATTATTAGCTACCTTATTATTAGCAATCTTATTAAAAGCAATCTTATTACTAGCTATCTTATTATTAGCAATCTTATTACAAACAATCTTATTATTAAATATCTTATTATTAGCTATCTTATTATTAGCAATCTTATTACAAGCAATCTTATTACTAGCTATCTTATTATTAGCAATCTTATTACTAGCTTTCTTATTACTAGCTATCTTATTATTATCTATCTTATTATTAGCAATCTTATTATTAGCTATCTTATTAGTAGCTACCTTATTACTACCTATTTTATTATTAACAATCTTATTACTAGCTATTTTATTATTTGCAATCTTATTACTAGCTATTTTATTATTAGCAATCTTATTACAAGCTTTTTTATTATTAGCTATCTTATTATTAGCTATCTTATTACTAGCTATTTTATTATTAACAATCTTATTATTAGCAATATTATTATTATCAATCTTATTTTTAGCAATCGTATTACTAGCTATCGTATTATTAGCAATCTTATTACTAGCTATCTTGTTATTAGCAATCTTTTTGCTAGCTATCTTATTATTAGCAATCTTATTATTAGCAATCTTATAACTAGCTATCTTATTATTAGCAATCTTATTAATAGCAATCTTATTATTATCAATCTTATTATTAGCAATCTTATAACTAGCTTTCTTATTACCAACAATTTTATAATAATATATTTTTATATATAAATAGCCGCGATAGCTCAAAGAGTTAGTGAACTGGCCTACAAAGTCAAGAGGTCGGATTCGATTCTGATCGACGGCTTCCGTGTTCACCCCGCCTTAAATAGGTACCGGATTTTTTGGGGGGATAGTAAAGCGGTACGGGCGTAATACCGACCACATTACCTCAAAAATCATGTGCCGAAGGTATGTACAAATTATGGTTACTAACACCATATTCCCTATACGCCACATGGCGTGACTGCTTCCGGGTTCAATCAGCCTTAAATGGGTACCTGATTTTTTTTTCTTAGAAATTAAAGGGTCCCGGGCGTTATACTGACCACATTATCCATAAAAATTCACGTGTCGATAGTCTATCAATAATTATGGTCACTAACATCATATTCCCTATACGCCACTTGGCGTGACGGGGCTCTTTACTTTTTTATTAATTTACCTATTATTTATATTGTTATTGATCCCCGATGAAACTAATTTGTAAGTACTTTTTTTTCCATTTTTAGAGTGACCTGCACACTTCCAGGAAACAATGGCAGCTCCAGTGCTCTCCCTTCTCCAGTTAAGACCCAAAGAGCAGGGGAAGTAATGAACAGAGATATGCAGTGCCAGTTGTCGTTTCGTAATGAGAGCAGCTTTTTCTGTCAGGTTGGATTATCCGTTCATCATCATCATGTGCCGTACCGGTTGGCGTAGGCGATTATGTCCCTCCACAATCGTCTATCTACAGTGCATCGTATCAGTTCTGTTGTTGACTGTTTTCCATGCCATGACACCAAGCTATCCAGTATCTTCTCTCTTTGTCGTCCGCGATCTCTTTTTCCCTGTATTTTGCCAGTTGTAACCAAGTATTCCAACTTTCCTCTTCCCATGATGTGCGCTAATAATACTGATTGTTTCTTTCTTATGTATTTTAGGAGCTACCATTTTGTCTTGGCCTCTTTGAGAATTTCCTCATTGGTTTTTTTTTAGCTGTCCAGGGAACTTTCAACATTCTTCTCAGAAATCCCACCTCTGTGGCCTCTAATCGTCTTATCATTTTTGTATGCTCTGCCCAAAAATCGTTTAGATAGATCAGCATGTTCTCTCTATATAGCACCGATGAGCTCTCTCTTTCATTTCTATTGACAAAGATTTGTTGCATAAGACGTTTTTTCATTTTCTGAAAAGCTATTTTCGACTGGGCTGGTCTGCATTCTATTCATGTGTTGCGTCTTCCATCTGATATTATTCTGTCAACACTGCGTCCATTTAACCTCGGCTGAGCGGCAACACCTCAGCCTTATTGCATTTGGCAACCTATTTTATCCTTCACAAAGGCTCTATGACATCACAACGGTCTTTATTTAATTTGAAAGTAAACGTGTCTTATTACTCTCTACACAAGAGATGGAGCGAAGACACACAACAGATGAAAGTGTTCAGCGACTGTTTCCTTCAGGATAAGTAAATCACAGCTATTCAAACTGGTAGAGTAATTTAGGGATATCTCCTTAGTCTGTCTTCCCTGACACTCTCATAGACCCTAGCTATTTACCTGCGCATAACGCGTCTGTTCCCTGGTATTACCACGTGACTGTTCACCAAGTTGGTCCTGCTACTGGCATCGACCAACTTTCTCTCACTGTGAGTGGATGGATTCATTCCTACCACAGCTAAGTCCCAATTTTAATACATTCTTGTTTTCTATACATACGTGTACTCTATTCCCCACCTTTTCCCTAAACGTCATTATGTAGCACATCCCTATTTCGTCTCATCATTTCACGTCTTGCTTCTCTGTCTACTTCTCCTTGACCTTCCAGACCCTATCATCGTAGATGTAGCAATAGTTATTTGTTTCTCATCGGTTGTTGTTGTTGTTCTCGTTTTCTTTTTTTGTTTAAGAAGGCCGCATTTGGACCGAAACGTCAGTACTTTTATTGTGTTCCTTCTATGTCAAGCTGGCATCACACCTTGTTGGAGTGTAAGTTACACCTCACTACTGGCTCCTTTCTACCAGCTTTACCGCATCTCTGCATTTATTTGCCTGTTCCCTTCTAGTGGTGAGTCTGGCAACAGTCTCTGACCAAGGTACTAGGGATCTAGTGGTGAGTCTGGCAACAGTCTCTGACCAAGGTACTAGGGATCTAGTGGTGAGTCTGGCAACAGTCTCTGACCAAGGTACTAGGGATCTAGTGGTGAGTCTGGCAACAGTCTCTGACCAAGGTAGTAGGGATCTAGTGGTGAGTCTGGCAACAGTCTCTGACCAAGGTAGTAGGGATCTAGTGGTGAGTCTGGCAACAGTCTCTGACCAAGGCAGTAGGGATCTAGTGGTGAGTCTGGCAACAGTCTCTGACCAAGGTAGTAGGGATCTAGTGGTGAGTCTGGCAACAGTCTCTGACCAAGGTAGTAGGGATCTAGTGGTGAGTCTGGCAAAAGTTTGACCAAGGTAGTAGGGATCTAGTGTTGAGTCTGGCAACAGTCCGACCAAGGTAGTAGATATCTAGTGGTGAGTATGGCAACAGTCTGACCAAGGTAGTAGGGATCTAGTGGTGAGTCTGGCAACAGTCTGACCAAGATAGTAGGGATCTAGTGGTGAGTCTGGCAACAGTCTCTGACCAAGGTAGTAGGGATCTAGTGGTGAGTCTGGCAACAGTCTCTGATCAAGGTAGTAGAGATCTAGTGGTAAGTCTGGTAACAGTCTCTGATCAAGGTAGCAGGGATCTAGTGGTGAGTCTGGCAACAGTCTCTGACCAAGGTAGTAGGGATCTAGTGGTGAGTCTGGCAACAGTCTCTGACCAAGGTAGTAGGGATCTAGTGGTGAGTCTGGCAACAGTCTGACCAAGGTAATAGGGATCTAGTGGTGAGTCTGGCAACAGTCTGACCAAGGTAGTAGGGATCTAGTGGTGAGTCTGGCAACAGTCTCTGACCAAGGTAGTAGGAATCTAGTGGCGTGTCTGGCAACAATCTGACCAAGGTAGTAGGGATCTAGTGGTGTGTCTGGCAACAATTTGACCAAGGTAGTAGGGATCTAGTGGTGTGTCTGGCAACAATTTGACCAAGGTAGTAGAGATCTAGTGGTGTGTCTGGCAACAGTCTCTGACCAAGGTAGTAGGGATCTAGTGGTGTGTCTGGCAACAATTTGACCAATGTAGTAGGGATCTAGTGGTGTGTCAGGCAACAATTTGACCAAGGTAGTAGGGATCTAGTGGTGTGTCAGGCAACAATTTGACCAAGGTAGTAGGGATCTTGTGGTGTGTCTGGCAACAATTTGATCAAGGTAGTTGGGATCTAGTGGTAAGTCTGGCAACAGTCTCTGACCAAGGTAGTAGGGATCTAGTGGTGAGTCTGGCAACAATCTGACCAAGGTAGTAGGGATCTAGTTGTAAGTCTGGCAACAGTCTCTGGCCAAGGTAGTAGGGATCTAGTGGTAAGTTTGGCAACAGTCTGACCAAGGTAGTAGATATCTAGTGGTGTGTCTGGCAACAGTCTGACCAAGGTAGTAGGGATCTAGTGGTAATTCTGGCAACAGTCTGACCAAGGTAGTAGGGATCTAGTGGTGAGTCTGGCAACAGTCTCTGACCAAGGTAGTAGGGATCTAGTGGTAAGTCTGGCAACAGCCTGACCAAGGTAGTAGGGATCTAGTAGTGAGTCTGGCAACAGTCTCTGACCAAGGCAGTAGGAATCTAGTGGTGAGTTTGGCAACAGTCTCTGACCAAGGTAGTAGGGATCTAGTGGTTAGTCTGGCAACAGTTTGACCAAGGTAGTAGGGATCTAGTGGTGAGTCTGGCAACAGTTTGACCAAGGTAGTAGGGATCTAGTGGTGAGTCTGGCAACAGTCTCTGACCAAGGTAGTAGGGATCTAGTGGTGAGTCTGGCAACAGTCTCTGACCAAGGTAATAGGGATCTAGTGGTGAGACTGACAACAGTCTGACCAAGGTAGTAGGGATCTAGTGGTGAGTCTGGCAACAGTCTGACCAAGGTAGTAGGGATCTAGTGGTGAGTCTTACCAAGGTAGTAGGGATCTAGTGGTGAATCTGGCAACAGTCTGACCAAGGTAGTAGTGATCTAGTGGTGAGTCTGACCAAGGTAGTAGGGATCTAGTGGTGATTCTGGCAGCAGTCTGACCAAGGTAGTAGGGATCTTGTGGTGAGTCTGACCATGGTAGTAGAGATATAAGTGGTGAGTCTGACCAAGGTAGTAGGGATCTTGTGGTGAGTCTGACCATGGTAGTAGAGATATAAGTGGTAAGTCTGACAAAGGTATTGGGGATCTAGTGGTGAGTCTGACCAAGGTAGTAGGGATCTAGTGGTGTGTCTGACCAAGGTAGTAGGGATCTAGTGGTGAGACTTGAAACAGTCTGACCAAGTAGTAGGGATCTAGTGGTGAGTCTGAACAAGGTTGTAGGGATCTAGTGGTGAGTCTGACCAAGGTAGTAGGGATCTGGTGGTGATTCTGTCAACAGTCTGATCA
This sequence comes from Megaustenia siamemsis, assembly GCA_032433765.1. NCBI lineage: Eukaryota > Metazoa > Mollusca > Gastropoda > Stylommatophora > Ariophantidae > Megaustenia > Megaustenia siamemsis. The sequence continues at coordinate 28,241,729 of JAVIAB010000101.1, forward strand.
AGGTAGTCGGAATCTAGTAGTGAGTTTGTCCAAGGTAGTAGGGATCTAGTGGTGAGTCTGACCAAGTTAGTAGGGAATTAGTGGTGTGTCTGACCAAGGTAGTAGGGATCTAGTGGTGAGTCTGACCACGGTAGTAGGGATCTAGTGGTGAGTCTTTCAAAGGTAGTAGGGATCTAGTGGTGAGTCTGAACAAGGTAGTAGGGATCTAGTTGTGAGTCTGACCAAGGTAGTAGGGATCTAGTGGTGAGTCTGTCCAAGGAAGTAGGGATCTAGTGGTGAGTCTGACGAAGGTAGTAGGGATCTAGTGGTGTGTGTGACCAAGGTAGTAGGTATCTAGTGGTGAGTCTGACCAAGGTAGTAGGGATCTAGTGGTGAGTCTGACCAAGTTAGTCGGGATCTAGTGGTGTGTCTGACCAAGGTAGTAGGGATCTAGTGGTGAGTCTGACCAAGGTAGTAGGGATCTAGTGGTGAGTCTGATCAAGGTAGTAGGGATCTAGTGGTGAGTCTGACCAAGGTAGTAGGGATCTAGTGGTCAGTCTGACCAAGGTATTAGGGATCTAGTGATGAGTCTGACCAAGGTAGTAGGGATCTAGTGGTGAGTCTGACCAAGATAGTAGGGATCTAGTGGTGTGTCTGACCAAGGTAGTAGGGATCTAGTGGTGTGTCTGACCAAGGTAGTAGGGATCTAGTGATGAGTCTGACCAAGGTAGTATTGATCTAGTGGTGAGTCTGACAAAGGTATTAGGGATCTAGTGGTGAGTCTGACCAAGGTAGTAGGGATCTAGTGGTGAGTCTGACCAAGGTAGTAGGGATCTAGTGGTGAGTCTGGCAACAGTCTGACCAATGTAGTAGGGATCTATTGGTGAGTCTGACCAAGGTAGTAGGGATCTAGTGGTGAATCTGACCAAGGTAGTAGGGATCTAGTGGTGAGTCTGACTAAGGTAGTAGGGATCAAAGTTGGAAGGTAAGCCGGCGCAACATGTTTATGGTAATGAGTTCAAGAAATGGAAGTCACAATATGTTAGTGGTTAGTGAACTGGACTACAAAGGACTAGAATTCGATTTCAATCCTTATCGTTAGCGTCCGGGTTCACCCAGCTTTAAATGGGTACCGGAATTTTTCTGAGAGAGCAAAGCGGCACGAGCGTAATACCGACCACATTACATCAAAAATCATGTGCTGAAGGTCTGTAATAATTATGGTCACTAGCACCATATTCCATATACGCCTCTTGGTGTAACGGTGCTGTTTTCTCTCTTTTTTTAAAAAATGAAAATGAGTTATTGTTTAACTAATGTTAATTTAAAACTAAGCTAAAACTAAGCTAAAACTAAGCTAAAACTAAGCTAAAACTAAGAATAGCAAAATGTTATGTCTGCTCAACATTCCTATATGGTGCAGAAACAAGGACATTAGACAACTGTGGCCTTTGAACTGTGGATATATAGAAGAATAGGTTAATTGGATGGAATGAAAAGAAAACATACGATGAAGTCTTAAAACAACTAAAAATGAAAAGAGAACTACTAAACACAAATCAAACAAGATAAATGCGATTTTTGGGCCATGTTAAAAGACACAACAGCCTACTAAAAGTAATCCTGGAGGGGAAAATACAAGGTAAAAGAGGCAGACCAAGACTAACATGGACGAGTAACTTCAAAAGATGGACAAACGAGCCTAAGACAACCTTTACCATCAAAGCAAGAGACAGAGCAGAATGGTGCTCCATGGTAGTCATCCTTCGATGCGGAGATGGCACTCGATGATGATGATGATGATGAATGTTAAATTAAGTGTCTGAAAGATTGTGTGACGTAAATCTCTCTTTTGTGCAGCAAGTGCAGGAACATAATGGTGGCATTGACAGTCTGTGTGGGGGCATGTACTGTAGCATTCCCGACAACGCTCAGGGATCGTGTCAGACAACGGTGCCTCAAGAGTTCACAGAGTGTGGAGATGATAAGGTGGGTTTTGCGGGAGATGGTGGTGTTTTTGATTGATTATTTGTTATTATTACAATTGTCGGTACAGTGTGATTATTTGTTATTATTACAATTGTCGGTACTGGATGATTATTTGTTATTATTACAAATTGTCGGTACAGGATGATTATTTGTTACTATTACAATTGTCGGTACAGTGTGATTATTTGTTATTATTACAATTGTCGGTACAGTGTGATTATTTGTTATTATTACAATTGTCGGTACTGGATGATTATTTGTTATTATTACAATTGTCGGTACAGGATGATTATTTGTTATTATTACAATTGTCGGTACTGGATGATTATTTGTTATTATTACAATTGTCGGTACTGGATGATTATTTGTTATTATTACAATTGTCGGTACTGGATGATTATTTGTTATTATTACAATTGTCGGTACAGTGTGATTATTTGTTATTATTACAATTGTCGGTACTGGATGATTATTTGTTATTATTACAATTGTCGGTACAGTGTGATTATTTGTTATTATTACAATTGTCGGTACTGGATGATTATTTGTTATTATTACAATTGTCGGTACTGGATGATTATTTGTTATTATTACAATTGTCGGTACAGGATGATTATTTGTTATTACAATTGTCGGTACAAGATGATTATTTGTTATTACAATTGTCGGTACATGATGATTATTTGCTATTATTACAATTGTCGGTACAGGGTGATTATTTGATATTATTACAATTGTCAGTACAGGATGATTATTTGTTATTATTACAATTGTCGGTACAGGATGATTATTTGTTATTATTACAATTGTCGGTACTGGATGATTATTTGTTATTACAATTGTCGGTACAGGGTGATTATTTGTTATTACAATTGTCGGTACATGATGATTATTTGCGATTATTACAATTGTCGGTACAGGATGATTATTTGTTATTACAATTGTCGATACATGGTGATTATTTACTATTATTACAATTGTCGGTACATGATGATTATTTGTTATTACAATTGTCGGTACATGATGATTATTTGCTATTATTACAATTGTCGGGAAAGGATGATTATTTGTTATTATTACAATTGTCAGGTAGCCGCGATAGCTCAATGGTTAGTGAACTGGACTACAAAGGACAAGGGGTATGGTTCGATCCCAACCGACAGCTTCCGGGTTCACCCAGCCTTAAATGGGTACCGGATTTTTTTCTGGGAAAGTAAAGCAGCACGGGCGCAATACCGACCACATTACCCCACAAATCGTGTGCCGAAGTTCTGTAAAATGTATGGTCACTAACACCATATTCCCTATACGTCACTTGGCGTAACGGGGAATCTTTACTTTTTTTTTTTTTTATTAAAATAGAAAACTGCAACACGAAACACTTTTCAAACAGTGCCTCAACGATTCCTGTTACCTTTCCGCCATATTGACCGGAAGCCTTACATATATATATATATATATATATATATATATATATATTGCTATTACACTGTAATGTTGTTATAACAGTAACACTAACGTCACGCCATGTCACGCTGTTTCCACACTTTATATAAAGATGGTTCTCTTGTGTTCGTGTCGTGTCGCTATTGTTAACATGCCGATGGTTTCCATGTTTTAACAAACAATTTTCATATTCCAATTTGCAGTGGTGCGTGACTGGGATTTGCATGAACAAGACACAAGACACGGCGGACAACAGAAATGATTCAACAGCCACTAATGCCTCTTTCTCTCTACCAACAAATATATCAGAAGCATCACAATCGACACAAGTAGCTACTACAACTGAAGCTTCAACAAGCACCATTCAAACACCCACAACATCATTACTTACAACAGAACACTTTACAACACCTAAAACAGTCTTATCTTCAACTATTATTACATCAACTTTACAACCAGAATCAACCAGCACCACAAATTATTCCATCTTTACAACGACAACCACATCTGGCATGACATATTCTTCTATTTCTCCAACTAAAGGACATGATGACATACAAACAACTCGTTCACGTTTACAGACACGTAAAACAACTTCACATTCCTCCAAACATACAAACTCTGGTGGTTATTACAAGAAGAAAACATCTGCCACGCCCACTAGACGTCAACTTGTCATTTACACAGAGAAAATGATCAAAACAACGAAATGCCCTCCCACTAAAGTAAGGGGCGGGACTACAAGAGCAACGAGAACAAATCAAGGCAGTTTCAGACAGTGCGTGACGTATTTGTATCGATATGATTTTGCTGGATATTTAGCATGTCTACAGTAAGTTAACATTCTCAAGTTGTCTTTTCTAACCATTTTTTGTTGTCAAAGTATAACATCATCATCATCATCAAATACCGGGCCTGCTGGCGTAGGTAATCATGTCTTTCCACAACTTTAGATCACGACATTTATTTATCATTTCTGTTGTTGACTTTCTGCCAAGCCATTTTCTTAAGCTGTCTGGTATCTTTTCTCTTTGCTTCCCTCTACCTCTTCGTCCCTCAATTTTTCCCAGTTATTACAATATATTTCAGCTGTTCTCTTCTCAAGTATAGGTAATACACGGCAGAGAAAAATAGCAACAATTATGAAGTATAATAGAGCAAAGGACTGTACCGCAGCAGAAATAATGGAGTCAATAGTTGTAATGTTCGGGACAAAATCAAAGCCCGTAACAGGGACAATAAGGGAGCCAAGAATTGAATTGTATGGGACAACAATACGAACTATATTGTATAAGACTATAAGGGAGATAATAATTGAAAAGTGTAGATCAATAAAGGAGCCAATAATTATGTTGTGTAGAATAATAAGGGAGCCAATAATTACGTGTAGGATAATAAGGGAGCCAATAATTATGTTGTGTAGAATAATAAGGGGGCCAATAATTATGTTGTGTAGGATAATAAGGGAGACAATAATTATGTTGTGTAGGATAATAAGGGAGCCAATTTATATTGTGTAGGATAATAAGGGAGCCAATAATTATGTTGTGTAGAATAATAAGGGGGCCAATAATTATGTTGTGTAGAATAATAAGGGGGCCAATAATTATGTTGTGTAGGATAATAAGGGAGCCAATAATTATGTTGTGTAGAATAATAAGGGAGCCAATAATTATGTTGTGTAGAATAATAAGGGAGCCAATAATTATGTTGTGTAGGATAATAAGGGAGCCAATAATTATGTTGTGTAGGATAATAAGGGAGCCAATAATTATGTTGTGTAGGATAATAAGGGGGCCAATAATTATGTTGTGTAGAATAATAAGGGGGCCAATAATTATGTTGTGTAGAATAATAAGGGGGCCAATAATTATGTTGTGTAGAATAATAAGGGAGCCAATAATTATGTTGTGTAGAATAATAAGGGAGCCAATAATTATGTTGTGTAGAATAATAAGGGAGCCAATAATTATGTTGTGTAGGATAATAAGGGAGCCAATAATTATGTTGTGTAGGATAATAAGGGAGCCAATAATTATGTTGTGTAGGATAATAAGGGAGCCAATAATTATGTTGTGTAGAATAATAAGGGAGACAATAATTATGTTGTGTAGGATAATAAGGGAGCCAATAATTATGTTGTGTAGGATAATGAGAGAGCCAATAATTGTGTTGTGTAGGATAATAAGGGGGCCAATAATTATGTTGTGTAGGATAATAAGGGAGCCAATAATTATGTTGTGTAGGATAATGAGAGAGCCAATAATTGTGTTGTGTAGGATAATAAGAGAGCCAATAATTATGTGGTGTAGGATAATAAGGGAAGTTATTTAGTGTCGAACATATAGTGTAAGCCTTAGATACAATCGCGATAGCTCTGTGGTTAGTGAACTGGACTACAAATGTCAAGAGGTTAGATCTTGATCGACGGCTTCCGGGTTCATCCAGCTTGAAATGGGTACCGGATTTCTGGTAAAGTAAAGCGGCATGGGCGTAATACCAACCACATTACCCAAAAATTATATGCCGAAGGTATATAAAAATTATGGTCATTAACACTGTATTCCCTATATGTCACGTGTCGTGACGGGGATCTTTATTTGACATGGCTTAGAGCCTATGCAGCAGAAGGTCCACGCCTGGGAGTCATGATTGAAGCGGGCTCACCTCGCGTAGAATGTCAAGAAGCTAAATGGCCGAAACACTTGCTCGACGTGGTACCCTTTCTGCTGATCAGATTACCTCCTGCTGAAAAGCTTGTTTAGAGAGTTTCGTATGCCTTGGACCAATGGTAATAATTCATATTGTGTTATTTAGACACTGGAACCAATAATAACAATTTACATTTTGTTATTTAGACATTGTAACCCAAGATAATAATTTAAATTTTATTATTTAGACATTTGAATCAGTGTTATTCATTTGTATTTTGTTATTTACAGGAATTTAACCAGAAACAACAAAAGCTAAAGCACAAGAATTAAAATATCCTGTGTACGATATTGTCTGAAAGTTAAGGATGGACTGTTATGGATTTTTAGCATCATCATCATCATCATCATCAATTACCGGGTCTGCTGGCGTAGGTGACCATGTCTCTCCACAGCTTTCGGTCTTGACAGTTAATTATCATTTTTGTTGTTGACCTGCCAAACCATTCTCTTAAGCTGTCTCGTATCATTTCTCTTTGCTTCCCTCTATCTATTCGTCCTTCAATTTTCCCAGTTGTTACAATATATTATAGCTGTTCTCCTCTCGTTACATGGCCAAAAAAATGATGATTGTTTCTTCCTAATATTGGAAATTAGCTCTCTTTTTGCTTTGACCTCTCTCAGAACATCTTCATTACTCTTCTTAGCTGTCCATGGTACTCTCAACATTCTTCTGTAAAACCACATTTCTACAACTCCAGTGATTTTTTTGTCTGTTGTCCTATTGTGCATGATTCACATACATATGTTAAAACTGACTCTACTTAACATTTAAGAACTCTTTTTCTTGTTTCTATTGTCAAAAATGGATTGCATAGTATCTTCCTCATTTTTGGAAAGCTGCCTTTGCCTGAGCCATTCTGCATCTCACCTCTTTTGTACATCTTCTGTCTGAGGTTAACAAAGTTCCCAAATATTTAAATTCATTTACCTGTTTTAATATTGTTCCACTTGTATTTATTTTGCACTGATGTGATGTCTTTTTCTTTGTTATTATCATTACTTCTGTCTTTTTGCTATTAAGGCTGAGTCCTCTATTTGCTTTCTTTCACTATAATGTCCAACATTTCTTGTAACTCATTTTCACTCTTAGCGATTAAGACTGTATCATCAGCATACCTTAGATTATTTATATTATAATCTTCGATATTTAGCATATTCTATGTAAATGAGCATAAACATTAAAATCATATAAAATGGTTATTGTGGTCACAAGGCCTAGCAAGGATAAATCTCACATACAAAGTTAAGGGATAGAGTGAGAGAGAGAGAGAGAGATAAACCTAAAGAGAAATTGAAAAGCAACATAAAAGAATATACAAACCATAATATCGTGCACGCACAGAAATCTGTGTTAGAGATAGATGGAAGTTAGAGATAGCAGACATCCACACAGCTTCAACTACACAAAATCTGTATTAGAGAAAGATGGAAGACAGAGATAGCAGACATCCACACAGCTTGAACTATACAGATATCTGTATTAGAGAAAGATGGAAGACAGAGATAGCAGACATTGACACAGCTTGAACTATACAGATATCTGTATTAGAGAAAGATGGAAGAGAGAGATAGCAAACATTGACACAGCTTGAACTATACAGATATCTGTATTAGAGAAAGATGGAAGACAGAGATAGCAGACATCCACACAGCTTGAACTATACAGATATCTGTATTAGAGAAAGATGGAAGAGAGAGATAGCAAACATTGACACAGCTTGAACTATACAGATATCTGTATTAGAGAAAGATGGAAGACAGAGATAGCAGACATCGAAACAGCTTCAACTACACAGAAAGTGAAGATTAGCAAGTAACACTGGAAAATAGAACCAACATCCAATAATTGTGACAAACAATGAGAAGATATGAAACAAAAAATAATATAGAGAAAAAAGAAAAAAAAACGGTTAACACATAACAAGAGGACAACACAAACCAGAACGACGTTTTGGTTCTATAGGTTTTTCAGCAGGAAAAAACATGCAACCCACACACGCAATTATGTGATTTGAAATTTTATATATATATATATATATATATATATATATATATATATATATATATATATATATATATATATCCTTTATTTATATTTATTTATATCCAATTGTTTTTATAAAGAGGATGTTTATCTGTCAAACAATGAACACGTTTTGTAAATCTGCTTTGTAAATTAGAAGATTGTTTGTATCGTTGCTGTCGACAACCTTAAGTATTCTTCTCTTTTTGAAAAGATACATTTTAATTTTAAACCAAAGAATGTGAAACAATTATCTCATCACTGTAAGACTGTAAGTTTTGGTCTGCCTCTGCCTATCTTACCTTGTATTTTCCCTTCTACGAAAACTTTAAATTAGCTATTGTGACATTTAACATGCCCCCCCCCCCCCAAAATTTCATTTATTTTGTTCTAATTGTGTTTAGTTATTCTCTTTTAATGTTTAGTTGTTTATGAAACTTTATCTTTCGTTTTTTTTTTCCTTTCCATCCAATTTTACCTATTGTTCTTTAAATCCACATTGCAAATGCCACTTAATTACACATGTACAATAGAACAAATACAACTTAAAGAAACAAGTACAAGAGAACAAATACAACTTAAAGAAACAAGTACAATAGAACAAATACAACTTAAAGACACATGTACAATAGAACAAATACAACTTAAAGAAACAAGTACAATAGAACAAATACAACTTAAAGACACATGAACAAGAGAACAAATACAACTTAAAGACACATGTACAAGAGAACAAATACAACTTAAAGACACATGTACAAGAGAACAAATACAACTTAAAGAAACAAGTACAATAGAACAAATACAACTTAAAGACACATGAACAAGAGAACAAATACAACTTAAAGACACATGTACAAGAGAACAAATACAACTTAAAGACACATGTACAAGAGAACAAATACAACTTAAAGACACATGTACAATAGAACAAATACAACTTAAAGAAACAAGTACAATAGAACAAATACAACTTAAAGACACATGAACAAGAGAACAAATACAACTTAAAGACACATGTACAAGAGAACAAATACAATTTAAAGACACATGTACAATAGAACAAATACAACTTAAAGAAACAAGTACAATAGAACAAATACAACTTAAAGACACATGTACAAGAGAACAAATACCACTTAAAGACACATGAACAAGAGAACAAATACCACTTAAAGACACATGTACAAGAGAACAAATACAACTTAAAGACACATGTAAAATAGAACAAATACAACTTAAAGACACATGTACAAGAGAACAAATACCACTTAAAGAAACAAGTACAATAGAACAAATACCACTTAAAGACACATGTACAAGAGAACAAATACCACTTAAAGAAACAAGTACAATAGAACAAATACCACTTAAAGACACATGTACAAGAGAACAAATACCACTTAAAGAAACAAGTACAATAGAACAAATACAACTTAAAGACACATGTACAAGAGAACAAATACCACTTAAAGAAACAAGTACCATAGAACAAATACCACTTAAAGACACACGTACAAGAGAACAAATACAACTTAAAGACACATGTACAAGAGAACAAATACCACTTAAAGACACATGAACAAGAGAACAAATACCACTTAAAGACACATGTACAAGAGAACAAATACCACTTAAAGACACATGTACAATAGAACAAATACCACTTAAAGACACATGAACAAGAGAACAAATACAACTTAAAGACACATGTACAATAGAACAAATACCACTTAAAGACACATGTACAAGAGAACAAATACCACTTAAAGACACATGTACAATAGAACAAATACCACTTAAAGACACATGTACAATAGAACAAATACCACTTAAAGACACATGTACAAGAGAACAAATACCACTTAAAGACACATGTACAAGAGAACAAATACCACTTAAAGACACATGTACAAGAGAACAAATACAACTTAAAGACACATGTACAATAGAACAAATACCACTTAAAGACACATGTACAAGAGAACAAATACCACTTAAAGACACATGTACAAGAGAACAAATACCACTTAAAGACACATGTACAAGAGAACAAATACCACTTAAAGACACATGTACAAGAGAACAAATACAACTTAAATACACATGAACAAGAGAACAAATACCACTTAAAGACACATGTACAAGAGAACAAATACCACTTAAAGACACATGTACAAGAGAACAAATACCACTTAAAGACACATGTACAAGAGAACAAATACCACTTAAAGACACATGTACAAGAGAACAAATACAACTTAAAGACACATGTACAAGAGAACAAATACAACTTAAAGAAACAAGTACAAGAGAACAAATACCACTTAAAGACACATGTACAAGAGAACAAATACAACTTAAAGACACATGTACAATAGAACAAATACAACTTAAAGACACATGTACATGGGAACAAGTGCTACCAAAAAGACATTGGAATAGGGGGACAAAATACTGACTAAACAAAACAGACATGCAGACGATCTAGTGATAAGAACGGTAGTAGTATATCAGGAAGGATTTGATTAGCATTTGGCCCGTAAATTAACAAAGATATATAGTAGGCGCGCGGCGCGCCTAATGTACTGTAGGCGCAGGGGGAGTTAACCGTGACCGCTGGTCCCAGTGACCCCGGAAGTGACCTGTTTATGTCTGGTGTATGCTGACTTTGGAGTTCTTTATGTACTTGATCGTTAGTGATAGGTTAGTAGATTATACAACATCAATGAAAAACAATCAATATAAAACAGAAGACAAAGATATATTTTATTCTTTTATTATCTCAATAGGTGTATAACATACATTGATATTATATAACATTACAAAAATATTCAGTACACGAAGTAAATATATAGTACAAGGATAACATTTAGTTATACCTATGTAGTTGAATGTCTGCTTAGCTATGTGGCGTCGATGAATCATAAGGGGTGAAACTGTTAGAGATTCCTGGTTAGGCTAAGCTGGTAGTGTAAAGAGTTAAATATCTAGAGGCATAGTCGAGACGTTATCATCAGCTACCTTTCTTTTTATATAGAAATAGGAAAGAGCATTTCTTGTTTGACTGTAGGAAAATATAGAATTATTTAAGACTTTGAAACCTACATTTTTCCCACCCTTGGCCTTTTGCGTAGCGAGAACCTCTAAAAACATATCTTTATCTAATTTGTTGTGTTGCTTGCTTAGCCCTTTACAACTGATTTTATCGTAATCCCCACTACAATGGTACGTCTTACTACATAAGCTAACAAGAGCTGTCCCTTCGTACTCTAGTTTAAAAAGCCCGGGCGTTCGTTTGGTGTATGCTTTAACACCCTTACAGTTTATACAGTCTGTCTTGCTAGTATGTTCATCGCAGCGATGGGTGTATGGAGGTCGCCTAGTGTGTAATAAGGGCTGTATAGGGGTCGTCTAGTGTGCCGTGATGGGTCAATGGAGGTCGGCTAGTATGTCGTGATGGGTGTACGGAGGTCGTCTAGTGTGTCATATTGGGTGTATAGAGGGTGTTTAGTGTGTCATGATGGTTGTATAGGGGTCGTCTAGTGTGTCATGATGGTTGTATAGGGGTCGTCTAGTGTGTCATGATGGTTGTATAGGGGTCGTCTAGTGTGTCATGATGGTTGTATAGGGGTCGTCTAGTGTGCCGTGATGGGTCAATGGAGGTCGTCTAGTGTGCCGTGATGGGTGTACGGAGGTCGTCTAGTGTGTCATATTGGGTGTATAGAGGGCGTTTAGTGTGTCATGATGGTTGTATAGGGGTCGTCTAGTGTGTCATGATGGTTGTATAGGGGTCGTCTAGTGTGCCGTGATGGGTCAATGGAGGTCGGCTAGTATGTCGTGATGGGTGTACGGAGGTCGTCTAGTGTGTCATATTGGGTGTATAGAGGGCGTCTAGTGTGTCATGATGGGTGTATAGAGGGCGTCTAGTGTGTCATGATGGGTGTATGTAGGTCGTTTAGTGTGTCATATTGGGTGTATAGAGGGCGTTTAGTGTGTCGTGAGGGGTGTATGGAGGTCGTCTACTGTGTCGTGAGGGGTGTATGGAGGTCATCTAGTGTGGTATGTGTGGTGTATAGCGGTTGTCTGGTATATCATACTTTAATCAACCAATAAGAAAAATGAAGGAACATTACATTCAACATTACTTATCTTAACTACTTTACATCAATACAGTTGAATAACGTGTTATCGTTAAGTCTTACCATACTTTAAGAGAAAACATTCAAACTTACAGCGTAAAATATAGTCTCAATCATCTACACCGAATATAACCTGTTATCGATAAGCCTTAACATACGTTAAGAGAAAATAAGCCAACTTACTGTGCAAAAATCCGCTAGTGTGAACAGTAACTTTCCTTGAATCAACCAAACTTATAACGCCGTCTAGTTTAAATATAACCTGGTAAGAAATGAATAAATTAGCCAATCAGCGAGTGACTATGCCAACATCGCTTGATATCGGGATTAACCAATCAGAAAAGAGTATTAACATAGGAGGCGGGGCGAAGAAATGGCTGATAGGTGGATTAACCAATCAGAAAAGCGCGTTAGCCCAAGCGTAGGTAGTGGCTGTCGGGTCAGCAGTGGGGGAAAAATGCGGGGTGGTGGGTTACTTGAACTCGTTTTGGCCCCTGAGGCAATTCCAGAAGAGTTCTATGACCTCATTTTGACCGCTGAAGGCTTTAATACCAAGGTTTCCCACTTCAACGAACGACATACATCATTAAAGGTGATTACTTCAGCTCTTAGACTTTGGAGTTCCATATCTTTATCACTTCAACGAATGACAGACAACAGTAAAGATGATCATTTCAGGTAAGAAAACTTAGTTCCAAACCCTAAAATTTTGGTTCATACTCACAAAGTTGAACACAAACTCTACAAATTTAGGCCCAAAGTTGTAATTGTTAGACACGAAAGTCGTAAATGTTATATGCAAAGTCCAAAAGTTTGTCAAAAAGACAACCCAAACTCAAAATAGTTAGATGCAAAGCTCAAAAATGTATATGCAAAGTCCAAAAAGTTACTCCAAAAGACAACTAATATAACACTTAACCCCAAAATTTCGTCTCATAACCAAAAAGTTGAACTCAAAACCCTAAAAATTTAGTCCCAAAGTGATACTAGTTCGACACAAAAGTCGTAAATGTTATATACAAAGTCTAAAAGTTTGTCAAAAAGACAACCCAAACTCAAAATAGTTAGACACAAAATCCAACAATTTATAGGCAAAGTCCAAAAAGTTACTCCAAAAGACAACTAATGTAACTCTTAATCCCAAAATTTCGGCTCATATGCACAAAGTTGAACACGAACTCTACAAATTTAGTCCCAAAGTCGTAATTGTTAGACACGAAAGTCGTAAATGTTATATTCAAATCCAAAAGTTTGTTAAAAAGACAACCCAAACTCAAAATAGTTAGACACAAAACCCAACAATTTATAGGTAAAGTCCAAAAAGTTACTCCAAAAGACAACTAATGTAACACTTAACCCCAAAATTTCGTCTCATAACCAAACAGTTGAACTCAAAACCCTAAAAATTTAGTCCCAAAGTGATACTAGTTCGACACAAAAGTCGTAAATATTATATACAAAGTCTAAAAGTTTGTCAAAAAGACAACCCAAACTCAGAATAGTTAGACACAAAACCCAACAATTTATAGGCAAAGTCCAAAAAGTTACTCCAAAAGACAACTAATGTAACACTTAACCCCAAAATTTCGTCTCATAACCAAACAGTTGAACTCAAAACCCTAAAAATTTAGTCCCAAAGTGATACTAGTTCGACACAAAAGTCGTAAATGTTATATACAAAGGCCAAAACTTTGTCAAAAAGACAACCCAAACTCAGAATAGTTAGACACGAAAGTCATAAATGTTATATGCAAAGTCCAAAATTTTGTCAAAAAGACAACCCAAACTCAGAATATTTAGACACAAAAGACCAAATAGTTACATTCAAAGTCCAAAAGTTTGTCAAAAAGACAACCTTAACTCAAAATAGTTAGACACAAAACCCAACAATTTATATGCAAAGTCCAAAAAGTTACTCCAAAAGACAACTAATTTAACAACAAGCCCTAAAATTTCGTCTCATAACCAAAAAGTTGAACTCAAAACCCTAAAAAGTGTCCACTTATCAACCAAAGTCTTTAATACAGCTGAGAAAACCCTAATAAATAATTACAATTTACTAAAAATGTTGCACTTGATGATAGTTGCGACTGTGTCTAAATCATTATTGAAAATATTCATAGAACTCTAGTAAAAGCCAAACACACTAAAACACCACATTGAAAGAATGAACTTAAAGTTCACGCCCCTGTCACAACTCTGCTAAGAAAAGTACTGCAAAGCATGAAAGTTATGTCCCCTGCTATAACTCTACTAAACGAAAGTATTACCAAACACGTAGGTTACACTCCTACCATAACCCACTAAGAAAAACAAGATTTTGCTTAAAATACCACATTTATGATTGTTACGCCCCTTGTCCCTTTATGAGGGGACGCCCATGAAACTGTTACAAATAGTAAATTTAACCTAGTGGCATACCCCTGATGTTATATTAGACATCCCCATAGCAAAAATTTACTTAAAAGTCACTTTTATGGTGGTTACGCCCCTTGACCCTTTATGAGGGGACGCCCATGAAACTGTTAGAAATAGTAAATTTACACTCTAGGGTTACTCCAAACTTTATATTAAGCATCCCCATATCAAGAATTTACATAAAAACAACGTTTGAAATTACTACCCCTGTACCCATTTTTGGCGGTTACGCCCATGAAACTGTTAAAAATAGTCAATTTAACATCTAGACATACCCCAAACTTTATATTAAGCATCCCCGTATCAAGAATTTACATAAAAACAACTTTTGAAATTACTACCCCTGTACCCATTTTTGGCGGTTACGCCCATGAAACTGTTAAAAATAGTCAATTTAACATATAGACATACCCCAAACTTTATATTAAGCATCCCCATATCAAGAATTTACATAAAAACAACGTTTGAAATTACTACCCCTGTACCCATTTTTGGTGGTTACGCCCATGAAACTGTTAAAAATAGTCAATTTAACATCTAGACATACCCCAAACTTCATTTTAGTCATCCCCGTATCAAGAATTTACATAAAAACAACTTTTGAAATTACTACCCCTGTACCCATTTTTGGCGGTTACGCCCATGAAACTGTTAAAAATTGTCAATTTAACATCTAGACATACTCCAAACTTCATTTTAGTCATCCCCATATCAAGAATTTACATAAAAACACCTTTTGAAATTACTACCCCTGTACCCATTTTTGGCGGTTACGCCCATGAAACTGTTAAAAATTGAAATTTAACATCTAGACATACCCCAAACTTTATATTAAGCATCCCCGTATCAAGAATTTACATAAAAACAACTTTTGAAATTACTACCCCTGTACCCATTTTTGGCGGTTACGCCCATGAAACTGTTAAAAATAGTCAATTTAACATCTAGACATACCCCAAACTTTATATTAAGCATCCCCATATCAAGAATTTACATAAAAACAACTTTTGAAATTACTACCCCTGTACCCATTTTTGGCGGTTACGCCCATGAAATCGATAAAAAAAATTGAAGTTTAACCTATTGGCATACATCAAACATAATATGTGACACGCCCATGTATCAAATTTGCCTAAAAAATCAACCAAAAATTAGTAGTATACAATGTCAATTAGGGTGCGTAAATGTGCGGCCAGCCGCACATAAATCCTTATATAATTAGTCTACCCGTACATGGCCGCACATTTTTTGGTGCGGTTTTTCCTTATATGAGAGTCTTCATTTTTTTCTTATATGAGAGTCTAATCCTAATTGACATTGTATACTACTAATTTTAGTCTAACAATTACGACTTTGGGACTAAATTTGTAGAGTTCGTGTTCAACTTTGTGCATATGAGCCGAAATTTTGGGATTAAGAGTTACATTAGTTGTCTTTTGGAGTAACTTTTTGGACTTTGCCTATAAATTGTTGGATTTTGTGTCTAACTATTTTGAGTTTGGGTTGTCTTTTTGACAAACTTTTAGACTTTGTATATAACATTTACGACTTTTGTGTCGAACTAGTATCACTTTGGGACTAAATTTTTAGGGTTTTGAGTTCAACTTTTTGGTTATGAGACGAAATTTTGGGGTTAAGTGTTATATTAGTTGTCTTTTGGAGTAACTTTTTGGACTTTGCATATACATTTTTGAGCTTTGCATCTAACTATTTTGAGTTTGGGTTGTCTTTTTGACAAACTTTTGGACTTTGCATATAACATTTACGACTTTCGTGTCTAACAATTACAACTTTGGGCCTAAATTTGTAGAGTTTGTGTTCAACTTTGTGAGTATGAACCAAAATTTTAGGGTTTGGAACTAAGTTTTCTTACCTGAAATGATCATCTTTACTGTTGTCTGTCATTCGTTGAAGTGATAAAGATATGGAACTCCAAAGTCTAAGAGCTGAAGTAATCACCTTTAATGATGTATGTCGTTCGTTGAAGTGGGAAACCTTGGTATTAAAGCCTTCAGCGGTCAAAATGAGGTCATAGAACTCTTCTGGAATTGCCTCAGGGGTCAAAACGAGTTCAAGTAACCCACCACCCCGCATTTTTCCCCACTGCTGACCCGACAGCCACTACCTACGCTTGGGCTAACGCGCTTTTCTGATTGGTTAATCCACCTATCAGCCATTTCTTCGCCCCGCCTCCTATGTTAATACTCTTTTCTGATTGGTTAATCCCGATATCAAGCGATGTTGGCATAGTCACTCGCTGATTGGCTAATTTATTCATTTCTTACCAGGTTATATTTAAACTAGACGGCGTTATAAGTTTGGTTGATTCAAGGAAAGTTACTGTTCACACTAGCGGATTTTTGCACAGTAAGTTGGCTTGTTTTCTCTTAACGTATGTTAAGGCTTATCGATAACAGGTTATATTCGGTGTAGATGATTGAGACTATATTTTACGCTGTAAGTTTGAATGTTTTCTCTTAAAGTATGGTAAGACTTAACGATAACACGTTATTCAACTGTATTGATGTAAAGTAGTTAAGATAAGTAATGTTGAATGTAATGTTCCTTCATTTTTCTTATTGGTTGATTAAAGTATGATATACCAGACAACCGCTATACACCACACATACCACACTAGATGACCTCCATACACCCCTCACGACACAGTAGACGACCTCCATACACCCCTCACGACACACTAAACGCCCTCTATACACCCAATATGACACACTAAACGACCTACATACACCCATCATGACACACTAGACGCCCTCTATACACCCATCATGACACACTAGACGCCCTCTATACACCCAATATGACACACTAGACGACCTCCGTACACCCATCACGACATACTAGCCGACCTCCATTGACCCATCACGGCACACTAGACGACCCCTATACAACCATCATGACACACTAGACGACCCCTATACAACCATCATGACACACTAAACGCCCTCTATACACCCAATATGACACACTAGACGACCTCCGTACACCCATCACGGCACACTAGACGACCTCCATTGACCCATCACGGCACACTAGACGACCCCTATACAACCATCATGACACACTAGACGACCCCTATACAACCATCATGACACACTAGACGACCCCTATACAACCATCATGACACACTAGACGACCCCTATACAACCATCATGACACACTAAACACCCTCTATACACCCAATATGACACACTAGACGACCTCCGTACACCCATCACGACATACTAGCCGACCTCCATTGACCCATCACGGCACACTAGACGACCCCTATACAGCCCTTATTACACACTAGGCGACCTCCATACACCCATCGCTGCGATGAACATACTAGCAAGACAGACTGTATAAACTGTAAGGGTGTTAAAGCATACACCAAACGAACGCCCGGGCTTTTTAAACTAGAGTACGAAGGGACAGCTCTTGTTAGCTTATGTAGTAAGACGTACCATTGTAGTGGGGATTACGATAAAATCAGTTGTAAAGGGCTAAGCAAGCAACACAACAAATTAGATAAAGATATGTTTTTAGAGGTTCTCGCTACGCAAAAGGCCAAGGGTGGGAAAAATGTAGGTTTCAAAGTCTTAAATAATTCTATATTTTCCTACAGTCAAACAAGAAATGCTCTTTCCTATTTCTATATAAAAAGAAAGGTAGCTGATGATAACGTCTCGACTATGCCTCTAGATATTTAACTCTTTACACTACCAGCTTAGCCTAACCAGGAATCTCTAACAGTTTCACCCCTTATGATTCATCGACGCCACATAGCTAAGCAGACATTCAACTACATAGGTATAACTAAATGTTATCCTTGTACTATATATTTACTTCGTGTACTGAATATTTTTGTAATGTTATATAATATCAATGTATGTTATACACCTATTGAGATAATAAAAGAATAAAATATATCTTTGTCTTCTGTTTTATATTGATTGTTTTTCATTGATGTTGTATAATCTACTAACCTATCACTAACGATCAAGTACATAAAGAACTCCAAAGTCAGCATACACCAGACATAAACAGGTCACTTCCGGGGTCACTGGGACCAGCGGTCACGGTTAACTCCCCCTGCGCCTACAGTACATTAGGCGCGCCGCGCGCCTACTATATATCTTTGTTAATTTACGGGCCAAATGCTAATCAAATCCTTCCTGATATACTACTAACGGTTCAGCAAATAGTTTTAAAATATGTTTAGTAGAAATAATGATGATGCTGATGCTACATAATAACTGAATAAAACCACCATATCTGAAGGTATTTACTCATCTGTTTGCAAACAGACTAATTATAGTCAAATGAGAGTTTCCCCAGAAAATTCCTGGAAAAGACGTAATTATTTTTAACTTGCTTTAAGAGTGTGGAAGATATGCACAGTTTAAAAAAATACAAATTAATTAGAGAGAAAAAAATGCACAAACATGTCCAGCAGGTTTTATTGTAATTTTTATTTTGTGGAAAATAAAACATAAACTGATTTTGTATCTTGATTACGCTGAGTGTATTAATAGTTGATTTAATCAGATCTGTTGTATTGATCAGCGTCTGCTTTATCATTAATTGTCATGATAGGACCCTAACAATCATGTCATCAAGTGAACCAACTTAACAGTCCTACAACGTGCTAGGACCCTAACAGTCATGTCATCACAGAAACCAGTTTAATAGTCCTACAACGTGATAAGACCCTAACAATCATGTCATCACAGAAACCAGTTAACAGTCCTACAACGATCTAAGACCCTAACAATCATGTCATCACAGAAACCAACGTAACAGTCCTACAACTTGCTAGGACTCTAACAATCATTTCATCACAGAAACCAGTTTAACAGTCCTACAACGTGCTAGGACTCTAACAATCATTTCATCACAGAAACCAACTTAACAGTCCTACAACGTGCTAAGACCATAACAATCATTTCATCACAGAAACCAACTTAACAGTCCTACAACGTGTTAGGTCCCTAACAATCATGTCATCACAAAAACCAGTTTTCAGGCCTACAACGTGCTAAGACCTTAACAATCATGTCATCACATAAACCAACTTAACAGTCCTACAACGTGCTAGGACCTTAACAATCATGTCATCACAGAAACCAACTTAACAGTCCTACAACGTGCTAAAACCTTAACAATCATTTCAATACTCAGAAGCCGAAGGTTATGATGCTGGGGCACGTCAGGCGATTGGAGGAAAACCGGATTCCTAAAGAAATACTATATGGTGGACTAAAACACGAAAAAATACAAATCGGCAGACCTAAACTACGATATAGAGATATCTGTAAATCATCTCTGAATGACTTCTCCATCTGTGAAAATAACTGGGAACATCTAGCAAGTAATCGCACATCATGGAGAGCATGTATAATGAATGGCACAACATAATTTGAGACTGTGCTATGGGTAAACATGGAAGAGAAAAGACTCAAGAAGAAAGAAAAGACAACACGGTGAATCAGTGAGCCTGACTTTTTCATTCTGTGACCGAATGTTGTTGTCAAAGATTGGTAGAATCAGCCATGAGATAAGCTGTTGAACATAACAAAACCTACCCAAAAAAAATACACAATAGTCTCCACTAAACCGTCTAACAAGACAAAAAGGGCTATATGTTCTATCATATGCGCAACATATTGATAACATTCAAGCTCAAACTCTGCAGGCGGTGACGACGACGACTAGAAGTGGTATCAAGTAATGAGGACAATTTAAGAAACAGCTGTGTCTAATAATTCTATCTATCTATCTATCTATCTATCTATCTATCTATCTATCTATCTATCTATCTATCTATCTATCTATCTATCTATCTATCTATCTATCTATCTATCTATCTATCTATCTATCTATCTATCTATCTATCTATCTATCTATCTATCTATCTATCTATCTATCTATCTATCTATCTATCTATATATCAATCTATCTATCTATCTATCTATCTATCTATCTATCTATCTATCTATCTATCTATCTATCTATCTATCTATCTATCTATCTATCTATCTATCTATCTATCTATCTATCTATCTATCTGTCTGTCTGTCTGTCTGTCTGTCTGTCTGTCTATCTATCTATCTATCTATCTATCTATCTATCTATCTATCTATCTATCTATCTATCTATCTATCTATCTATCTATCTATCTATCTATCTATCTATCTATCTATCTATCTATCTATCTATCTATCTATCTATCTATCTATCTATCTATATATCAATCTATCTATCTATCTATCTATCTATCTATCTATCTATCTATCTATCTATCTATCTATCTGTCTGTCTGTCTGTCTGTCTGTCTATCTATCTATCTATCTATCTATCTATCTATCTATCTATCTATCTATCTATCTATCTATCTATCTATCTATCTATCTATCTATCTATCTATCTATCTATCTATCTATCTATCTATCTATCTATCTATCTATCTATCTATCTATCTGTCTTAAGGTCTGTCTGTCTTAAGATCTATCTGTCTGTCTTAAGGTCTGTCTGTCTGTCTGTCTATCTATCTATCTGTCTGTCTGTCTGTCTGTCTTAAGGTCTGTCTTAAGGTATGTCTGTCTGTCTGTCTATCTATCTATATGTCTGTCTGTCTGTCTGTCTGTCTGTCTGTCTTAAGGTCTGTCTTAAGGTATGTCTGTCTGTCTGTCTGTCTGTCTGTCTGTCTTTCTGTCTGTCTGTCTATCTATCTATCTATCTAACTCTTTCCCTGTTTTTGAAATGTACATTCTAGCAGTCTCAGTCCTTGCAAAGATCTTTTATCAAACCTCGCCATTTGTCTCTGTTCTGTGCAAACATCTCGATCTCATTTAGGGAGCCGATTCCTGCAGCCTTTGTTTCTCTGATCAATGTTCGTCTCAGTGTTTCTCTGGGTCTTCTTTTCCTCTTTCCTGTTGTTTCCCACTTGAGGGCTTGCTTTGCTGTTCCGTTATTATCTCTTCTCATATGCCCAACATATGACCATCGTCTTTTCTTGATTACTGATGATATTAGTGGTTGATAGACGATTTCTTTAAAATCCTCTTGTGTTTTTAATTCGTTCCACACTATACCAAGTATTTTTCTTAGTCCTTTATATTTTTGTAGACATTATAATGTGTCCATCTTTGTTTCTATGTCTTTTGTTGTTTTCCCGCTCTCACATGCATACATAAGTGTTGATAGTAAGTGTGATTTGAATAGTCTAAGTTTTGTGTTTGTGCTGATGAGTTTTGATTTCCACAACTTTTCCAAGGCTTCTGAAAGACATTGCTGCTTTAGCCATTCTGATTCTAATTTCTTTGCTTGTATCCCCTTCTCGATCAATCTGACTTCCAAGATAGGTAAAGTGATTGATCTCTTCTACTTGTTTGTTTTCCATGTATATTCTGTCATCTCTTGGGATTAAGCTTTTCATGACTTTAATCTTTTTATAATTGATCTCAAGCCTAATTTTGCTGGATATTAACGATAGTCCATGTGTGTTTTCCTGTATCGTTTTAATCTGACTGCTATCATCTATGGGGACTATATCACCGGCAAATTCCATGTCCTTCCACTGGTTTATATGGATCCTTTCTATGCCTTTGATATCGGTGCAGAATTTCTTCATTATGATGTCCATGGCAACTCCAAATAGCAAGAGCGATAAAGTACATCCACAAAGTTGTCCACAAAGAATCTCAATGAATGCCGTCGAACGCTTTTTTGAAGTCAATGAAGTTACATACAAAAGGTTTTGACTTTTCAATGTGCCTAATCATCAACATCATTGAGTGCCGCCTCCGCATCGAAGGTTGGCTACCACGGAGCGCCATTCCACTCTATCTTTTGCTTTGATGGTGCAGATTGTGATAGGCTGATTTGTCCATATTTTGATGTTACTCGTCCATGTTAGTTTTGGTCTGCCTCTTCCTCTTCCTCTTTTACCTTGTATTTTCCCTTCCAATATTACTTTTATTAGGCTGCTGTGCCTTTTAACTTGCCCCAAAAAGGTCATTTGTTTTGTTCTAATTGTGTTTAGTAGTTCTATTTTCATTTTTAGTTGTTTTTAAACTTCCTCGTTTGTTTTCTTTTCTTTCCATCCAATTCTACCAATTCTTCTATAAATCCACATTTCAAAGGCTTCAATTTTCTGTTCTGTTTTCTGGTCTAACGTCCATGTTTCTACACCATACAGGAATATTGAAAAGATGTAACCTTTTGCTATTCTTAGTTTTAGCCCTGGCGTTATTATGTGCCTAATAATTACTGGTAAAAAAAAAGTACTGGTATGTTGGTATGAAGACTAAAGAAACACTTGATAATGTCAACTGGTAAAGATAATTATAAGAGGTACAAGATGTAGTCAGATATTTCCAAAATTGTATTAGAAGACGATCATTCCAACAAACAGAGAAATGTTAGCAGAAGACGAAAAGAGCAAAGCGGTAAAATATATTTATACATTCTTGTAATCCTGGGAGTGTCTACTTGTATGACGTCAAAATGTAGGTCACGCCAATCGCAGTCAGAGGAAGGACAATGGATGAACTCAAGAAAACAGCTCCATTTTTTCCTACAGTTAAAAAAAACAAAACAAATACAATTGCAATTAATAAAATACATGTTAATAAAATACATAAAACAGAATCAGTTATGCTTTACCAATGAATGCTTCAATGAGTTCACGATTATATTAGCAGAAATGAGAGAAACGAATTAATATTAAGAAATAATTGTAAAGTAACGTAACAAGTGTAAACAATATTTCTTATTTTCTACTTTGAATGACTTTCAGCGTCGAGGGGAGATATTGTTTTTGTCATTTTGCAATTATTTTGGCCTCTCCTGATGTTTCCTAGTGTTTCTAATGTTCCATTATTCCATCTTTTTCTCGGTCGGCCCTTGGGTGTAGTGTTCTCTTATAATTAACTGGGGACTCATTGAGTCAAATTTTAATCTTTCTGCATTATCACGTGCCTGGAAATCAATGTTATCTGTTGTTTCTTTATGTATTCAATAGCGGAATTATTCCCAGCTTTTTTCTCAGTTCTTCATTTCTGATCTCATCTCTCATGCTGTCTCCTGTCATGCGCCTAACACATTTCACTTCGGTAGTGGTTACTTGTCTTATTGTTCTTGAGACTTATGTCCAGGTCTGACATTGGGAGCACCACGTTAGAATGAAGATTGTTTTGTAGAATCTTCTTTTTTCCACGTGTTGTTACCTTCTTGTACAATAAAAAGACCTAAAGTACCCCTGTCACGCCAAGTGGCGTATAGGGAATATGGTGTTAGTGATCCTATATTTTACAGACCTTCAGCACATGATTTTTGGGGTAATTTGGCCGGTATTACGCCCGTGCTGCTTTACTTTCCCAGAAAAAAATTCGGCCATTTAAGGCTGGGTGAACCCGGAAGCCGTCGGTTGGGATCGAACCCTACCCCTTGTCCTTTGTAGTCCAGTTCACTAACCACTGAGCTATCGCAGCTCCCCTTGTTGTGCTATAGTGGTGACAATTTTCCAAATATTTGATAAGCTTTTTTTATTGCACCTTAAGTCAATTTCTACTGCTTATGAATTTGTGTTTGTCATTAGACGTCCTAAGTTCGAACAGAGGAAAGACTGAGCGAATGTTTCCCAATAGAAACTGGGGTTAAACAAGGATGTATTTTATCGCTCTTGTTATTTGGAATTGTTATAGACTTCATAATGAAGAAATGCTGCACTGGTAATAAAGGCATCGAATGGATACAAGGAGACCATTTGGAGGACCTCGACGTTGCTGATGACATAGTTCTCATCAGCAGTCAGATAAAAACGATGCAGGAAAACACAAATGAACTATCATCAATAGCCAACAAAATTGGGCTTGAGATCGATCATGAAAAGACTAAAGTCATGACTAGTTTAATTCCAACAGGTGACAAAATATACATGGAAAACAAACCAGTAGAAGAGATCGATCACTTTATCTCTCTTGGAAGTCACATTGATCGAGAAGGGGATACGAGCAAAGAAATTAGAATCAGAATGGCTAAAGCAGCAATGTCTTTCAGAAGCCTTGAAAAGTTGTGGAAATCAAAACTCATCAGCACAAACACAAAACTTAGTCTATTCAAATCAAATGTACTATCAACCCTTACATATGCGTGTGAAAGCTGGAAAACAACAAGAGACATAGAAACAAAGTTGAACGCATTCGAAAATAAATGTCTAAGGAAAATACTTGGTATAGCGTGGAACGAATTCAAAACAAACAAGGAAATTAGAGAAATCGCCAATCAACCACTAATATCTTCAATAATAAAGAAAAGATGATGGTCATATGTTGGACATGTGATGAGAAGAGATAATAATCGAATAGCAAAGCAAGACCTCATATGGGGAACAACAGGTAAAAGAAAAAGAGGAAGACCCAGGGAGACACTGAGAAGAACATTGATGAGAGAGGCAAGAGCAGCAGGAGTCGGCTCCCTCAATGAGATAGAACTGCTTGCACAGAACAGAGACAGATGGCGAGATTTGATAAAATATCTTTAAAAGAAAACTGCTAGAACCCAAAATTCATAATGGAGAAGGTGTATCTTGGTCTACGCCCTATGGGCCGATTACGGCTCGAAAGGTCAATAGATAGATAGATAGATTAGACTTCCTAGATATTTACATTACTACACGGTTTAATTTTTCTGATGTATATCGTAATGTTGATTATCGTTTTTTTTTCTTTTCTGATATTCATCACGTATGTCTTTTTTGCGCTAATTTTCATGTTGCATTGAGTGTCTGTGTTGTTAAGTCATTTAAGCGTTCTTGTATTTCTTCTATGTTTTCATGCATGGTCTTCTGCGAAAAGGCCCTTGTTAATTTGATCTGTCTCTGGTAGGTCGGTTAAGATGTACCACAGAAATAAAAAAGCAGAATAGCTCAGGCCAAAGTTGCATTTCATAAAATGAAAAATATCTTATGCAACAAGACTTTGTCAATAGAAATGAGAAAGATAGTTCATCGGTGCTATATAAAACCAATTCTGACCTACGGAAGGGAATCATGGACAGCAGACAAACAAATGAAAAGACGATTAGAAGCCAAAGAGATGGGGTTTCTCAGAAGAATGTTGAAAGTTCCCTGGGCAGTTAAAAAGAGCAATGAGGAAGTTCTCAAAGAGGCCAACACAAAAAGGCAGCTCCTAAAAAACATTAGAAAGAAACAATCAACATTTTACGGGCACATCATGAGAAGAGGAATGTTGGAACTTGGTTACAACTGGCAAAATAAAAGGAAAGAGGGATCGCGGGCGACAAAGAGAGAAAATACTGGATAGCTTGGTGTCATGGCATGGAAAACAGTCAACAACAGAACTGATTCGATGCACTGTAGTTAGAAGATTGTTGAAGGACATGATCGCCTACGCCAACTGGTATAGTACATGATGATGATGATTAGACAAAAAGGGAAGATAGTACGCACCACTTTCCTACTCTTGCTCAAACTTCCAAGTGATCAGTGCAGCGTACAGTTACGACTGTGTAGCTGTTGTTGATACAGAAACGTGTACAATTCTTTGCTATGTATTGACTTACGACGTATGTTGTTAGTATGTCTTGTAACTGCTCTCTTTTTACTCGTCGAATGATTTTGATTGGACTAAGAAAGCTTATATATCGATGTTGTCTTTTTGAGTAAGTTCTATCACCTTTTCTGTTTGTTGTTCTTGGATAATAGTGCGTCTATCTAATCCTTTCCATGTTTTGGAAATTTACATTCTAGCAGTCTCAGTCCTTGCAAAGATCTTTTATCAAACCTCGCCATTTGTCTCTGTTCTGTGCAAACATCTCGATCTCATTTAGGGAGCCGATTCCTGCAGCCTTTGTTTCTCTGATCAATGTTCGTCTCAGTGTTTCTCTGGGTCTTCTTTTCCTCTTTCCTGTTGTTTCCCACTTGAGGGCTTGCTTTGCTGTTCGGCGAGAATCTCCTCAATTCTTTGTTATGGAATGTCATTAAGAAATCGTTGGTCTGCAGCTGTATAATCGCTCTTATCTTTATACCTATGACGTACATTCGCCTATATAGTTTAGTAGTGAGATACTTCTGTGTTGGTCTCTCTTATTGCCCGTTTTCCGAATTGGTGTGGTGATGGCCTGTTTGCAGTGTTCAGAGCTTTATTGAACTGCCATTCTGCATTGAATATTCTGTGCAGCAATGTAGCATCTGTTTCTCTTGCTACTGCGATACTTTATATCCATTGTCTATCGCTTGAGCTTTATTTCTTGATGCCTGACTGCTATATAAATTCTTTGATTTCTTACTTTATCATGTTGGACTCAGAGTTTATGCATTTTTGGGCGGTGATTGTTGTGTTATTGGTAGTTGGTCCCATGTTCATTAAGATCCTATCAATATGAATGCGGATCATATGCTAAAAGTGATAGAAATAATTGTGCATGTAAACAGTCAGACTGTGTTAGTGAAGAAAACGGACAAGGAAGGATACGTTTTGTAAAATGTAAAATATGGGACGCTGGAAATGGCTCGTAAACTGGTCGCATACAGATAGCGTGAGCCGTGACAGATCAGTGGTTAGTGAACAGGGCTACAAAGGACAAGAGGTAGGGTTCGAGCCCGACCGATGGCTTCCGGGTTCACCCAGCCTTAAATGGGTACCATATTTTTTCTAGGAAAGTCAAGCGGCATGGGCGTAATACCGACCACATTACCCCAAAAATCATGTGCTGAAGGTCTGTAAAATGTATGGTCACTAGCACCATATTCCATATACGCCACTTGGCGTGACAGGGGCTCTTTACTTTTTTTCTTACTATGCAAATAGCGTGCCCTCCTTCCATCAGTCGGTCTACTTACTACCCGTCCTTCCATCAGTCGGTCTACTTACTACCCGTCCTTCCATCAGTCGGTCTACTTACTACCCGTCCTTCCATCAGTCGGTCTACTTACTACCCGTCCTTCCATCAGTCGGTCTACTTACTACCCCTCCTTCCATCAGTCGGTCTACTTACTACCCGTCCTTCCATCAGTCGGTCTACTTACTACCCGTCCTTCCATCAGTCGGTCTACTTACTACCCGTCCTTCCATCAGTCGGTCTACTTACTACCCCTCCTTCCATCAGTCGGTCTACTTACTACCCCTCCTTCCATCAGTCGGTCTACTTACTACCCCTCCTTCCATCAGTCGGTCTACTTACTACCTCCTCCTCTCCATCAGTCGGTCTACTTACTACCCCTCCTTCCATCAGTCGGTCTACTTACTACCCCTCCTTCCATCAGTCGGTCTACTTACTACCCCTCCTTCCATCAGTCGGTCTACTTACTACCCCTCCTTCCATCAGTCGGTCTACTTACTACCCTCCTTCCATCAGTCGGTCTACTTACTACCCCTCCTTCCATCAGTCGGTCTACTTACTACCCCTCCTTCCATCAGTCGGTCTACTTACTACCCCTCCTTCCATCAGTCGGTCTACTTACTACCCTCCTTCCATCAGTCGGTCTACTTACTACCCGTCCTTCCATCAGTCGGTCTACTTACTACCCGTCCTTTCATCAGTCGGTCTACTTACTACCCCTCCTTCCATCAGTCGGTCTACTTACTACCCCTCCTTCCATCAGTCTACTTACTACTTCCATCAGTCGTCTTACTACCCTTCCTTCCATCGTCGGTACTTACTACCCCTCCTTCCATCAGTCGGTCTACTTACTACCCCTCCTTCCATCAGTCGGTCTACTTACTACCCCTCCTTCCATCAGTCGGTCTACTTACTACCCCTCCTTCCATCAGTCGGTCTACTTACTACCCCTCCTTCCATCAGTCGGTCTACTTACTACCCCTCCTTCCATCAGTCGGTCATCAGTCGGTCTACTTACCCCTCCTTCCATCAGTCGGTCTACTTACTACCCCTCCTTCCATCAGTCGGTCTACTTACTACCCCTCCTTCCATCAGTCGGTCTACTTACTACCCCTCCTTCCATCAGTCGGTCTACTTACTACCCCTCCTTCCATCAGTCGGTCTACTTACTACCCTCCTTCCATCAGTCGGTCTACTTACTACCCGTCCTTCCATCAGTCGGTCTACTTACTACCCGTCCTTCCATCAGTCGGTCTACTTACTACCTCCTTCCATCAGTCGGTCTACTTACTACCCGTCCTTCCATCAGTCGGTCTACTTACTACCCGTCCTTCCATCAGTCGGTCTACTTACTACCCCTCCTTCCATCAGTCGGTCTACTTACTACCCCTCCTTCCATCAGTCGGTCTACTTACTACCCTCCTTCCATCAGTCGGTCTACTTACTACCCCTCCTTCCATCAGTCGGTCTACTTACTACCCCTCCTTCCATCAGTCGGTCTACTTACTACCCCTCCTTCCATCAGTCGGTCTACTTACTACCCGTCCTTCCATCAGTCGGTCTACTTACTACCCCTCCTTCCATCAGTCGGTCTACTTACTACCCCTCCTTCCATCAGTCGGTCTACTTACTACCCCTCCTTCCATCAGTCGGGTCTTACTACTACCCTCCTTCCATCAGTCGGTCTACTTACTACCCCTCCTTCCATCAGTCGGTCTACTTACTACCCCTCCTTCCATCAGTCGGTCTACTTACTACCCCTCCTTCCATCAGTCGGTCTACTTACTACCCCTCCTTCCATCAGTCGGTCTACTTACTACCCCTCCTTCCATCAGTCGGTCTACTTACTACCCGTCCTTCCATCAGTCGGTCTACTTACTACCCGTCCCTCTATTTGAGCTGAACCATTAGCTTACGGCGGACTTAGAAGTTCGGAAGTTGATGAATATTGTTCAGAAGACCCAACGATTTTTGAGACAGACAACAAAAAAAGGTGTAGCTATCATTAATAAATCTTGATCTTAATTCTTCTGGTGTCTGTAGACTTCACATCAAACTCTTAGTGAATCTCATCACTCATCTCTACTCTGGGTGAAATGATCGATATTATCAAATGTGTCTATACCTATCAACTGTGCTTCTCTTATAATTGTTCTTTTCAGAGTCTCTTTATGCATCCTTCTTTTTCCGTATCCTGATGTTTCCCATATGAGAACCTGTTTTCAAACTCGTTTGCTGTCTCTTCTCAACATATCCCCATCTTCTCTTACTAATTGTAAATGCGATCGATGGTTGCATGACCACTTCTCTTATCTTTATATTAATCTTGAATTCATCCCATTGTACATAGAGTATTGTAGTTAATTATTTGACTTCTAACGCTTTTAGTTTTTATCTCAATTATTTTTGTTTTGTTCTCACTCTCTAAATAAATGGTTTTAGTGTGTTAGGCAAGGTTGTGTGTATATTGCTGCAGATGCAGAAAGCTCAGGCATAAACAGCTTTCAAAAGAATGATGAAGATACTATGCAATCAATTTTTGAAACAAGAAAAAGAGTTCCTAAATGTTATGTAGAGCCAGTCTTAACATATGTACGTGAATCAAGGACAGTAGGACAACAGATAAGAAAATCACTGGAGCCTGTAGAAAAGTGGTTTTACAGAAGAATGTTGAGAATACTATGGACATCTAAGAAGAGTAATGAAAATGTTCTGAAAGTGGCCAAAGCAAAAAGAGAGCTAATTTCCAATATTTGGAAGAAACAATCATCATTCTTTGGCCATGTAATGAGAAGAGAAAAACTGGAATATATTGTAACAACTGGGAAAATTGAGGGACAAAGAGATAGAGGGAAGCAAAGAGAAAAGTTATCATACAGCTTAAGAGAATGGCTTGGCAGAAAGTCAACAATAGAATTGATAAATATAACTGTCGAGATCGAAAGTTGTGGAGAGACATGATCACCTACGCCATCAGGTCCGGTACTTGATGATGATGAAGTAAGGGTTGATGATACGTTTTAGTTGAAAATTCTAAGTTCGTTTTCTTGCTTAATATTTTTTATTTCTATATTTTGTGTAGTTTCGTTTTTTTTTTAATTAAAACTTGCTACTGATTTTTCTATCCTGCTCCGGATTTCTTTTTTTTTTTTTTTTTTTTTTTTTTTTTTTTTGTTTAATCTTCTTGATGTGTTTTGGTCTCGAGTCAAGACGCCGGATTCTAGACAGAGAGGTTGTGAGTTCGAATCCCGGCTGCACCAGTTAGGATTTTTATTTATGATTTCTCTCTGCGGCAACCACCACTGATCTTAGCAGTGAGGCCATGCTTGTAAGTCGATTACTCATGTACGGAATAAATATGAGTACCTCAGAAGGCGGAGTTATCTGCCTATGCGGAGAGGGACCCATGTGTACACGGCTGCCAGTGTAAAACGGACTAACACCCAAAAAAACAGTTCCAAGTCTCTAGAGACTCGCCAGCTTTCACCTCTGCAAATCGCAAAGAAAAAATACAACTAGAGAATGGTGGAGGTAACATTTTTTTTACAACGCGAGGTCGTTTATCTCTGTCCAGGTAATCTCCTGCACTGGAGATAGTTAAGGCTGGGTTAAATTACGTACCTGTCTGTACAACAGAAAAATAAACCCATGCTGACTATAATTTTAGTTAGCGACAGAAGAACTATAACTCAAATGTTTTTTTGCAAGCCAGAGTAAGAAGTACATTACCGTCCCTTTCGCATCTGTCTGCAATTATTTTCCTGCCCTCTGTGACCTTGACACGAACGTAATTCTTGGTTTCCTCTGAGCAATCAGGATTGTTCAACAACGTGTTGATAGCACACGAGACCGCTTCCTTAGCCATACTGCAACAGGAAGTGACATCATTGTTATGAAAGATATGAATAAGTTGTGTTTTGTTTTTTAAATATGAATTTAAATAAATATTTTATTGATTTAAATCAACTTTTCAAGTTGTAGAAATTACACTTACACTAGCAGAAGGCACTCAAGCAGAAGGACTTCTAGCAGATAGTGTTGTAGATATAGCACAGACACTAGCAGAAGGATTTCTAGCAGATAGTATTGTAGATATAGCACAGACACTAGCAGAAGGACTTCCAGCAGATAGTGTTGTAGATATAGCACAGACACTAGCCGAAGGACTTCCAGCAGATAGTGTTGTAGATATAGCACAGACACTAGCAGAAGGACTTCCAGCAGATAGTGTTGTAGAGATAGCACAGACACTAGTAGAAGGCATTTCAGCAGATAGTGTTATAGATATTGCACATACACTAACAGAAGGCCTTCCAGCAGATCGTGTTATAGATATTGCACATATACTAGTAGAAGGCCTTCCAGCAAATAGTGTTGTAGAGATTGAACAGAAACTAGAAGAAGGTCTTCCAGTAGAAGGTCTTCCAGGAGATAGTGTTGTAGAGATTACATAGACACCAGCAGAAGTCATTCCAGCAGGTAGTGTTCTAGATGTTGAATAAAGACTAACAGAAGGTCCTCCGGCATGTTTCAGCAGATAGTGTTGTAGAGATTGAACAGACACTAAGAGAATGCTTTCCAGCAGATAGTGTTGTAGAGATTGAACAGACACTAAGAGAATGCTTTCCAGCAGATAGTGTTGTAGAGATTGAACAGACACTAAGAGAATGCTTTCCAGCAGATAGTGTTGTAGAGATTGAACAGACACTAAGAGAATGCTTTCCAGCACATAGTGTTGTAGAGATTGAACAGACACTAAGAGAATGCTTTCCAGCAGATAGTGTTGTAGAGATTGAACAGACACTAAGAGAATGCTTTCCAGCAGATAGTGTTGTAGAGATTGAACAGACACTAAGAGAATGCTTTCCAGCATATAGTGTTGTAGAGATTGAACAGACACTAAGAGAATGCTTTCCAGCAGATAGTGTTGTAGAGATTGAACAGACACTAAGAGAATGCTTTCCAGCAGATAGTGTTGTAGAGATTGAACAGACACTAAGAGAATGCTTTCCAGCAGATAGTGTTGTAGAGATTGAACAGACACTAAGAGAATGCTTTCCAGCACATAGTGTTGTAGAGATTGAACAGACACTAAGAGAATGCTTTCCAGCAGATAGTGTTGTAGAGATTGAACAGACACTAAGAGAATGCTTTCCAGCAGATAGTGTTGTAGAGATTGAACAGACACTAAGAGAATGCTTTCCAGCAGATAGTGTTGTAGAGATTGAACAGACACTAAGAGAATGCTTTCCAGCATATAGTGTTGTAGAGATTGAACAGACACTAAGAGAATGCTTTCCAGCAGATAGTGTTGTAGAGATTGAACAGACACTAAGAGAATGCTTTCCAGCAGATAGTGTTGTAGAGATTGAACAGACACTAAGAGAATGCTTTCCAGCAGATAGTGTTGTAGAGATTGAACAGACACTAAGAGAATGCTTTCCAGCAGATAGTGTTGTAGAGATAACTGAGACACTGATGAATGTCTTTCGCGTATGTGTACTCATGACTATAGCAAAGGGTTATGAACACATGTCGGTAATAAATTGTGTATCTGTATTTTCCTTTTAGGTTAAGCATCTCCCGGATAGGGTAGGGCTGAATATTTATGTTGTATATATATATATATAAAGAAAGTACATGAAAGGACTTCTGGTTTCAAGATGGCGCGGTCAAGTTTGTGTCAAAGTTCACTGTTGAACTGTAAAAGGCAGTGTTTGAAAAGTGTTCCTTGTTGCAGTTGCCTCGCATTCCAACTCTACTACTTAGTTTATTGCTCTGTGCACATCGTGAGCTGTGTTTTTCATCCGGATCATGTTTGGATATTCCAAATGTTTACGATGAATGATGATATTTTATGACGGACAGTTCAGCTACGTTCACTTTCGGTGCCGCTTGGCCTTATGTCTTTTGGCGTGTGCTGTAGCTGCAATGATGGGGGCTACAACTACCTTTCTTTGTCTGGATTCTTCAATGAGATGAGTTTTAATTCAAATGATTCCACTGGCACGGGCGGTTTGAGCAATTATGGATTTTCATTCCTTTGCAGTGATACTGAGGCTTTCTACCAACCATAACGGTAACCATAAGTGCAAAATGAGTCAAAAAATTAAAAAATAGCCAAGAATAGGGACAAATAGGAAGGGACCTAATCAGAATAGTAGAAAGAAGAAGTAAGAACGTGGTCGCTGTAACTCTACCTGCGGTCCCACAAAGGATGTAATAATTCTTACATCTTATATTTATGCTTATCTCCATCTAGTTTCTACCCTATCCTATCCTACCCTATCCTATACTAACCCCGTCACGCCAAGTGGCGTATAGGGAATATGGTGTTAATGACCATACTTTTTACAGACCTTCAGCACATGATTTTTGGGGTAATGTAGTTGGTATACCGCCCGCGCTACTTTACATTCCCAGAAAAAAAATCCGGTACCCATTTAAGGCTGGGTGAACCCGGAAGCCGTCGGTTGGGATCGAACCCTACCCCTTGTCCTTTGTAGTCCAGTTCACTAACCACTGAGCTATCGCGGCTCGCAGTTTCAATTTATGATAGTTGTTTTTTTTCTTTTTGTTTAATTATTAGCAGGATTTACGATTTTCCTGAAGTGAAAACATCGGGCTTATGTTAGATAGTCAGGTAGTCATTGGCCAGGGTATGTTCATGATATCATGGGTACCACTATTACAGTGGGGAGCTGCGATAGCTCAGTGGTTAGTGAACTGGATTACAAAGGACAAGAGGTAGGGTTCGATCCCACCCGAGGGCTCCGGTTCACCCAGCCTTTAATGGGTACCGGATTTTTTTCTGGGAAAGTAAAGCGGCACGGGCATAATACCGACCACATTACCGCAAAAATCCTGTGCCGTAGGTCTGTAAAATGTATGGTCACTAACACCATATTCCCTATACGCCACTTGGCGTGACGGGGATACTTTACTTTTTTTATCATTATTACTTTGAGGAAGGGGGTTATTAAAGCAAACTAAAATTTAACAAAACACTTCAGGATAAGCCATCAAAACAAGATGACAACATCATCATCATGTGCCACACCGGTTGATGTAGGCGATCCTGTCCTTCCACAATCTTCTATCCACCGTGCATCGTATCAGTTCTGTTGTTGACTGTTTTCCCTGCCGTGACACCAAGATATCTAGTATTTTCTCTCTTTGTCGTCCACGATCTCTCATTCCCTTTATTTAGACAGTTATAACCAAGTATTCCTCTTCTCATGAAAAATGTAGATTGTTTCTTTCTGTCTTTTTTAGGAGTTCCCTTCGTGCTTTGGCCTTTTTGAGAATGTCCTCGCTGGTCTTTTGAGCTGTGCAAGTAACTGTGAACATTCTTCTGAGAAATCCCATCTCTGTGGCCTCTAATTATCTTTTCACTCCCGAGGACAACATCGATATAAAGAATAAAGCAAACATGATAAAAATGCATTTGATCATAGATAGAGGTAAATAAGTACCAAGATCAATCATGCAAATGATAGTGTTTAGATCTAATTATTCACGCTGTATTTGAAAAAAACATAATAGAATCCAAATGTCGAAAATAGCTGATTATGTATGTCTAATGTCCAATAATAATAATGTCAAATAATAATGTCCAATAATAATGTCAAATAATAATAAATGTCCACTAATAATTTCAAGCAATAATATCCAAAAATAATAAATGTCCAATAATATCGTCCAATAATAATGTACAATAATAATGTCAAAAAATAAACGTCCAATAATAATGTCCAATAATAATAAATGTCCATTAATAAATGTCCAATAATAATGTCCAATAATAATGTCCAATAATAATAAATGTCCAATAATAATAAATGTCCAATAATAATGTCCAATAATAAATGTCCAATAATAATGTCCAATATTAATGTCCAATAATAATGTCCAAAAATAAATGTCCAATAATAAAGTCCAATAATAATGTCCAATAATAAATGTCCAATAATAATGTCCAATATTAATGTCCAATAATAATGTCCAATAATAATGTCCAATAATAAATGTCCAATAATAAATGTCCAATAATAATGTCCAATAATAATGTCCAATAATAATGTCTAATAATAAATGTCCAATAATAATATCCAAAAATAAATGTCCAAAAATAAATGTCCAATAATAATGTCCGGTAATAAATGTCCAATAATAAATGTGCAATTATAATGTCCAATAATAATGTCCAATAATAATGTCCAATAATAAATGTCCAATAATAAATGTCCAATAATTAATGTCCAATAATAAATGTGCAATAATAATGTCCAATAATAATGTCCAATAATAATGTCCAATAATAATGTCCAATAATAACAAATGTCCAACAATAAGAAAAAAAATTAATTCTCATAAATTTGGAAATGACGTTAACCAAGTTTCTTCATCATCATCATCGAGTGCCGTCTCCGCATCGATGGTTAGCTACCATGGAGCGCCATTCCGCTCTGTCTATTGCTTTGATGGTGCTGGTTGTCATAGGCTGACTTGTCCATCTTTTGATGTTACTCGTCCATATTAGTCCTGGTATGACCTTGCCTCTTTCATTTTATATCTTCCCGTCCA
The DNA here is from genome assembly GCA_032433765.1 of Megaustenia siamemsis. Taxonomy (NCBI): domain Eukaryota; kingdom Metazoa; phylum Mollusca; class Gastropoda; order Stylommatophora; family Ariophantidae; genus Megaustenia; species Megaustenia siamemsis. Next base: position 28,277,890 of record JAVIAB010000101.1, read on the forward strand.
AGATTAATTGTTAGTTTCTTAAATACCCCAACAATATTAGTCGGTCCAAGCAATCATGAGAGAAGTTGGGGCACTGTCCGAGTACAGTTGTAATCGCTCGTTATAAGCATTCAAGAATATTTTTATTTTAATTATTTGCTAGCATGTAGTACACCATTTTTTGGGCACATCATGAGAAGAGGAAAGTTGGAATACTTGGTTACAACTGGCAAAATAAAAGGAAAGAGAGATCGCGGACGACAAAGAGAGAACATACTGGATAGCTTGGTGTCATGGCATGGAAAACAGTCAACAACAGAACTGATACGATGAACTGTGGATAGAAAATTGTGGAAGGACATGATCGCCAACGCCAACCGGTACGGCTCATGATGATGAGCATGTAGTAAAGATAACTATAGAAGGCAGACAACTAAAACAAGTAGAAGAATTCAAATACCTAGGAAGTTTAGTGACAAACGACAACTCACAAACAGCAGAGATAGAATCAAGATGCAACAAAGCTTGTCAAATCATTGGACAGTTATCACCACTATTGTCCAGCAAGGAAATAATTCTAGAGGCAAAACGAGCACTATACAATACAATCTTCATCCCAACGTACGCCTAAGAACAGGACACAATAGACTCCATAGTCACATGTATACAAAATTCAAGATCGGCACATCAACTACTTGTGCATGTGGACAGGCACCCCAGACTGCTGAACACATACTTCAAGACTGCACTGAATATAGTAGACTGAGGAAAATCCATTGGCTCATAGATACAACACTACAGACAAAACTATATGGGCCACTGCAAGAATTACAAAAGACAGTAAAATTCATACAGGAAACGACATTGCTGATATAGACAATACTTCGAGCGAACGAAAGATAGATAGATAGATCCCAACGCTGTGCTACCAATGCCAGACCTGGAGCCTAGATGCAAGAACAATAAGAAAAATAACCTCTACAGAGATGAAATGTGTTAGACGAATGACAGGAAACAGTCTGAGAGATAAGATCAGAAATGAATAACTGAGAAAAAAGCTAGGAATATCCCCCGCCATAAAATATATAAGGAAACAACAGATACAATTGTTTGGTGACGTGACAAGGCAGAAAGACCAAAAACACAACACAACGAGCCTTCAGCAAGCGTTGTGAGAACACCAGACCCAAAGGTCGACCACGAAAAAGATGGATCGATGGAATATTACAATCATTAGGAAATATAACAGCAGCAGAGGCTAACAGAAGAGCAAAAGACCGCAAATTATGTCTCCTCTCGACGCTGAAAGGCAAATGAGGAAGGAAAGAAGAAGAAGAAGATGCAGTATAGGCAAGAAAATATGTAGAAAACAATTTGTAATTGTTAAATTTAAATATTTCCAATTAAAAATTTCAAGATAGACCATCCCCAGCAGCAGTAACAAAAATGAAGACTCCATCTAAGCTTCAAAGACATCTGACATCGGTACATGAGAAGGCTTGGCATAAACATAACTGAATTATACGATCTTCAAATTGACAGAACTCTTGTAAGGCAAGCAATAAATGCTGGTGTGAGCTTAAAGTATGCCCAGTAGTCTATTTTAGACTATCATTCAGGAACAAAAATATATTCTCTGACAAGATTTTTTCTACTGCAATAAATGTATTCTGTTTTTTCCAGTCAGACTGCATGCAATCCGTTGAAACATCTAATTAATCATGTTAGAGACACATTCACCTAATCTATTGTTCTTTCAGACAAACTGGTTTCCACTCATTGAAACATCTAATTAATCATGTTGGAGACCCAACCATCTAATCTATTGTTCTTTCAGACAGACTATATTCCACCCATAGATACATCTAATTAATCATGTTAGAGACCCAACCATCTAATCTATGTTTCCTCCAATTAGACTACATTTCACCAATGGAAAGATCTAATTAATCATGTTAGAGACCTAACCATCTAATCAATTGTTTCTCCAATTAGACTACATTTCACCCATGGAAAGATCTAATTAATCATGTTAGAGACGCAACCATCTAATCTATGTTTCCTCCAATTAGGCTACATTTCACCCATGAAAAGATCTAATTAAGCGTGTTAGAGACCCAACCATCTAATCTATTGTTCCTCCAAATAAAACTACATTTTACTCATGAAAACATCTAATTAATCATGTTAGAGACCTAACCATCTAATCTATGTTTCCTCCAATTAGACTACATTTCACCCATGGAAAGATCTAATTAATCATGTTAGAGACGCAACCATCTAATCTATGTTTCCTCCAATTAGACTACAATTCACCCACGGAAAGATCTAATTAAGCATGTTAGAGACCCAACCATCTAATCTATTGTTCCTCCAATTAAACTACATTTTACTCATGAAAACATCTAATTAATGCTGTTAGAGATCGAACCATCTAAATGTATTGTCCCTCCCGACAGACGCGATTCAACACATTGAAGTACCTAATTAATCCTGTAACAAATCCATATATCTAGAAACGAAAAACTGACCTGCATTGTTCGCGGACTGATCCTTTTTCTGGTATTTTGCTTTGACACGTGGCTGCGTCACAGGCGGCTCGTGCCCTTGAAAGCATGGCTGAAATGGAGAAATGACGGATTCGTCTGTCACTCGTTTATACATTTATTCTACTTATTTATTTTGTATTTATTTTTAAGAGACATTTACACATTTATACTTATTCAAGATTTATAAATAACGCAAAATGCAGGTAACAAAGATAATAGATTCAAAGGTCAATGAACACATTAATTACCATCATCATGAAGTACCGGAACTACTGGCGTTGTGGTCATGTCTCTCCACAACTTTCAGTTATTTATTATTTATTTTGAACATCAAGAGGTGCGCGTGGCCGTGCGGCTAAAATCACTGTTCCGCTGGCTGAAAAGCTGACGTACGGTGTTCGAAGCCCGCGGTAGACAGAAAGGATTTTTTTTCTATCGGGGGTGAAATAAAAATCCTGAGTTGCACACGTCGTGGCGACTGCTTGACCAAGCGGCCTTTATCCCTCTGGTTCTATCGTTGCCCCCCCCCCCCCCCCCCCCCCCCCCCGGCATACACCAGTAATGGTACTATGTGTCGTAAAGAAAGATAGAAAGAAAGATAGATAGTTATACATCTTCCGTCTAAGGTTAACAAAGCTCCCAAATATTTATATTTATTTACCTGTTCTAATATTGTTTCACTTGTCTTTATTTTGCGTTGAGGTGCAGTCTTTTTCTTTGTTATTACCATTACTTCTGTCTTATTAATTATATTATTTATATCGAAATAAAAATAATGTTCGCGTCACTTCGATCTGTCACCACGTGACTCACTCGTTTGGACCCTTAAAATGATCTTCAAATGGGCAACAAGTCAACTCTGATGCTGACGTCATTGCCTCGGTGACAAAATAGTTCAATCTTCTTTGTTCTTTTCTCTTTTCACTGGTACCTAAGAGGTGTCGTGGTTTATATCATTTGTCGTTCTTGAGCTGCTCGAACTGTCTGAATTAGTGATTTTCCTTTGTTGTTACATGTCCCTGTCACTGCATCTATCCATCTTCTTCTAGGTCTTCCTCTTGGTCTTTTTCCATGCATTCTCGAGAAGAACGCCCTTGATGGTGATTGATGAGAATTCATTCTGACTAGGTGGCGAAACCATTTAAATTGTTGTTGTTCTATTTATTGTTGGGAGGGTTTTGTTCCTACCATTTTTCTTATGGTTTCATTTGGCATTCTAACTCTTCTTGTGTTGTTTGTTACTTTTCTCAAGCATCGCATCTCATATGTGATTTAGAAAGGGTCCATGTTTGACATTCATAGCACACAGTTGGTATGAAAATGCTATTTAACATTTTTTGCTTAGCTGCCATAGAAATGTTTGGATGTCTTAACAATAATGGTTCAATGAGCACCCACAATTATTTTTCCACTTATTTTCATTTATATTAACCGCACCGCCTCTACCGAAGAAGTGGGAGGAATGTCTAAATGCTTATGTCGACATTTTCTAAAGAACCCTGATGACTACTGTCTTCATAACAATAGCTTTTTTTAATGTTACCACATCTGTTGATGTACCTTACATCATCATCATCAAGTACCGGGCCCGCTGGCGTAGGTGATCATGTCTCTCCACAACTTTCGATCTCGACAGTTATTTATCATTTCTGTTGTTTACCTTCTGCAAAGCCATTCTCTTAAGCTTTCTGATATTTTTCCAGTTGTTACAATATATTCCAGCTGTTCTCTTCTCATAACATGGCAAAAAAAATGATCATTGTTTCTTTCTAATATTGGAAATTAGCTCTCGTTGTTCTTTGACCTCTCTCAGAACATTTTCACTACTCTTCTTAGCTGTCCATGGTATTCTCAATATTCTACTGCTGTTACATATAATTAAATAAACATGCTTGGTATAAGATATATCTTTATTCTATAAAAACTGTTTTCTGTTGTGTATGAAGAGTCCTTTTTTCGATTTTTTTTTGTCTTCCCTTAAAATACCAAATGTTTACATCCCAATTACGAGTTTTTTTGCCGCATGTTTCCTATGTATTATTATTATCAGTGCATGTCTTATTTTACTCTTCCTTTGTGTTTGCTTGCTAGTTTGAATCTTAGCATAAATAAAAACACAATTCACAGATTATTAAGCTCGACATTGATTCATAGATTACATTGTAATGCAAACATTTGTTGCAGAAATGAGACACGTAGAGTCAGAATTGAGTTTCTTAACATCAAACTGCAACATTCTATTGTGCTATGTGGAGAATTGTTAAATTATTATGTTTTTCTTTAGCAACAAAAAAGAACCAGAAAAGGTTAAGTTTAGTTCTGTCAACTTGTTTACTGTGATGGGATACATGTCGATTTATAGACCAGCGGTTTAGGGGACTGGTTTGTCTCGAGGCAAGACGCCGGCCTCAAGACAGAGAGGTTCTGTGTTCCCCGGTTTGCTAGGATTTTTATTTATGATTTCTCTCTACGGCAACCACCCCTGGTCTCAGCAGTGACGTCCAGCTTGAAACGTCAATTACTCATCTAAGGAAAAAAATATCAGTACCTCCGAAGATGGAGTTATACCTGCCTGTTATCCAGAGAAAAATGGATTAACAAGCAAAATTCAGTTTCTAATCTCTGGGGACTTCGTCAGAGGTGAAAGTTGACAAAAAAAAAAAAAAAAAAAAGCGGAAAACAGCGGTTTTCAACATTGTTTATTTTTGGGGGGCTTTCTTTTGCTTTGAATTTCTCTATGTAGCCTAATCATCGTCATCATCATCAAGTACCGGGCTTGCTAGCGTAGGTGATCGTGCCTCTCCACAACTTTCGATCTCGACAGTTATTTGATTAGATGTTCTGAGAGAGGTCAAAGCAAAAAGAGAGCTAATTTCCAAAATTAGGAAGAAACAATCATCATTTTTTGGCCATGTAATGAGAAGAGAACAACTGGAATATATTGTAACAACTGGAAAAATTGAGTGACGAAGAGATAGAGAGAAGCAAAGAGAAAAAATACCAGACAGCTTAAGAGAATGGCTTGGCAGAAGGTCAACAACAGAAATGATAAATAGCTGCCGAGATCGAAAGTTGTGGAGAGACATGATCACCTACGCCAGTAGGCCCGGTACTTGATGATGATGATGTAATACGATTACTGCGTGGTAATTAATTATTTCCCATTTCTGTACATAATCACAGGATATCTTCTGCTTCTACCTTTCAGCTCCCTGTGGAGCATTGGTCTTCAACAAACACTTTCAGCTCCCTGTGGAGCATTGGTCTTCAACAAACACTTTCCAAGTCGTTTTGTTTCTTGCCATTCTTTTAAGATCATTCCATGTCTTCACTATCATCTTCATCTCTGCTTCTGTCTGTCTTCTCCAAGAATTTCTTGGTCTTCCTCTTTGTCTTTTACCCTGGGGATTCCAAAAAGGGCCTGTTGTGAAATGCTCTCAATCACAGGCTATACACGAGACCATAAACCTGATTTTCTTACTTTTTCAGCGATGTCATTAGCTAGAAAATCAGTGCTGTTATTACACAGATAATATTGTCACATTCTTGCAGGCAAACATAATCTTAGATACCATAATCCATTTGATGTATAAATTCACGGTGTGCTAACATAGCAGTAGTTGTAGTTAGTCGAAGGCCCCGGTATCACTGCAAACAAATTAAAGTCCATAATTGCTCAACCGCCCGTGCCAGTGTATTCATTCGAATTAACATCTCATCTCATTGAAGGATCCAAACAAAGAAAGGCAGCTACAGTTCCCATCATATCAGCCACAGAAAACGCCAAAAAATATAAGGCGTAGCCGCACCAAAAGTGAACGCTACCGAACTGTCCTTCGTCATGCGACATCGTCATTCATTGTAAGCAATCGGAATATCGAAACACGATCCGGATGAAAAACACAACTCATTGTGTGCACTGAGCACTAAACTCATTAGCTCCGGCAGCAAGCGAGACTTGGAATATGAGGAAACTGCAACAAGGAACACCTTTCAGACTGAGCCTCAGCGGTTCCTGCTGCCTGTCCGCCATATTGGCAGCTTACATTAATGATTTGTATGTTATTACCGACACAGGAATCGGCAAACCAGATGTGATCATGATTCTGTTCCTCATTTACGAGGTGATGACACATAAGTTATGCTTTAGAGTCTTTAGACCTATTCTCTATTATTCTTTAGACCTATTCTCTATTATTCTTTAGACCTATTCTCTATTATTCTTTAGACTTATTCTCTATTATTCTTTAGACCTATTCTCTATTATTCTTTAGACCTATTCTCTATTATTCTTTAGACCTATTCTCTATTATTCTTTAGACCTATTCTCTATTATTCTTTAGACCTATTCTCTATTATTCCTTAGACCTATTCTCTATTATTCTTTAGACCTATTCTCTATTATTCCTTAGACCTATTCTCTATTATTCTTTAGACCTATTCTCTATTATTCCTTAGACCTATTCTCTATTATTCTTTAGACCTATTCTCTATTATTCTTTAGACCTATTCTCTATTATTCTTTAGACCTATTCTCTATTATTCTTTAGACCTATTCACCTCTTTGGTTGATAAAATAACAAAGGTTCGACTACACATAACACAACGAGCATACGCAATGACGAAAAGGAACAAATTCGCAAGTTGAACGAGAAAACGAAAAGTTAATGAGTTGAGATCAATCCACCTGGTAACATATTTCATTTTAAACGTTGCTCATTCTGGATATTTTCTTCGACTTTTCAACTCCCTGTAGAGCATAGGTTCTCAACACTGTGAATCATAGATTTTCAACAAACACTTTCAATTCTCTGTACAGCAGAGGTCTTCAACAAACACTTTCAACTCCCTGTAGAGCAGAGGTCTTCAACAAACACTTTCAACTCCCTGTAGAGCAGAGGTCTTCAACAAACACTTTCAACTCCCTGTAGAGCAGAGGTCTTCAAGCAACACTTTCAACTCCCTGTAGAGCAGAGGTCTTTAACAAACACTTTCAACTCCCTGTAGAGCAGAGGTCTTCAACAAACACTTTCAACTCCCTGTAGAGCAGAGGTCTTCAAGCAACACTTTCAACTCCCTGTAGAGCAGAGGTCTTCAACCAACACTTTCAACTCCCTGTAGAGCATAGGTCTTCAACCAACATTTTCAACTCCCTGTAGAGCATAGGTCTTCAACAAACACTTTCAACTCCTTGTAGAGCAGAGGTCTTCAACAAACACTTTCAACTCCCTGTGGAGCATAGGTCTTCAACAAACACTTTCAACTCCATGTAGAGCAGAGGTCTTCAACCAACATTTTCAACTCCCTGTAGAGCATAGGTCTTCAACAAACACTTTCAACTCCTTGTAGAGCAGAGGTCTTCAACAAACACTTTCAACTCCCTGTAGAGCATAGGTCTTCAACAAACACTTTCAACTCCCTGTAGAGCATAGGTCTTCAACAAACACTTTCAACTCCTTGTAGAGCAGAGGTCTTTAACAAACACTTTCAACTCCCTGTTGAGCATAGGTCTTTAACAAACACTTTCAACTCCCTGTAGAGCATAGGTCTTCAACAAACACTTTCAACTCCCTGTAGAGCATAGGTCTTCAAGCAACACTTTCAACTCCCTGTAGAGCAGAGGTCTTCAACCAACACTTTCAACTCCCTGTAGAGCATAGGTCTTCAACAAACACTTTCAACTCCATGTAGAGCATAGGTCTTCAAGCAACACTTTCAACTCCCTATAGAGAAGAGGTCTTCAACAAACACTTTCAACTCCTTGTAGAGCAGAGGTCTTTAACAAACACTTTCAACTCCCTGTAAAGCATAGGTCTTCAACAAACACTTTCAACTCCCTGTAGAGCAGAGGTCTTCAACAAACACTTTCAATTCCCTGTAGAGCATAAGTCTTCAAAAAAACACTTTCAGCTCCCTGTAGAGCATAGGTCTTCAAAAAACACTTTCAATTCCTTGTAGAGCATAGGTCTTCAACAAACACTTTCAACTCCCTGTAGAGCAGAGGTCTTTAACAAACACTTTCAACTCCATGTAGACCAGAGGTCTTCAACACTGTGAATCATGGATTTTTAACAAACACTTTCAACTCCCTGTAGAGCATAGGTCTTCAACCAACACTTTCCAAGCCGTTCTATTTATTTCTTGTCATTTTTATAACACCCGACTTTGTCTTTTCCGTCATCTTCATTTCGCTTTTTGGGCACATCATGAGAAGAGGAAAGTTGGAATATTTGGTTACAACTGGCAAAATAAAAGGAAAGAGAGATCGCGGACGACAAAAAGAAAAAATACTGGATAACTTGGTGTCATGGCATGGGAAACAGTCAACAACAGAATTGATACGATGCACTGTAGATAGAAGATTGTGGAAGGACATGATCGCCTACGCCAACCGGTATAGCACCGGTATATGATGATGATCATGTCTGCCAATTCCATCCTTTTATTCTGCGCAAGCATTCCATAATGAAGTTATGTATCTTCGTGATCGTCACATTTTCTCCATTCTTTCACAGCCAAATAATAAGACTGATTTAACACTGGAGCTGAACACTTTAGTTTCTTTTTATTTAACCTAATTTGTTTGGATTTCCATGTTTCATAGTTTAACTAAGGCTCCTCGTGCTTTTTGTTTCCTTATTTTGTATCATTCTCTGTTCCTCCCTCTTTTGATATATTGTTGCGCAGATATATTTAAGATTGAACGCCTAGTACAGGTATTTCTACTATTTTTAAGGTTAAGGTAAAGTACGAGACTTGATTCGGCATCTTAGCAAGCTAGTTACCACCCATATGTGCTCAGTCACCTATCCAGACGTGTCCCAAGACTTATGGACAGTGTCGCTTCAATCATCGAAACTCACGATGCGAGGAGGCACACTTTCACCTTCCGAGAGAACAACCCGGGTGTCCATTTCCTCCATGTACTATGTTGTCCGCAGGGGTATTTTTTTTTTTTTTTAAACACGAGTTCTCAGACTGCTCCCAGCGGGAATCGAATACAGATTGTCCGAAAGTGGGTAGCCCAGTCGAGTGATTTTCCCAACTAGGCCACCGAGGCCCCACACCATTTATTGTTATTTCTTAACTCATATTGTTATTTTGGTTATTTCCAACTGCATTAATTCTCATAATTGTGGTCTTATCTCTATTTATTTTCAGTCCAAGATGATGTGATTTCTCATCAAGTGTGCTTATTGTATATTGCAAATGTTGATGATTATGTGATAGGAGAGCAATGTCATCAGCAAAGCTTAGGTCATCAAGTTGCTAGGTCAGTAACCACTGGGTTCCATTTAGGTTGTTCTGAGTTATTCTCATAATCCAATCTATGGCCAGTAGAAATAGAAATGGACATAGAAGGCATTATGGATATTTGGTTCTTTGGTAATGAAAGGCCACGGTATCACTGCAAACGAATTAAAATCCATAATTGCTCAACCGCCCGTGCCAGTGGAATCATCTGATTAACTAACTCATCTCCCAAACAAGGAAAGGTAGCTGTAATTCCCATCATAGCAGTTTCGGCACACGCCAAAAGACATAAGGCGAAACCGCACAGAAAGTGAACACAGCCAACTGTTATCTGCCATACGATGTCATCATTTATCGTAAACAATTGGAATATCGAAACATGATCAAAACGGATGAAACACACAGCTCACGGTGTGCACAGAGCACTTAACTCAGTAACTGCAACAAGCCGCACTAGGAATATGAGGAAACTGCAACAAGGAACACTTTCATACATAGCCTTCAATGGTTCCTGTCGCCTATATTGACTGGAAGTTCACGTCCCCATGAAAATGACGATCGTCATATTTTTTAAAAATGTATAGCGCTTGATGATTATAGGTCATCATTTTTTACTCCAATTCCGAGCATATAAAATACAGTCGTCGGATTATTCCCGTCGCACATCGAACAACAGACCGTAAGATTAGCGTAAGGCCAGTCTAAGCATATACGATGAGACATTATGATGACGTGGCACACACAACAATGGCTGCGCCAATAAATTTCAGATTACCCCTAGTAAATGCAGCCTACAACGAACGAAATACGGTGCAAATTCCCTAAAGAGATAAAACATCTGCTGGCTTGACGGAGCAATCCACATTAATGAGTTGTAACATGTAAATGACTTGCGTCAAACAATTCCAACAACGGTCATTGAACAGCACTCAGTGTGACGTAAACCACAGATCAACTCTAGACGGTGGAAGGTCGCATTCACGACACTTGATTTGTCAAAAAGGAATATTGCAGTGCGTACTACTCCGCTTCATAGGCGCAGACGTGTTAAATAGAACATCATTTTGACTTTAACGTAGAAAATTGCAATGGAGAGCCGAAATTAATCAGACCACAAATGCTACTTCTGCAGCGATCGAGAGAACGTGAACTAGTTCCACCATCTTGGAAGTTGAAGTCCAATTATGGATATATTTGAAATGAATATTTAATAAGTTTGAACTATGAAAGGAAGTAACCAATTCGTACATTCAAGACGAGAACAAAGCACCGTAGAGAATACAAGAAGTGCGTTATAAATGTAAATGGCAGTCGAATTAATTCTTCAATTACAGAATTGGAAAGTGTCATACATTATTAAGACTATACACCTTTAACGATAGTGTTATTTTTTCTAGTTGTACAAAGTGTGTGAGTTTTTTACTTTTAAATTGTGACAGTTTTAACAAAACAAATGAAAGGGATATGTAAACCTGGTTATATTAAAGAATTCACCGATTTCAAGTTATATTCTTCCTCTTCTTTCCTTCCTCACCTGCCTTTCAGCATCAAGGGGAGATGTAATATACAGTCTTTTGCTGTACTGTTCACCTCTGCTGCTGTTATATTTCCTAGTGTTTCTAATATTCCTTCGATCCATCTTTTTCATTGTCGGCCCTTGGACCTGGTGTTCACGCAACGTTTTTTGAGGTCTTGTGGTTTTTTTTTTATTACCATGCCTTGTCATTTGGCCATACCATTGTATTTATTGTTTCTTTATATAGTTTATGACTGGTGTTATTCCTAGTTTTTTTTTTTCTCAATTCTTAATTTCTATTCTTATCTCTGAGGTTGTTACCTGGCATTCATCCAACACACTTCATCTCAGCAGAGTTTATTATTCTTGTTGCTATTGCATCTAGGGTCCAGGACTGTCGTTCTTCTTCTTTTCTTTCTCATTTGCCTTTCAGTGTCGAGGAGAGATATAATTTGCGGTCTTTTGCTCTTCTGTTCAACTCTGCTGCTGTTATGTTTCCTAGTGCTTCTAATATTCCATCGATCCATCTTTTTCGTGCTCGACCCATTTGTCTGGTGTTCTCACAACGTTTGCTCGTTGTGTTGTGTTGTGTTCTTTCTGCCTTGTCGCGTGGCCGAAACATTTTATATGTTGTTTCTTTATATATTCTATGGCGGGAGCTATTCCTAGCTTTTTTCTCTGTTCTTCATTTCTGATCTTATCTCTCATACTGTTTCATGTCATTCGTCTAACACATTTAATCTCAGTAGAGATTATTTTTCTTATTGTTCTTGCATCTAGGGTCCAGGTTTGGCATTGGTAGCACAACGTTGGGATGAAGATTGTATTGTATAGTGCTCATTTCGCCTCTAGAGTTATTTCCTTGCTGGACAATAGTGGTGACAACTGTCCAATGACAAGCTTTGTTGCATCTTGATTCTATCTCTGCTGTTTGAGAATTATCGTTTGTCATTAGACTTCCTGGATATTTGAATTCCTCTACTTGTTTTGGTTGCCTGCCGTCTATAGTTATATTATTATGAAAGAAAACAACTAAACAAGTTTGCACATAAAGAGTTAAATATAAGACCCAGTATTCGCCATATATGATATCATGGTGAGAACCATTGGCCTTTTAATAATAATAGACTTTCTGTCTCGAGTAATCAATCTATGACTCATAGTTGGTCACTCAAGAACAGGTCTTTTCTAGAACATGCAGTTCCGTCTATATTTAGACTTTGACGATATATTAAACACGTCACGATGCCTACGTCAGCAGTGGAATCAATAAACAGAGGTGTCTGTTGAAACCATGTCTGTACAATAGCTTGAAGTGCACTTGTTTGTTCCGCTTGAATTCAAAGATATTCTTAACAAAGCTATATTGCACAATCATGTACGCAAATTTGTCTCTGATAAACGAATTAGTTTTTTTTTTTTTTAATACAGTTTTGATTTGTTATTTTGAAGAGTCGGATACGCGTGGCTGGATAGATAATAGTGAACATGATTAATATTGAACAATATATGAATGGGAGCTCCGATGTAGGAACCATGATAATCAAAGCTAGATCTGTGAATGTTTTCCAAAACAACTGAAATAAGGTAAAGGGTACACAAAGTGCCCTCAGTCGTGATGAGAGTGTTTCAACAATTGCAGCAGTCTCGAATGCTTTCATTATATGTTGCGGTCATGTTTATCACAATCGCTATCTGCAGTTTTGTTTTTTATTTCTGCTGTTGACCGTCTGTGATGGCACGGTGTCGAGCTATCCAGCATCTATATTTTTTTTTCTATTCAGTGCTTTATCTCTCAATCGCCTGTGGCATCAGACTCCCTTCATTTGTTCAAGTAGCTGCAAAGTGCTTTGAGTTCATCTTTGTCAAAACATGTTCATGAATGGATTATTGTTTCTGATTGCTTTATGTTGTGATCTATGCATTTATTAGCCGCGATAGCTCAGTGGTTAGTGAACTGCACTACAAAGGACAAGAGGTTGGGTTCGATCCCAACCGACGGCTTCCGGTTCACCCAGCCTTAAACGGGTACCGGAATTTTTCTGAGAAAGTAAATCGGCACGAGCGTAATACCGACCACATTACCTCAAAAACCATGTGCCGTAGGGCTGTAAAATTTATGGTGACTAACACCATATTCCCTATACGTCACTTGGCGTGACGGGAGTACTTTACCTTTCACTATGCATTTATTATACATATTTCCTTGGTCTTTTTTGGCTCTACTGGAGATTCCCAACATTCTTCTGAAAAAACATGTATGTGGCCGATCTTGTCTTTGTTTTTGTTGTTGTTCATTTAAATATTGCTCATTGCTCACTTTCATTGCTTGTTGCACTACATAACTGGAGAATACGTCTCTCGGCGCATTAAAGCATGCCAGGTATATGGGGGTCTTAGTGCTCATGTTTTTCTATGACAAACGGCGAGTGTTATGGTTAATATGTAAGGTACCACGTCAGATTTCCCTACTCTCTAAAAAAAGTCAGGTATCTATTAAAGACTTGGTGAACTTATGAGTATTCGTTTAGGCTTTTATTCTTAATTGTAAAGTTCAATAACTGCAGTCAGAGTCTCGGCTCTCTGTCTCTATATAGCATTGTTGAATTATCGCCCGTGTTACAGTTGACATGGCTCTATACATATATTTAAAAAAAAAAAGTAAAGTGCCCGTAACAAAAAGTGGCGTATATGGAATATGGTGTTAGTGACCATAAATTTTACAGACCCTCAGCACATGGTTTTTGGGGTTATGTGGTCGGTATTGCGCCCGTGTTGCTTTAGTTTCCCAGAAAAAAAATCCGGTACCGTTTTAAAGCTGGGTGAACCCGGAAACTGTCGGTTGGGACGAACCCTACCTCTTGTCCTTTGTAGTCCAGTTCACTAACCACTGAGCTATCGCGGCTCCCTTGGTTCTATATATCATTGGTAAATTTATCACCCCTGCTACTGTTAACATGGCTCTATATAGCGTTAGTGAATTATCACCCTTTCTACAGTTGACATTGCTCTATATGACATTGATGAATTATCGCCCTTGCTACTGTTAACATGATTTTATGAAGCAGTGGTGATTTTTACCCATGCTGCAATTGACATGAATCTATATAGCATAGATGAATTATAGCCCTTGCTACAGATGACATAGTTTTATATAGCGTTGGTAAGTTATCGCCCTTGCTACAGTTGACATGTTTCTATATTGCGTTGGTGAGTTATCGCCCTTGCTACAGTTGACATGTTTCTATATAGCGTGGGTGAGTTATCGCCCTTGCTACAGTTGACATGTTTCTATATAGCGTGGGTGAGTTATCGCCCTTGCTACAATTGACAATGTTTATATATAGCGTTGGTAAGTTATCGTCCTTGCTACAGTTGACATATTTCTATATAGCGTTGGTGAGTTATCGCCCTTGCTACAGTTGACATGTTTATATATAGCGTTGGTGAGTTATCACCCTTGCTACAGTTGACATATTTCTAGATAGCGTTGGTGAGTTATCGCCCTTGCTATAGTTGACATGTTTCTATATAGCGTTGGTGAGTTATCACCCTTGCTTCAGTTGACATATTTCTATATAGCGTTGGTGAGTTATCCACCTTGCTACACTTGTGTAAAACAATATATTCCATCAGGATTATTTTTTTGAATCAGGACAGCAAAAATAGAATAAAATAATTTACCAGTTAACAATATCATCTGGATGATTAGGGATAACTTCGACATCTTGGGCTGTTTGTGTTCCTGTGGGTTGCTTGTGTTCCTGTGGGTTGCTTGTGTTCCTGTGGGTTGCTTGTGTTCCTGTGGGTTGCTTGTGTTCCTGTGGGCTGCTTGTGTATCTGGTGAGAAAACAGTAAGTGTGGATGCTTTATGTGGGTATGGTTGCAGAGAAGAGTGAAACGATTTAACAGATAAAGTAGATGACACGTCAATGAATTGACGGGTGGATGGATCGTTGGGTGGGTGGATAGATGGGTGGTTGAATGGATGGATGGGTGGGTAGATTTATGGGTGGATTTATGGATGGATGTATGGATGGATAGATGGAAGTGTGGAAGGATGGATGGGTGAATAGAATGGGTGGGTGGATGGGTGCGATGGTGGGTAGATGGATGGGTGGATTGATGGGTGAATTTATTGATGGATGGATGGATGGATGGATGGATGGATGGATGGATGGAAGTGTGTAAGGATGGATGGGTGGGTGTGTGGTTGGCTAGATGGGTGGAGGTATGGAAGCATGGATGGATAGATGGGTGGTTGAATGGATGGTGAATGGATGAATAGGTGGGTGGATGGGTAGATGGATGGAAGGGTGGGTGGTGGGTGGGTGGATGGCTGAGTGAATGGATGGATGTCTGGGTGGGTGGATATCTGGGTACGTGAATGGATGGTTGGGGGAGGGATGGAAGTAAGGATGGACGAATTGGTGTGTGGGTGGATAGATGAGTGGGTGGATAGATTGGTGGATGGTTAGATAAACAAATGAATGGGTGGGTGGGTAGGTGGATAGATGGATGGGTGTGTGGATGGGTGGGTTGATGGATGGATGGATAGGTTTGTGTGTGGATGGAAGGGCGGATGAATGGATAGATGGATATTGGATAAATGGATGGGTGAATGGGTGTGTGTATGAACGGATGGGTGGATGTCTGAGTGGGTGGAAGTCTGAATGGGTGCGTGGATGGATGGTTGGGTGCATGGATGGATGGGTCAGTGGGTGAACGGATGGGGGGATGGATGGGTGGAATAATGGATGGATAAATGGGTGGTTGGATGGATGGATTGGTTGATGGATGGATAGATGGTTGAGCGGATGAGGGGAAGGGTGGGTGGGTAGGTGGATAGATGAATGGGTGGATGGATGGATGGATGAGTTAATGGATGGATGGGTAGGTAGGTGGGTGAATGTCTGATTGGGTGAGTGGATTTATGGGTTGGAGGAACGGAAGCATGAATGGATAGATGCATGGGTCGGTGGATGGATGGATGGGTGGGTGAGTGGGTGAATGGAAAGGTGGATGAATTGATAGGTGGGTGGGTGGATGGATATGTGGACGGTTAGATGGATAAATGGATGGTTGGATGGGTGGATGGACAGATGGGTGGATGTTTGAGTGGGTGGAAGAATGTAGTGGTGGTTGGATGGATGAATGCGTGGGTTGGTGGAAAGATGACTGCTTGTATGGATTGGTGGATGAATGGACGGATGGAGGTTAGATGGATAAATGAATGGGCGAGTGGGTTGGTGGATGGATGTGTGGATGGATGGTAGGATGAATGAGTGGATTTATGGGGTGGGTGGGTGGATGGATGGATAGGTTGGTGGGTGGATGTTTGGTTGGATGGATGAATGGATGAGTGGGTGGATGAATGGATGGATGGATGGGTGGATGTCAGAGTGGGTGGAAGTCAGAAAGGGTTGGTGGATGGATGGTTGGGTGGGTGGGGAGATTGATGGACAGGTGAATTTTTTTTACTCGAGTTGAAAAGTTCAGAATAAATGCATTAGGTAGTTGTAGAGAATAATTAAATAAGACAGTGAAGCATACTTTATGACCACGAGTAGCATGACGATGGGTGTGATGGCAGTGACCGGGGCATTTATCTGGCGGAGTCACAAGAACACACCCACGCCTGCATACTCAATGATTCGATGAGCATAATAAGAACATTGTATGCGGGCGATGGGTAGAGTCATTGCAGAAGTCAAACATAGGTAGGGTCACCTTCTCTTGACATGCATGAGTACGGGAAAATGAAAGAGCGGACAGGTTTGCTAGCTGTACTGTTGTTGATGACGGTCAACCGAGAATGCATGGAAAAAGACCAAGAGAAAGACCCAGAAGAAGATGGATAGATGTAGTGATAGAGACATGTAGCAAAAAAGGAAAGTCGCTAATTCAGACAGTTCGAGCAGCTAAAGAACGACAAATGATATAAACCACGACACCTTTTAGGTATCAGTGAAAAGAGAAAAGAAGACAAAGAAGATTCCCAAAAAAGCGGATTATGTGAGTCTCCACTGATTCAAAAGCAGGCACGTGCTAGACAGAGTCCTATTTTGTCTGCCATGGTGGGAAAATCGAGGAGCCCTTGGTATAAGAGAACAAGATGACGCTGCTCAATCTGTGCTGTTGCCATGACTCTCGTCTCATATAGGCCCTTTCTGGCTTTCAACCAAACCTGGTCTACATGCTTGTTAAAAGTAAGTCTTCGATCGGACCACACTCAAAGGTATCTCATCGCATGAGTTCTCCCCACAACCTCTGAACACAGATTTTCACATTTGCCGTTAATTTGTTGACTATGACATTATTTGAGATAAATGCATTAGGAGAGCTAGGAGTACAAGTCATAATAAAATTACTCAATGACATATATAACACAGGACACATACCTGAAGATCTACTAAAATCTATCTTTGTAGCCATACCGAAGAAGTCAGGAGCCACTGATTGTGAAGACCACCGCACTATTAGTCTCATGAGCCATATGGCTAAAATATTACTAAGAATAATCATGAGACGTGTAAGGAACAAAATAAAACCAGAAATAAGTGAGGAACAATGTGGATTTGTGGAAGGAAAGGGCACCAATAATGCAATATACATCTTAAGAACATTGATAGAAAGATCTATAGAGGTAAAGAAAGATCTATATATGTGCTTTATAGACGACACAAAAGCATTTGACAAGGTAAAGCATGTGGAAATAATCAATATGCTGGAGAAATTAAACATTGATGGCAAGGATCTGCGAATCATAAAAAAAACATGTACTGGCAACAAACAGCAGCTATACGAATTAACAACCAAACAGGACAATTCCAATATATAAAACAAGAAGTTAGACAAGGCTGTGTTCTGTCACCGGATTTGTTTTCACTTTACAGCGAATATATTATGAGATCAATAGTAGACAAATAAAGGAATTGAAGTAATCGGTCACAACATAAATAATTTGCGATATGCGGATGGCACAGTCTTAATAGCAGAGACTGAGAACGAACTACAATAAATGATAGACATAATAGTAAAAGAAAGCAACAAGAAAGGTCTCAGTCTGAATAGCAAGAAAACAGAAGTAATTATTATATCGAAGAAACAATCATCACCAGCATGCAGCATAAAAATAAACAAGACAAATCTGAAGCAAGTGCAACGCGTCAAATACTTGGGCACAATAATAACATCAGATGGAAGAGGCACCACAGAAATAAAAAGCAGAATAGCTCAGGCCAAAATAGCATTTCAGAAAATGAAAAATATCTTATGCAACAAATCTATGTCAATAAATATGAGAAAGAGAGTTCATCGGTGCTATATAGAACCAATTCTGATCTATGGAAGCGAATCATGGACAGTAGACAAACAAATGAAAAGACGATTGGAGGCCACAGAGATGGGATTTCTCAGAAGAATGTTGAAAGTTCCCTGGACAGATAAAAAGACCAATGAGGAAGTTCTCAAAGAGGCCAACACAAAAAGGGAGCTTTTAAAAAACATCAGAAAGAAGCAATCAACATTTTTCGGGAACATCATGAGAAGAGGAAAGTTGGAATACTTGGTTATAACTGGCAAAATAAAAATAAAAAGAGATCGCGGACGACAAAGAGAGAAAATACTGGATAGCTTGATGTCATGGCATGGAAAACAGTCAACAACAGAACTGATACGATGCACTGTGGATAGAAGATTGTGGAGAGACATGATCACCTACGCCAACCGGTAAGGCACATGATGATGATGATGATGACATTATTTAGAAACAAGAAAAAAAAGTTCTCAAATGCTATCATCTCTGAGATAAGAGAAGGCCAATGGACTTCGACAACCATACGTCCACGTGACTCCTTCGGATGAAGGAGATTGGAGTTAAGATGGGCACAACCAGAAACAAAAAACTTGGTGGATGTATCATCATCATCGTCATCATCATCAAGCACCTGCTTAGGTGATCATGTCTCTCCACAACTTTCGATCACGACAGTTATTTATCATTTCTGTTGTTGACCTTCTGCCAATCCATTCTCTTAAGCTGTCTGGTAACTTTTCTCTTTGCTTCCCTCTATCTTTTCGTCCCTCAATTTTCTCAGTTATAACAATATATTCCAGCTGTTCTCTTCTCATTACATGGCCAACCAATGATGATTGTTTGTTCCTAATATTCGAAATTAGCTCTCTTTTTGCTTAGGCCTCTTTCACAACGTTTTCATTACTCTTCTAAGATGTCAATGGTATACTCAACATTCTTCTGTAAAACCACATTTCTACAGACTCCAGTGATTTTCTTGTCTGTTGTCCTATTGTCCATGATTCATATCCATATGTTAAGACTGGCTCTACATAACATTTAAGAACTCATTTTCTTGCTTCTATTGTCAAAAATGGATTGCATAGTATCTTCCTCATTTTTTGGAAAGCTGCTTTTGCCTGAGCCATTCTGCATCTCGTCTCTTTTGTACATCTTCTGTCTGAGGTTAACAAAGTTCCCAAATATTTAAATTCATTTACCTGTTTTAATATTGTTCCACTTGTCTTTATTTTGCACTGAGGTGATGTCCTTTTCTTTGTTGTTACCATTACTTCTGTCTTTTTGCTATTAAGGCTGAGTCCTTTATTTTTGCTTTCTTTCACCATAATGTCTAACATTTCTGGTGGGCGTATAAGAAGACTTTTTAACCAACACAGAACTGGAGTCGTCAATCGCTGGACACAGCTGGACTTGCTGAGGGGATTTACGTGATTTATGAACATGTTCGGAGTGCAACAATGATACCCCGCAAATAATTTAATAACTGAATAAGTAGTTGTGTTGTGAGATGAAAGGACTGGTAAAAGATTACCCTAAGAGTGGAATGATAAATGAACGGGTAGATGATTAAATGAGTTGAAAAATGAATGTATTGATGAATATGGAAGTAAATTAACGGATCATTTAACGAAGAGGTGATTTATTCATTTTGGAGAAAAGAATGGTTTACGGTTGATGGGGAGCGGGAGGAGAATGAAAGGCGAATTGATTGCTGGTTTATATGGATTTATGTGTGGTGTGTACATGGATGAATAGGCGTCAGGAAAGAAGTATGAAAACTTGACATGGGCATAAGGAAAGTAATATGAAAACTTGACATAGGCATAAGGAAAGTAATATGAAAACTTGACATAGGCATAAGGAAAGTAATATGAAAACTTGACATTGGCATAAGGAAAATAATATGAAAACTTGACATAGGCATAAGGAAAGTAATATATGAAAACTTGACATAAGCATAAGTAAAGTAATATGAAAACTTGACATAGGCATAAGGAATGTAATATGAAAACTTGACATAGGCATAAGGAAAGTAATATGAAAACTTGACATAAGCATAAGGAAAGTAATATGAAAACTTGACATAAGCATAAGGAAAGTAATATGAAAACTTGACATAGGCATAAGGAAAGTAATATGAAAACTTGACATTGGCATAAGGAAAATAATATGAAAACTTGACATAGGCATAAGGAAAGTAATATATGAAAACTTGACATAAGCATAAGTAAAGTAATATGAAAACTTGACATAGGCATAAGGAATGTAATATGAAAACTTGACATAGGCATAAGGAAAGTAATATGAAAACTTGACATAAGCATAAGGAAAGTAATATGAAAACTTGACATAAGCATAAGGAAAGTAATATGAAAACTTGACATAGGCATAAGGAATGTAATATGAAAACTTGACATATGCATAAGGAAAATAATATGAAAACTTGACATAGGCATAAGGAAAGTAAAATGAAAACTTGACATAAAGAGATCATAATCAAATGGATCGATAGAGAGATAGCTGATATATCAACTCGTGGTTGAATGAGAGGGTCAAGGCAATGAAATGCACAAAAATGAATAAAAACACGAAGTTGCAGTGAAGCTAACAGTTTTTCTCCTCCGAATTTGTATTACTATTTTTTTTTAAATACATATTTGTACGTGTGTTGTTTGTTTGTTCCTGTTGAAGGCATTTGCGCCGAAACGTCGTTCTGACTTGTGATGTCCACGTGTTGCTTGAAGCTTTAACCATACCATTTTTTCTCTATATTTTTTTGTTCATTTCTCCTCCTGGTTGAATGAGTCTTTACCAACCAATTATAAAACGTTTGAAACGTGACAGGTTCGTCAACATCAGCCATATCGATAGTAAACAAGGACCTTACTATCTGTACTGCTCTCTTTGAGAACGCAGTGTGTTTGTTTTCCGCTTCAACTTCATAGAAAATAACAAGATGTGTGTGTGTGGGTGGTTGAAAAAAACAAATGAGTTGTTTGGTTGATTGTGTTGATGACTGGGTTTATGTTGAGATTACGATTATAGTGAGAATAATATATGAGATGAAAATTATGGAAATAGAGATCAGGCCAAAATTATGAGAATTAAGGAATCTGGTAATAACCAAATAATAATAGGAGAAATACCTCTACTAGACGTACAATCTTACATATATCTGGGCAGTAATATAGACAAAGTAGGAGGAACAGATAATGATACCAAAATAAGGATATCAAAACCAAGAGGAGCATTCGCTGCACTGGGAAACATGTGGAAGTCCAAAAAAGTCAGTCTTATTAAATGGCTGTGAAACATTGAAAACAACAAAAATGGCAATCATGAAGATACAGACATTCATTAATGGATGCTTACGCAGGATAAAAGGATGAAAATGGCAGGACAAAATCACTAACATAGAATTATGGAAATATACCAATCAAATACCAGTGGATAAAGAGATACAGCGAAGACGATGGCGTGTTACATAACTTCCATCAAGGAAAAAGTCAACGAGGAAGACCAAGAATTCTTGGAAAAGACAGATGGAAGCACATATAAAGATGATGGGGAAGACATGGAATAATATTAAAAGAGTGGCAAGAAACAGAACGATTTGGACAGTGTTTGTTGAAGACCTATACTCCACAGGGAGCTAAAAGGTAGAATAATAATAACAACAGATGAGTTATAACATTGTAGAGCAGATGAATCTATTGATGAAAAGATGCGATAATTTATTAAAAATTATTCTATCTAACTATTGACCTTTCGAGCCGTAGCCGGCCCATAGGGCATAAACCAAGATACTCCTTAACTCTTACCTGAATTTTTGTTCTAGCAGTTTTCAACTCTTTTAAAGATATTTTATCAAATCTCGCCATTTGTCTCTGTTCAGTGCAAGCAGCTCTATCTCATTGAGGGAGCCGAATCCTGCTGCTCTTGTCTCTCTCATCAATGTTCCTCTCAGTGTCTCCCTGGGTCTTCCTCTTTTTCTCTTACCTGTTGTTTCCCACATGAGGGCTTGCTTTGCTATTCGGTTATTATCTCCTCTCATCACATGTTGACAATTAATTTAGCGTCGATTAATAAATGGTTGGTGTTGATATCAAATCATTCAAATGAAAGTCTTGTTGGACCCCATAGTGTCTTGGAGCATAGATCACGGACGAGGTCTATCCATCCGAGTCTTTTCTTGGTACTTCCCTCAACTTATCTCCAGTCGAGGCCAATGATCTCGAAGATTTCCATGGCTTTTATTTTCTGCGTATTCATGGCTCCATCTCTTCTTTTACCTTTTAGCTCCCAGTGGAGCATAGGTCTTCAACAAACACTTTTCAAGCCGTTCTGTTTTTTGCAATTCTTTTAAGATAAATCCATGTCTTCCCCATCATCTTCATCTTTGCTTCGATCTGTCTTCTCCAAGAATTCATTGGTCTTCCTCTTTGTCTTTTCCCCTGGGGATTCCAAAAAAGGGTCTGTTGTGTAATACTCTCAGTTGGCTTCCGCAGCGTGTCCTATCCATCGCCATCGTCTCCGCTGTATCTCTTTATCCACTGGTATTTGACCGGTATATTTCCATAATTCTACGTTAGTGACTTTGTCCTGCCATTTCCATCCTTTTATTCTGCGTAAGCATCCATTAATGAAAGTCTGTACCTTCGTGATTGTCAATTTTGTTATTCTCCATGTTTCACAGCCATATAATAGGACCGACTTAACATTTGAGTTGAAAATTTGTATTTTTGTATTTAACCTAATTTCTTTGGATTTCCATACCTGCTATAATTGTATAAACAGAAACAAACTATTGAAGACAACCCTCTTCATCTTTTTCTTTATTAATCTTCTTTTCCTGGGTCACAGTTCCAGTAATGAGGAAATGACCTACTCATCAAGTCCATGTGTACACAACAAAACTAACCTTCTTTGCTTTGATCTACGTATCTTTGGAGAGTGAGCTAAGTCTGGCCAAACCTTTCAAATTTGCTTCCAAAAATGAATTCATATCCCGGTGATGCATTGTCTCCCTTTTGCTTTCCTTCAAATAGTCAAGCGCACGATTGTTTTTTATTTTGTTTCTTTTTTATCTCTTGTTATTATTATCATCATCATTATCATCATCATTATCATCATCATTATCATCATTGTCATCATCATCGGGTCGAATGTCTTTTGCAGATCGTTGCATTCGCCATAGCTTGCCTGGAAGAGTATATGTGTCTAGTTAGATCGGTCACCTATTTTGTTATCATGTTTAGGGTCTCTTTGATGTCTAGAAACCACTTCTCCTCTCATCATCATCATCAAGTACCGGGCCTACTGGTGTAGGTGATCATGTCTCTCCACAACTTTCGATCTCGGCAGCTATTTATCATTTCTGTTGCTGACCTTCTGCCAAGCCATTTTCTTAAGCTGTCTGGCATGTTTTCTCTTTTCTTCCCTCTATCTCTTTGTCCCTCAATTTTTCCAGTTGTTCTCTTCTCATTACGTGACCAAAAAATGATGATTGTTTCTTCCTAATATGGAAATTAGCTCTCTTTTTGTTTTCACCTCTCTCATAACATCTTCATTACCCTTCTTAGCTGTCCATGGTACTTTCACCATTCTTCTGTAAAACCACATTTCTACAGACTCCAGTGATTTTCTTGTCTGTTGTTCTTTTGTCCATGATTCGCATCCATACGTTAGGACTGGCTCTACATACCATTTATGAATTCTTTTTCTTGTTTCTATTGTCAAAAATGGATTGCATAGTATCCTCTCACCAGATGACTTATTTACCTACGTTGTCTGTCTGGTATAGCTGTTTTAATTTTCTCCCAGTTCCAGAAGCTTTTTGTTGCTAATTTTGATGAGGCAAAGTAGATTGAGTGTTTTGCTTGAGTTGTCTGTGAGACAGTATGACAGTCTTGATGTTGCACTATCTCCAGCATTCAAAAGAATAAAATAAAAACAGCCACAAACGAGAAATTTAGTTGGCGTGTAAGAAGAATTGTCAACCAACACATAACTGGAGTGGGAGCCGCGATAGCTCAGTGGACAGTGAACTGGACTATGAAGGACAAGGGGTAGGGTTCGATCCAAACCGACGGCTTCCGGGTTCACCCAGCATTTAATGGGTACCAGATTTTTTTTTCTGGGAAAGTGAAGCGGCACAGGCGCAATACCGACCACATTACCCCCCCAAAAAAAATTAATTATGTAAAATTTATGGTCACTAACACCATATTCCCTATACGCCACTTGGCGTGACGGGGGTACTTTACGTTTTTTAATTTTTACATAACTGGAGTCGTAAGTCGCTGGACACTTCGATACTTGCTGAGGAGGGGATCTGAGCACCTCTGGACTATGTTCGAATGCAATGATGATGATATAACTCAATAAGGGGGCAGAGAGAAATCATAAATAAAAATCCCAACTGGTGTAGCCGGGATTTGAACCCATAACCTCTCTGTCTCGAGGCCGGCGTCTTGCCTCGAGACCAACCAGTCACCCAGAAGATGTTAGTGTCGGAATAAATAATTAAAAGAATATTGTAGTTTAAAAAAAAAAAGATATTTGGAAACCCGCTATAGAGTAGAGGTTAATGAAATGATCGACAGAATAGAGGTTTGGTTCTATCTTGATCAACGGAGTCTAGGTTCACCCGACCTTTTCATTAATGGAGAAGACAAATTGCATTAGTAGGTTATTGATGACATATGAGATATGACAAGCAAGAAATATGGACTAGTTATGAATATCAAAAAGACTAAAACTATGATCATAAACAAAGGAATATCTCAAGACCTACAATTAAATATCAAAGTTGAAGGAATACATCTAGAGACAGTTCAGAACTACAACTACCTGGGTCATACTATAACCAGTGATGGAAAATGTACAACTGAAATAAATAAAAGAATAGGTATGGCAAAAAGTAATTTCAATGCCATGAAAAATATACTAACATCAAAAACAAATAACAACAAGGCTAAAACTAAGAATAGCAAAATGTTACATCTTCTCAATATTCCTGTATGGTGCAGAAACATGGACATTAGACCAGAAAACAGAACAGAAAATTGAGGTCTTTGAAATGTGGATTTACAGAAGAATAGGTAGAATTGGATGGAAAGAAAAGAAAACAAACGAGGAAGTTTTAGAACGACCAAGGGTGAAAAAAGAACTACTAAACACAATTAGAGCAAGACAAATGAAATTTTTTGGCCATGTTAAAAGACACAACAGTCTAATAAAAGTAATATTAGAGGGGAAAATACAAGGTAAAAGAGGCAGAGGTACTGTAAAAAAAGTAAGCCGAAAAAACTTCACAAACATGAACAAGTCAAAGAAAGATAAAGTTAATCAGTCAACCAGGAAAGAGAAGGGCTCTCTGTCTAAGAGACGTATGACGCAATCCGGAGAAAGCCATAAGGAGTCCGGGTTGCCGACTCACCCTTTGTCTACCAAGAAATCATCCAGAATTGGCACCTGGAATGTTCGTACCCTTAACGAACAGGGAAAAGCGGCACAAGTGGCAGCAGAAATGACCAACTACAAGATAGATATTCTAGGAATGTGTGAAACAAGATGGCTGGGAGCGGAGAGAATAAAATTGAATACAGGGGAGATGATTTTATCATCAGGACACTAGGAACCAGGAGCACAACATAGCGAAGGGGTAGCTATAATGCTATCAAAAAATGCACAGAAGACACTAATAGAATGGGAGGCAGTGGGACCAAGACTGGTGAGAGCAACATTTAGAACAACCAAAAACAAAATAAAATTACACATTATACAATGCTATGCACCAACCAACGATAAAGATGACTCAGTTAAAGATGATTTTTATAAACAGCTACAATGGCAGATGGATGCAAGACGAGCCAAGGACATTATAATCTTGATGGGAGACCTAAATGCTAAGGTAGGATCAGACAACAGAGGCTTCGAAGAGATTATGGGAAAACATGGACTTGGAGATATAAACGAGAATGGAGAGATATTTGTGAATTTCTGCGCCCTTAATCAAATGAGCCTAGGAGGAACAATATTCCAACATAAAAGAATACACAAAGCTACATGGGTGTCACCAGATCATAGAACGGAAAATCAAATTGATCACATATGTATTAATAATAAGTTTAAGTCATCCTTACAGGATGTAAAAGTATATAGAGGGGCAGATATAGCTTCTGACCATCATCTTCTGTTAGCCAAACTTAAAATTAAATTAAAAAGGTATAATACAACGAATAAGGGTAGAAAGTTTTTCAATGTAGGGTTTCTTAAAGAACAAGGAATTAAAGATAAATTCGCAGTCACAATATCAAACAAATACCAAGTCCTCCAACAACTAGAAAATACAATAAATATAGAAGATCATTGGAAACAGGTAAAAAATATATGGAAAGAGACATGCGAAGAAACACTGGGGAAAAGAGAACGCCAGAATAAGGCATGGATGACAGCAGAGACCCTGGATAAAATTAAAGAAAGAAAGAACAAGAAAGCAGACATAAATAAAAGCAAAACAAGAAGTAATAAAGCCAAGACACAGGAAGCTTACACAGAGGTGAACAAAGAAGTGAGAAGATGCATTAAAAGGGATAAGAGGAAATATATAGATGAACTAGCTAAAGAGGCAGAAGAAGCAGCAAATAAAGGGAATATGAAAGAACTGTACAACAGCACAAAGAAATTAGGTGGAAAATACAGACAGATCAACGCCTTTATCAAAGACAAGAAAGGAAATCTGCTTAGTAATATAAGGGAACAAATGGAGAGATGGAAAGAACACTTTGAAGAACTTTTGAACAGACCCGGCTCAAATAATCCTCCAGATATACTACCAGCAGAAGAAGAGTTACACGTTAACTGCGGAAAACCAAGCAAAGAAGAAATAATGAAAGCCATCAAACTATTAAAAGATGGTAAAGCCACAGGACCAGATGAAATTCCTTCGGAAGCCATCAAAGCAGATATTAACACCTCTACCAAGATGTTACAGGATCTATTGGATAAAATTTGGGAGAGGGAAGAAATACCTAAAGACTGGAGAGAAGGTTATATGATCAAACTACCAAAGAAAGGAAGTTTACAGTAGTGCACAAATTATAGGGGAATTATGCTACTATCAGTGCCAGGAAAAATATTAGGCAGAATCATTCTGGAGAGACTAAAAGAGGCTATAGAGAAACACTTGAGAGATGAACAAGCAGGTTTTAGGAAGAACAGATCATGTGCTGATCAAATAACTACCCTACGTATAATAGTTGAACAAAGTTTAGAACTAAAATCCCCACTATATATTGGATTCATAGATTACGAAAAGGCATTTGATAGTTTAGACAGAAGAATGCTTTGGAAGTTGCTGAGTCATTACGGAATCCCCATAAAGTTTATTAACCTGATAAAAACAATGTATGAAGGAACAAAATGTAGTGTGGTGCATGAAGGACAGCTTACTGAAGCATTTGAAATAAGAACAGGAGTAAGGCAAGGATGCCTCCTGTCTCCATTTCTCTTTCTACTGGCCATAGATTGGATTATGAAAATAACTCAAAACAACAGAAATGGGATCCAGTGGTCACTGACCAAACAACTTGATGATTTAGACTTTGCTGATGACATAGCTCTCCTATCACACAGCCATCAACAGATGCAGGATAAAATGAGTATATTAGATGAGAGATCACAACAGCTAGGACTAAAGATTAATAGAGATAAGACCAACATTATGAGAATTAATGCAGTTGGCAATAACCATATAAAACTAGGAGAAATACCTCTACTAGATGTACAATCTTACATATATCTGGGCAGTAATATAGATAAAGAGGGAGGAACAGAAAATGATACCAAAATAAGGATATCAAAAGCAAGAGGAGCTTTCATTGCACTGGGAAACATATGGAAATCCAAAGAAATTAGGCTAAATACAAAAATAAAAATTTTCAACTCAAATGTTAAGTCGGTCCTATTATATGGCTGCGAAACATGGAGAATGACAAAATTGACAGTCACGAAAGTACAGACTTTCATTAATGGATGCTTGCGCAGAATAAAGGGATGGAAATGGCAGGACAAAGTCACAAACGTGGAATTATGGAAATGTACCGGTCAAATACCAGTGGATAAAGAGATACAGCGAAGACGATGGCGATGGATAGGACACACACTACGGAAGCCAACTGAGAGTATTACACAACAAGCCCTTTTTTGGAATCCCCAGGGGAAAAGACAAAGAGGAAGACCAAGGAATTCTTGGAGAAGACAGATAGAAGCAGATATGAAGATGATGGGGAAGACATGGAATGATCTTAAAAGAATGGCAAAAAACAGAACGACTTGGAAAGTGTTTGTTGAAGACCTATGCTCCACCGGGAGCTAAAAGGTAAAAGAAGAAGAAGAAGGTTATTGATGACATATGAGATATGACAAGCAAGAAATATGGACTAGTTATGAATATCAAAAAGACTAAAACTATGATCATAAACAAAGGAATATCTCAAGACCTACAATTAAATATCAAAGTTGAAGGAATACATCTAGAGACAGTTCAGAACTACAACTACCTGGGTCATACTATAACCAGTGATGGAAAATGTACAACTGAAATAAATAAAAGAATAGGTATGGCAAAAATTAATTTCAATGCCATGAAAAATATACTAACATCAAAAACAAATAACAACAAGGCTAAAACTGAGAATAGCAAAATGTTACATCTTCTCAATATTCCTGTATGGTGCAGAAACATGGACATTAGACCAGAAAACAGAACAGAAAATTGAGGTCTTTGAAATGTGGATTTACAGAAGAATAGGTAGAATTGGATGGAAAGAAAAGAAAACAAACGAGGACGTTTTAGAACGACCAAGGGTGAAAAAAGAACTACTAAACACAATTAGAGCAAGACAAATGAAATTTTTTGGCCATGTTAAAAGACACAACAGTCTAATAAAAGTAATATTAGAGGGGAAAATACAAGGTAAAAGAGGCAGAGGCAGACCAAGACTAACATGGACGAGTAACATCAAAAGATGGACAAGTCAGCCTATGACAATCTGCACCATCAAAGCAAGAGACAGAGTGGAATGGCGCTCCATGGTAGCCAACCTTCGATGCGGAGAAGGCACCCAATGATGATGATGAGGTTATTAATAACACAACCGAGAACTTGTGTCGACCTACATATTTCAATATGACCGCTAACACCATATTGTGTAGTTGGTACTCTCAATATAACGGACATTTTTCATTTCTTCCTTTGATTTTTATTTATGATTTCTTATTGTGGCAACCACCCCTGGTCTCAGCAGCGAGGCCCGGCTTGAAAAGTTAATTACTCATCGACGGAAAAAATATGAGTATCTCCGAAGTCGGAATTGTCTGCCTGTGCGGCGAGAGACCTCTGTGCACACGGCTGCTAGGGAAAAATGGAGTAACACGCAAAATTCAGTTCCTAGTCTCTAGGGACTTCGTCAGAGATAAAAGCTGGCAAACGAAAGAAAGAAACATTCTTCCTTTGAAATTTTGTATCATTTACAGCCTAAGATGATATGAGTACCGTCTTCTCACTCTTCTAACTTGATTTTCTTGGGAGTGGTTCTAGATTAAACGACAATAAGAAATAAAGATACGCTTTCTATTAACGGGAAATTAAAAAAAAAAATAACTATAAATAGATTCCCGCTCGAGTTGTTTTGATTCTATGCCTTGATCATGAATTTATTACTTATGTTAATGATACCCGGGAGTCGCTATAACTAACTGGACAACTGGACTCGACAGCTTCCTGGATCACCCAGCCTTAAATGGGTACCGGATTTTTTTTTTTTTTTTTGGGGGGGGGGAAGTAAAGCGGCACAGGTGTCATACCGACAACATTACCTCAAAAATCATGTGCCGAAGATCTATAAAAAGTATGGTGACTAACACTATATTCCCTATAGAGGCGAAGGCGCGCCTCCCAGCACCAGAAGTGGAAGTTGTCAGCGACCCACAGCTGATGGCTCGCGCCAGGATCGGTGAACTAGAACCATCCAGACCCTGCTCCACCTATCCGTGGTGCCTCTAGTAACAGACTAACCTGTCTAATCTAGCCAAGTGAGTAGGGATCGAAGAGGGAAGACAACCCGGTACTCAAATATGTCGTGCTGAATTCGGATGTATTGGGCCGAAAAGCGCAAATACCACAGTTAAACTGCAAACCACAACACAACGCAGACACACCCACCTAACGTTCTTTTAAGGGCGGATGATGAAGAGGAATTCTACAGTCTACGAATACTCTAGAATACTTTAGTCATCGGGCGAACGCAAGCAAGCATATACCCTATAAGCAACTTGGCGTGACGGGGCTCTTTACTTTTCTTTTTAATGATATAAAAATTCATGGGTTCTGTATTATTGATAAAGAAATGTTTCCCTTTTGTAGCTTAACACAAAAATGTGAATTTTCCTGCTGAATTAATGTTTAATATAAGTGATATTGTCTATATTTATGTTCATCATCATTGAGTGCCGTCTCCGCAACGAAGGTTGGCTACCATGGAGCGCCATTTTGCTCTATCTCTTGCTTTGATGGTGCATGTTGTCATCGGTTGATTTGTCCATCTTTTGATGGTACTCGTCCATGTTAATCTTGGTCTGCCTCTGCCTCTTTTACCTTGTATTTTCCCCTCCAGGATCACTTTCAGTAGGCTGTTGTGTCTTTTAACATGGCCTAAGAATCGCATTTGTCTTGTTCTAATTGTGTTCAGAAGTTCTCTTTTCATTTTTAGTTGTTTTAAGACTTCGTCGTTTGTTTTCTTTTCCTTCCATCCAATTCTACCTATTCTTCTATATATCCACATTTCAAAGGCTTCAATTCTCTGTTCTGTTTTCTTGTCTAATGTCCATGTTTCAGCACCATATAGGAATATTGAGAAGATGTAACATTTTGCTATTCTTAGTTTTAGCTCTGGTGTTATTTGTTTTGATGTTAGTATGTCCTTCATTGGATATACGACTAATATGCAATCTATACTGGGAGCAAACAGCAATAATAAAATATAACAAAGAGTTCTCTACACCCATTGATATAAAAAGAGGAGTAAGACAAGGATGCATCCTATCACCAAGCTTGTTCAATCTATACACTGAGCAAATCTTTAAAAACATCATAGAGATGCCAGGCCTACAAATTAATGGAAAGATAATCAATAACCTAAGATATGTTGACGATACTGTACTACTAGCAGAAAATCCTAAAGACCTACAACAATTACTTAATGAAATAAACACGACAAGCAAAAAATATGGACTAGATATGAATATCAAAAAGACTAAAACTATGATCATAAACAAAGAAAATACTCAAAACCCACAAGTGGATATCAAAGTTGAAGGAATAGACCTGGAGACAGTTCAGAACTACAACTACCTTGGACATACTATAACCAGTGATGGAAAATGTACAACTGAAATAAACAAAAGAATAGGAATGGCAAAAAGTAATTTTAATGTCATGAAGGACATACTAACATCAAAACAAATAACACCAGAGCTAAAACTAAGAATAGCAAAATGTTACATCTTCTCAATATTCCTATATGGTGCTGAAACATGGACATTAGACAAGAAAACAGAACAGAGAATTGAAGCCTTTGAAATGTGGATATATAGAAGAATAGGTAGAATTGGATGGAAGGAAAAGAAAACAAACGATGAAGTCTTAAAACAACTAAAAATGAAAAGAGAACTTCTGAACACAATTAGAACAAGACAAATGCGATTCTTAGGCCATGTTAAAAGACACAACAGCCTACTGAAAGTGATCCTGGAGGGGAAAATACAAGGTAAAAGAGGCAGAGGCAGACCAAGATTAACATGGACGAGTACCATCAAAAGATGGACAAATCAACCGATGACAACCTGCACCATCAAAGCAAGAGATAGAGCAAAATGGCGCTCCATGGTAGCCAACCTTCGTTGTGGAGACGGCACTCAATGATGATAATGTCCTTCATGACATTAAAATTACTTTTTGCCATATTTATGTTACCTTGAGTTAACTACGTGAAACATGCAATCTTCATATTTCCTGCTCACTACAAAACGACCTGCAAACGTCAATAATAGGATAAAAGTAGACTGATAGTTTCCAATTTTAATTCTCTAAATTTGCCAGGAAAAATATACTTACCAGACCAAAATGAGCCAAAAAAATTGGTTGCCGTTTAGCTTCCTTTTACAATTAGGCAGTGATGTCGACAAGATTAATACTGGAAGGTCTAGACTTAATAAATGTGGGAGAGATTTTCAAAGCTTATATTGATAAGTTGGTCAAAACATTCCGGTTCTCGTGGCTGAGGCATTGTGTTGTTGTTTGCGATGAGACGATAGTTGATGACTTGTTGACAACATTAGGGGCAGGCTTGTTGACGTAGTTTGTTTGTCGTGATCAGATCCGTGGAGTGAAGATCGTGTCTGAGATATTAGGGGATTGTGTGCATTTGGCTTGTTTTTTTGTCCGCGATATAGAGAGTAGGGCAAAGATAATATACAGAGAGAATGAGAACTAGATATTCTTTATTATATGAAAGAAAGAAAGAACATAAGAAAGAAAGAAAGAAAGAAAGAAAGAAAGAAAGAAAGAAAGAAAGAAAGAAAGAAAGAGAACATGTAAAAAAGTAAGACAGACAATTACAGAAAGAAAGAAAGAACATAAGACAGAAAGAAAGAAATAAGAAAGAAGAATGGATGGAAAGAAAGAAATAAAGAAAGACAGAAGAAAGAAAGAAAGAAAGAAAGAAAGAAAGAAAGAAAGAAAGAAAGAAAGAAAGAAAGAAAGAAAAGAAAAAAGAAAACTAAGAAAAAGTGGGTGAAAAGAATAAAGAAACTATTATTCCGTTTTTGTTTACTAAGATCTCAGATTATTTTTAACGAAAAGTAAGCAAGTTAATGTCGTCGAATTATGCTCAATCTCATATAGAACAACTCATAAGAGCTAAGATTATGGCCAATCCCACATCGAACAACAACTCATAAGATCTGATTTCTACAGATTCCAGTAATATTCTTGTCTGTTGTCCTATTCATTGTCAATGATTCACATCCACATGTTAAGACTGGCTCTACATAACATCTAAGAACTCTATTTTCTTGTTTCTAAATAATGGCATAGTCAACAAGTTAACGCCAAATGTGAATCTGTGTTTAGAGGTTGTGGGAAGAACTCATGCGATGAGATACCTTGGAATGTGGTCCGATCGGAGACTTGCTTGTAACAAGCATGCAGACCAGGTTTGGTTGAAAGATAAGAAAGGGCCTATCTGAGACGAGCGTCATGGCAACAGCACAGATTGAGTAGCGTCATGGCAACAGCACAGATTGAGTAGCGTCATGGCAACAGCACAGATTGAGTAGCGTCATGGCAACAGCACAGATTGAGTAGCGTCATGGCAACAGCACAGATTGAGTAGCGTCATGGCAACAGCACAGATTGAGTAGCGTCATGGCAACAGCACAGATTGAGTAGCGTCATGGCAACAGCACAGATTGAGCAGCGTTGTCTTGTACTTTTATAACAAGGGCTCCTCGATTTCCCCACCATGGCAGACAAAAATAGGACTCTACCGATCATGTGCCTGCCTTTGAATCAGTGGAGACTCACATAATCCTCTTTTTTGGGAATCTTCTTCTCTTCTCTTCTCTTTTCACTGATACCTAAAAGGTGTCGTGGTTTATATCATTTGTCCTTCTTGAGCTGCTCGCACTGTCTGAATTAGTGATTTTCCTTTGTTGCTACATGTCTCTGTCACTGCATATATCATGAGCATGATCAGAAAAATCGCAACTGTATGGACTCGACGGAAGTGATTAGAGCCTCTGATGATGTCTAACTTAACAAGTGTCTGCTTCATTTTCGTGCCAGGACACACGGATGTAAGAGGTAGTGAACGTGCTGACAGACTTGCCAGTTTAGCTGATTTTGAGTGCGGAAGGGCAATGTACCCCTTTGACATTCTGAATATCCTCAGGAAA
Source organism: Megaustenia siamemsis (assembly GCA_032433765.1). Classification (NCBI taxonomy): domain Eukaryota; kingdom Metazoa; phylum Mollusca; class Gastropoda; order Stylommatophora; family Ariophantidae; genus Megaustenia; species Megaustenia siamemsis. The sequence goes on from JAVIAB010000101.1 coordinate 28,312,526, forward strand.
GCTTGATGAAAAAAACGACTTAAAAACGAATCCTGAATCCACAGCCATGAACAGACTTCACAAATATCGTGTCAAGGTGAGATATGGCAGACAAGAGCGCTGCGTAGGAATCTAAAGAAGACTTGTCGACAAACACAACATAGGTGACGTTAGTCATTACACGTTGAGAGATATTCTTCGGTGGTGATATGAGCACTTATGGGCTTGTCCGATGTGCAACAAGGATGACCTGTTGATTAAACTAAACGAATATGATAAAATGCATTATCATAATCATCGCCATTTTCATCATCATTATCATCACCATCAAAAAGTGCCATACCGATTGGTGTAACAATCATGTCCTTCCACAGTTTTCTCTCCACAGTGCATCGTCTCCATTCTCTTGTTGGACTTCCGGTCAATATGATGGATAGGCGACAGGAACCGGAGGGGCACTCTTTGAAAGTGTTTCTTGTTACAGTTCCCTCTTTTTCCAAGTCCGACTTACTGCCGGAGCTACTGAGTTTAGTACTGTGTGCACACCGTGAGGTGTGTTTTTTACGCGGATCTCGTTTTTGAATATTCCGATTGCTTAAAATGAATGATGATATCGTATGACGAAGGACAGTACATCTGCGGTCGCTTTCGGTGCTGATACGCCTTATGTCTTTTGGTGTGTACTGTGTTTGCTATGATGGGGACTGCAGCTGCCTATCATTGTTTGGATATTCGTTGAGATGTTAATTCGGATGATTCCACTGCGACAGGCGGTTGAGCAATTATGGATTTGCATTCGTTTGCAGTGATACATGGCCCTGCGAATAACTATAACTATAACTATTACTATTACTATTACTATAACTATTACTATAACTTTAACTATAACTATACCTATAACTATTATTATAACTATAACTATAACTATTACTATAACTATAACTATTACTATAACTATTACTATAACTATAACTATAACTATAACTATTACTATTACTATAACTATAACTATTACTATTACTATAACTATAATTATTACTATTACTATAACTATAACTATAACTATTACTATAACTATTACTATATCTATAACTATAACTATAACAATTACAATTACTATAATTATAACTATTACTATTACTATTACTATAGCTATAACTACAACTATAACTATAACTATAACTATTACTATAACTACAGTAAAGTCTCGATTATCCGGAATGCTCGGGGAAGAACCCATTCTGGATAATTGAATTTTTCTGGATAATCGAGAGTAAGAAAACCAAACTCAAAATTTATGAAAAAACATGATTGAAAAATTGCAATGCTCAGAAATATTTAAATTCGTGTGACATTCACTAGCTTTCTCTATCAACATGGGTCCTGATATTGGCATTCCTTTTCTTCTACTTTCTAAAAACCACACATAAAGGACGTCGTCGAGTTTTTCAAATTTTGGCCGTTTCATACTTCGTCTCTGGTGTATATTGTTGCTGCTTTCAGACTCCGACGCAAACTTAAACAACTCATCTTTTTGATTTCGTATGTCATATGTTGAAGAGGCTATGCCAAATTCAGTCATCAAAACGTTGCGATTAACGCCTTTTTCAAGTCTACTAGCGATTTCAATCTTCTGGTTCAGTGTCAATACAGTTCGCTTGCGTTTACCTTTGCGGGAAATTGAGGTGTGGTTTGCACTCGCAGAGGCCATTATTTAACACAAAAATGTATTCCGTTAAAAAGTATGCACACATGCGTTTATAGCATATCATGTATAATTTATACTGATGGAACGAATTTCAGCTTGCACAAATGTCTGAGACAAACTAACGTCAAACTCTGTATCTTACTCTTTTTGAATTTCCAGTCGGTAATTTTTGAACCCCTCCCCCTTTCTTCTCACCATCTCTATGTCACTGCACGCCGGCTGCTCAACCTTTGATTTATAATCATCAAAGTTATGGGCTCTTCAATTTTCACAAACAATACGTCTGCTTCTAATGTTCGGTCAGACTGTCAAACGCCATATTTTTGACAAATTCATGACCAACTTTAGATCTAAAGCAGGCTATGAGAAAATTAAGCAAATTTGTAAAATCATGTAGATAAGTGTTTTTGGCACGACTAAGATTTCCCGACAAAAACATTTAGTCGGGGGAAAAAGTGAAGATATAGACTGTCTGTCGCTTTTACTTGGAATATTTGGAGACACAATGTCTGGATTTAATAAAATATGTTCGCTCCTATTTGAAGTATATTACTGTAAATACACTATTGTAAACGCAATATTGTGTAATGATAGAGCCTGTAGAAGTAAGCGCAGCGCACAAACCGTGTTGTAGCGTTTTCGATTTCCGGATAAAGGCATTTAATTTAACTGAACAAAACATGATTCAAGCTTTCTCCCTATAATAATAAAAAAAAAAAAAAAGTCCGTTAAATTGAGAATTCCGGATTATTGAGTACCGCATAATCGAGACTTTACTGTATTACTATAACTATAACAATAACTATAACTATAACTATAACTATAACTATAACTATAACTATTACTATAACTATAACTATTATTCCCTTGTTGACTGTTTTCCATGTCACGAGATCAAGCTATTGTTTCTTTCTTTAAATCAAAGCCAGCAGAAGTAGACAGTTTCCTTCGTGACTTATCAAATATCAAGGGTTGATTACCTTCTCACTTGAACACACAACCCGTTATCGTTTGTTTCCAAACGACTACACACTTGCTCCAAGCTATCATGAAACCAGAGGTAACTAACAAAAAAAAAATAGTATGATAGTATTACGTGGTATAAGTGATAGTATCATGTGGTATAAGTGATAGTATCATATGGTATAAGTGATAGTATCATGTGGTATAAGTGATAGTATTACGTGGTATAAGTGATAGTATCAAATGGTATAAGTGATAGTATCATATGGTATAAGTGATAGTATCATGTGGTATAAGTGATAGTATCACATGGTATAAGTGATAGTATCACATGTTATAAGGAACTCCGTACACCGGAATGTGCGATGAGCAGATAAACGTGAACGCTGCTCGACATGGCTCAGACTACAATAACCTTGGAATACCATCTACAAAACATTATGTACAACGAGAACAACAGCCTTTCTTACTTGAGTAACAGTCTCATTATAAATTAGCATGTATTGCTCAATTCTCAACCACACATTAAAAAAAGTAAAGTAAAGAACCCCGTCATGCCAAGTGCCGAATATGGAATGTGGTATTAGTGACCATAATGTGTATAGACCTTGGGCACATGATTTTTAGGGATAATGTGGTCAGTATTACGCCCGTGCCGCTTTACTTTCCCAGAAAAAATTCGGTACCTATTTAAGGCTTGGTGAACTCCGAAGAATATTGAAAGTTCCCTCAAAGAGGCCAACACAAAAAGGGAGCTCTTAAAAAACATCAGAAAGAAGCAATCAACATTTTTCGGGCACATCATGAGAAGAGGAAAGTTGGAATACCTGGTTACAACTGGCAAAATAAAAGGAAAGAGAGATCGCGGGCGACAAAGAGAGAAAATACTGGATAGCTTGGTGTCATGGCATGGAAAACAGTTAGCAGAACTGATACGATGCACTGTAGATAGAAGATTGTGGAGGGACATGATCGCCTACGCCAACCGGCATGGCACATGAAAATGGTGAACCCGGAAGCTGTCGATCAGGATCGAACCCTACCTCTTGTCCTTTGTAGTCTAGTTCGCTAACCACTTTGCTAACGCGGCTCCTATAACCAAACAGTAGTCCACTATTTCTAACAATGTCTTGTTTATTTCCAGAAATGATCATTCCATTTCTTTCATTGTCTGCATTTGCCCTGGATTTATTAGAAAACACGAGTGCTTTTGGTAGCCGCGATAGTTCAGTGGTTAGTGAACTGGACTACAAAAGACAAGAGGTAGAATTCGATCTCAACCGACGGCTTCCGGTTCACCCAGCCTTTAATGGGTACCGAATTTTTTTCTGAGAAAGTAAAGCGGCACGGACGTTAATACCGACCACATTACCCCAAAAATCATGTGCCGAAGGTCTGTAAAATGTATGGTCACTAACACCATATTCCCTATACGCCACTTGGCGTGACGGGGGTACTTTACTTTTTTTTTAACGAGAGCTTTTGTCAGACCTAACGAGCGTGTGGTTGTAGCACTTCATCCTTAACTGTTTCCCTGGTCAAAGGGGATCACCCTAATAACCATTTTATGTTCGAATTCTGCATGAACCGCTTGTTGATAACTACCATGAAGTAGCAGATTTAAACTGGAAACAATAGTTGCGTCCCTTGATCGTGACTCATCAACTCTTCGAACATTTACTCAACCAAGGAGGCTTCGGTGGCTTAGTTAGGAAAACCACACGACTGGTCAACCGACGTTCGGACAACCTGTGTTCGATTCCCGCTGGAAGCAGTGTGAATTGTACTTGTGGTTGGAAAACAAAACCTCGCGGTCGACCCAGGCACTGGCAGAAATAGGTACCTGGGTACAGTTCTTTGGAAAGATGAGGAATACCGCCTCGAATCGTGAGTTTCGATGCTTGAAGCGACACTGTCCAGAAGTCTCCGAACACTTCTGAATAGTCGGCCGAGAACATACGTGTGAAAACTCGCGTGCTATGACGCCGATTCAAAGTCTCGTACTTTTACTTAACCAAGCCTCAACTCGTTCTGTGGAGTGATTATAGAGCTGTGGAATAAAGGTTGCATGCATGGGACAGTCGACAGCTCGTGTTAGAGTTTTTATTTCAGCTTTGTTACAAAATGCTGGTCTGCGAGGGAAGCCCAATGAGTTGACTGCTTCCGTCATCATAAATATTGCTCAACGGAAACGCTTCACGTCGCATGTAAAGGGGAGACAAATCATGAAGTACATCGAAGTACAATAGTGTGAAAGTCACAAGTTGCCGGACAAGTAATGTCCCTTGTCTTCATCATGTTTGATTATAAGTTCTGGACTATTTTCTCTTCTTCAGCTTTCCTTCTTTCTTCATTTTCCTTTCACTGTCATTCCTTAGATCTGGTGCTCGCGCATCATTTGTTGAAGGTTCGTTGATGTCACACTTTGGTCTTTATGATATATCACATGATGAAACCGTTTTGTCCTTTGATTCTTTCTGTATTCAATTGAAGAACTATTTTGTAGCGTTTTTCTTAGTTCCTCACTTCTGATCTTATCTCTTCAGCTGTTTCCTCTAGTAGCAGACATTAGTAGTACAAATCCATGCTTCGAAGAACAGACTTCACCGCCGTATATCCTGGAACGTTCTGGAGAAGGAATAAAACAGTTGTTGTTATTGCCATAAGCGCGACTAAAATGTAAGGAAATGTGTGAAATTTAAAGATTACATATATATATATATATATATATATATATATATATATATATATACAGTGGAAACTCGTACTAAATTCGTACCATGTCTAACGAGTAATGTATTAATAATTTGAAAATAATTGATCCGTTCACAGAACTTAAACAGTAGCCATTTCGAAAAAAAAAAATCAATCTGCAAAAACAAATAATTTAAATAAAAAATAATTAAAATTAAATGCCCTACATTAAAACATGAAAAGAAAAAATAAAATACGTAATTACTATATGATAAAATGCGTGATTTACTACATAATGAAATACGTAATTGCTATATAATGAAATACGTAATTACTATATAATAAAATGCGTAATTTACTACATAATGAAATACGTAATTACTATATAATAAAATGCGTAATTTACTACATAATGAAATACGTAATTGCTATGTAATAAAATACGTAATTGCTACATAATTAAATGCGCAGTTACTACATAATAAAATACGTAATTGCTACATTGCTTTCATATCTGCTAGGATGTAATGGCGGAGACTGACGACAGTGTTGTAGAATGCATTTGGCTGTCCTATCTGCTAGTGTGTGCAGTGGCATAGAATGGTGATTCTTATCTTCAATTTAAAGTTCATGTAGTGATTTATTTTATTTTATTATTTTTTTAGGCACAGTGTCGAAGTTTGATAACTTTGTGTCCCAGTGTCAAAGTTTGATAACTGTGTGTCCCAGTGTCGAAGTTTGATAACTTTGTGTCCCAGTGTCGAAGTTTTATAATTTTGTGTCCCAGTGTCGAAGTTTGATAACTTTGTGTACCAGTGTCGAAGTTTGATAACTTTGTGCCCCAGTGTCGAAGTTTGATAACTGTGTGTCCCAGTGTCGAAGTTTGATAACTTTGTGCCCCAGTGTCGAAGTTTGATAACTGTGTGTCCCAGTGTCGAAGTTTGATAACTTTGTGTCTCAGTGTCGAAGTTTGATAACTGTGTGTCCCAGTGTCGAAGTTTGATAACTTTGTGTCCCAGTGTCGAAGTTTGATAACTTTGTGTCCCAGTGTCGAAGTTTGATAACTTTGTGTCCCAGTGTCGAAGTTTGATAACTTTGTGTCCCAGTGTCGAAGTTTGATAACTTTGTGTCCCAGTGTCGAAGTTTGATAACTTTGTGTCCCAGTGTCGAAGTTTGATAACTTTGTGTCCCAGTGTCGAAGTTTGATAACTGTGTGTCCCAGTGTCGAAGTTTGATAACTGTGTGTCTCAGTGTCGTAGTTTGATAACTTTGTGTCTCAGTGTCGTAGTTTGATAACTTTGTGTCCCAGTGTCCAAGTTTGATATTGCTGGTGTATTTTTTTTTCGTTCGCCAGCTTTTACCTCTAACGAAGTTCCTAGAGACTAGGAACTGAATTTTGCGAGTTAATCCATATTTCCCTGGCAGTCGTGTGCACAGGGGACCCTCGCCGCACACGCTGGCAGATAATTCCGACATCGGAGGTACTCATATTTATTTCCGTCGATGAGTAATTGACGCTTCAAGCCGGGCCTCGCTGCTGAGACCAGAGGTGGTTGCCGCAGAGAGAAATCATAAATTAAAAATCCCAACCAACCGGGATTTGAACCCACAACCTCTCTGACTCGAGGCCGGCGTCTTGCCACGAGACCAACCAGTCCCCTTTGCTGGTGTATGTCGGGGGGGGGGGGGCAATTATAGAACCAGAGGGATAAAGGCCGCTTGGTCAAAGCAGTCGCCACGACGTGTGAGACTCAGGATTTTTATTTCACCCCCGATAGAAACAATCTGTTCTATCTACCGCGGGCTTCGAACACCGTACAGTACTTTCCAGCCAGCGGAACAGTGGTTTTTAGCCGCATGGCCACGCGTTGTTTTTATTTATTTTCTGAAATTCTACTTTCACAGATGCTATTCTACTTTTCATTTATGTGGTGCACCTTTTGTTTGATATTGTTGATATTGTAATGTTAACTTTCATCACATTTGAGCAAGAATTGTAAGCTGATGAGGTGTGCTTCTCCTTGTGTTATTTTCTGTTCCCATTTCCATGGCAATGATAACGTCAGATGGAAGATGCACCACAGAAATGAAAAAGCAGAATAGATCAGGCCAAAATAACATTTAAGAAAATAAAAAACATCTTATGCAATAAATCAATATCAATAGAAATGACAAAGAGAGTTCAGCGGTGCTATTTAGAACCAATTCTGATCTATGGAAGCGAATCATGGACAGTAGACAAACAAATGAAAAGACGATTAGAGGCCACAGAGATGATGGGATTTCTCAGAGGAATGTTGAAAGTTCCCTGGACAGCTAAAAAGACCAATGAGGAAGTTCTCAAAGAAGCCAAAATAAAAAGAGAGCTCAAAAAAGAAAACAGAAAGAAACAATCAACATTTTTCGGGCACATCATGAGAAGAGGAAAGTTGGAATATTTGCTTACAACTGACAAAATACAAAGAAAGAGAGATCGCGGACGACAAAGAGAGAAAATACTGGATAGCTTGGCGTCATGGCTTGGAAAACAGTCAACAACAGAACTGATACGATGCAATGTAGATAGATGATTGCAGAAAGACATTATTGCCTACTCCAACCCGTATGGCACATGATGATTTCAGTGAGACAATAAGCAATTGTTTTATTTCATGTTGATTGACTCTCTTTTTGAACGTCTGCATGATGTGTATACTTCGTTGTCGCTCCGTTCAGGAGTGTCTATGACGTTGTCGCTCCGTTCAGGAGTGTCTATGGCGTTGTCGCTCCGTTCAGGAGTGTCTATGGCGTTGTCGCTCCGTTCAGGAGTGTCTATGGCGTTGTCGCTCGGTTCAGGAGTGTCTATGGCGTTGTCGCTCCGTTCAGGATTGTCTATGGCGTTGTCGCTCCGTTCAGGATTGTCTATGGCGTTGTTGCTCCGTTCAGGAGTGTCTATGGCGTTGTCGCTCCGTTCAGGAGTGTCTATGACGTTGTCGCTCCGTTCAGGAGTGTCTATGGCGTTGATGTTCAGTTCAGGAGTGTCTATGGCGTTGTCGTTCCGTTCAGGAGTGTCTATGGCGTTGTCGCTCCGTTCAGGAGTGTCTATGGCGTTGTCGCTCCGTTCAGGAGTGTCTATGGCGTTGTCACTCCGTTCAGGAGTGTCTATGGCGTTGTCGTTCCGTTCAGGAGTGTCTATGGCGTTGTCGCTACGTTCAGGAGTGTCTATGGCGTTGTCGCTACGTTCAGGAGTGTCTATGGCGTTGTCGCTACGTTCAGGAGTGTCTATGGCGTTGTCGCTCCGTTCAGGAGTGTCTATGGCGTTGTCGTTCCGTTCAGGAGTGTCTATGGCGTTGTTGCTCCGTTCAGGAGTGTCTATGACGTTGTTGCTCCGTTCAGGAGTGTCTATGACGTTGTTGCTCCGTTCAGGAGTGTCTATGACATTGTTGCTCCGTTCAGGAGTGTCTATGACGTTGTTGCTCCGTTCAGGAGTGTCTATGACGTTGTTGCTCCGTTCAGGAGTGTCTATGACGTTGTTGCGACTTGTAGTTTTTTACAATAAACTATGCCATCTGCACAATATTAAAACAGGTAAATGAACTTAAATATTTGGGAACTTTGTTAACCTCAGACGGAAGATGTACAACAGAGCTGAGATGCAGAATGGCTCTGGCAAAAGCAGCTTTCCAAAAAATGAGGAAGATACTATGCAATCCATTTTTGACAATAGAAGCAAGAAAATGAGTTCTTAAATGTTATGTAGAGTCAGTCTTAACATATGGATGTGAATCATGGACAATAGGACAAGAGACAAAAAAATTACTGGAGTCTGTAGAAATGTGGTTTTACAGAAGAAAGTTGAGAATAGCATGGGCAGCTAAGAAGAGTAATGAAGAGGTTCTGAGAGAGGCCAAAGCAAAAAGAAAGCCAATTGGGAAGGAGTAATTTTTTTACTAGAGGGAAAACTCCAATAAAGGAAGGAAGGAATTATTTACTACAGTGATAATTCCGATAAAGGGAGGAAGGAATATTTTACTACAGTGATAATTTCGATAAAGGGAGGAAGAAAGGAAGGAATTATTTTTTTTACTATTAGGAAAATTCTGATAAAGGAAGGAAGGAATTTTTTTTACTACAGTGATAATTTCGATAAAGAGAGGAAGAAAGGAAGCGATGTTTTTACTATAGAGAAAATTTCGATAAAGGAATGAAGGAAGGAAGGAATGATTTTATGCTTATTGGGGAAAACCCCGATAAAGGGAGAAAGAAAGAAGGAATAATTGTATACTTACAGGGAAACTCCGAGAAAGCGAGTCATGGTAATTGTTCTTGTCTGCAAAGAAATTATCTGGAGAACGTCGGTGCCTTATGGGTAGATGAGGTTGAGACTTCCACACAGGTTCTTTGTTGACAAAATCTTCCATGGTTACTGGAAGGATGGACGGAAAAATTGGCTCGGGTTTGTTGTTGGATCTGACTGGGTCTGCGTACCGTTTTGGCATTTGTCGAGGCTCCGGTTCAGGAGATGGAGTTGGGAAGGGAGAAACTTTGGCTGTGTGTTTGTTTCCTTGAGATTTGGGCTCCTGTGGTGGCTGTTGAGTTTTTTTAAGGACGGTCGTTGCAGCTTTCTTTGGTGGCGTTTTCTGCGATATGACGCAAAATGACGTAAACATATCAACGTAAAGCTGATTTTATATTCAGTTTTTAATGTTATATGCTAAAATAATAACAATAAGAAAAGAGGAAGACCCAGAGAGACACTGAGAAGAACATTGATGAGAGAGGCAAGAGCAGCAGGATTCGGCTCCCTCAATGAGATAGAGCTGCTTGCACGGAACAGAGACAAATGGCGAGATTTGATAAAATATCTTTAAAAGAATTGAAATCTGCTAGAACAAAAATTCAGATGAGAGGAGTATCTTGGTCTACGCCCTATGGGCCGGCTACGGCTCGAAAGGTCAATAGATAGAAAGAAAATAATAACTGCTATTATAGATAGTTATTGTTTTAGATATTTTAAGTGACTATTTTAAGATTGATTTAGGAGTCGATTTACATGGTGTAAAGGTGAAGTAATAGATGATTAAAAGAGCAAATAGCAAAACAAATACAGTTAGTTTGGCTGATGTAAACAGACGGACGGAATGAACAAATAAATGGATGGAAGCTAAAGTCGGACGGTGAATGGGTGGGGGTTGAGGGGGGGGGGGAGAAAGCGGAAAGAGGAAGACGTGGAAATGGAGGACGAAGAAGAGGAAAGAAGAAGTATTAATAGTAGTTGATGATGATGATGATGATGATGCGGTCGCCCGATGATTTGAGGTATTCTAGCGGATACGAACAGTAGACTTCCTCCTCGTCATCCGCCCTTAAAAGGACGTTAAGTGGACGTAGTTACGTTGTGTTGAAGTTTGCAGTGTAACACTGTGATATTTGCGCCTTTCGGCCCAACACATCCGACTTCAGCCGACATTTTTGAGTACCGGGTTTGTCTTCCCTCTTCGATCCCTGCTCGCTTGGCCAGACTAGACAGGTTAGTCTGTTTCTGGAGGCACCGCGGAGAGGTGTAGCAGGGTCTGGATGGTTCTGGTTCACCGATCCTGGCGCAAGCCATCAGTTATGAGTCACTGACGACTTCCAGCTCTGGTGCTGGGTGGGGCGCGCCTTCGCCTCCTTAATAGTAGTAATAATAGGAGTAGTAGTAGTTGTACTGGTAATAGTAGGAGTTATGTAGTAGTAGTAGGAGTTATGTAGTATTAGTGGTGGGAATAGTAGTAGTTGTAGTAGTAGTAGTAGTAGCTGTTGTTTTAGTAGTAGTAGTAGTAGTAGTATTAGTTATTGTAGTAGTAGTAGCTGTTGTTTTAGTAGTAGATGTAGTAGTAGTAGTAGTAGTAGTAGTAGTAGTAGCTGTTGTTTTAGTAGTAGTAGTTGTAGTAGTAGTAGTAGTATTAGTTATTGTAGTAGTAGTAGCTGTTGTTTTAGTAGTAGATGTAGTAGTAGTAGTAGTAGCTGTTGTTTTAGTAGTAGTAGTTGTAGTAGTAGTAGTAGTTATTGTAGTAGTAGTAGTAGCTGTTGTTTTAGTAGTAGTAGTTGTAGTAGTAGTAGTAGCTGTTGTAGTAGTTATTGTAGTAGTAGTAGTTGTAGTAGTTATTGTAGTAGTAGTAGTAGTAGTTGTTGTTTTAGTAGTAGTAGTAGTAGTTGTAGTAGTTATTGTAGTAGTAGTAGTAGTTATTGTTTGAGTAGTAGTTGTAGTAGTAGTAGTAGTTGTTGTAGTAGTTGTAGTAGTTATTGTAGTAGTAGTTGTTGTTTTAGTAGTAGTAGTAGTAGTTGTAGTAGTTATTGTAGTAGTAGTAGTAGTTATTGTTTGAGTAGTAGTTGTAGTAGTAGTTGTTGTAATAGTAGTAGTAGAAGAAATAGTAGATGTGGTAGTAGTAGTAGGAGTTATGTAGTAGTAGTAGTAGGAATAGTAGTAGTTGTAGTAGTAGTAGGAGTAGTAGTAGTTGTAGTAGTAATAGTTGTAGTTGTAGTAGTAGTAGGAGTGGTAGCATTAGTAGTACGAGTAGTTGCAGTAGTTGTAGTAATAGTATTAGTAGTAGTAGTAGTAGTAGTAGTAGTAGTAGTAGGAGTAGTAGTAGTATTTGTTGTAATAGTAGTAGTAGGAACAGTAGTAGTAGTAATAGGAGTAGTAGTGGTTGTAGTAGTAATAGTAGGAGTTATGTAGAAGTAGTAGGAGTTATGTAGTATTAGTGGTGGGAATAGTAGTAGTTGTAGTAGTAGTCGCTGTTGTTTTAGTAGTAGTAGTAGTAGTAGTAGTAGTAGTAGTAGTATTAGTTATTGTTGTAGTAGTAACTGTTGTTTTAGTAGTAGATGTAGTAGTAGTAGTAGTAGCTGTTGTTTTAGTAGTAGTAGTTGTAGTAGTAGTAGTTATTGTAGTAGTAGTAGTAGCTGTTGTTTTAATAGTAGTAGTAGCTGTTGTTTTAGTAGTAGTAGTTGTAGTAGTAGTAGTAGCTGTTGTTTTAGTAATGGTAGTAGTAGTAGTAGTTATTGTAGTAGTAGTAGTAGTAGTTGTTGTTGTTGTTTGAGTAGTAGTTGTAGTAGTAGTAGTTATTGTAGTAGTAGTAGTAGTTGTTGTTGTTGTTTGAGTAGTAGTTGTAGTAGTAGTAGTTGTTGTAATAGTAGTAGTAGAAGAAATAGTAGATGTGGTAGTAGTAGGAGTTATGTAGTAGTAGTAGTAGGAATAGTAGTAGTTGTAGTAGTAGTAGTTGTAGTAGTAATAGTTTGTAGTTGTAGTAGTAGTAGTAGGAGTAGTTGCAGTACTTGTAGTAATAGTATTAGGAGTAGTAGTAGTAGTAGTAGAAGTAGTAGTAGTATTTGTTGTAATAGTAGTAGTAGGAGTAGTAGTAGTAGGAGCTGTTGTAGCAGTCGTAGGAGTAGTAGTTTTAAGAGTAGTAGTACTCGTATAGTATTGTTAGTAGTAATAGGAGTAGTAGTACAATAGTAGTAATAGTGGTAGTAGTAGTGATAATAGTTGCAGGTAATAGTAGTAATAGTGGTAGTAGTAGTGATAATAGTTGCAGGTAATAGTAGTAATAGTGGTAGTAGTAGTGATAATAGTTGCAGGTAATAGTAGTAATAGTGGTAGTAGTAGTGATAATAGTTGCAGGTGATAGTAGTAATAGTGGTAGTAGTAGTGATAATAGTTGCAGGTAATAGTAGTAATAGTGGTAGTAGTAGTGATAATAGTTGCAGGTAATAGTAGTAATAGGTTTGTGTAATTTAAACAAGATACCTGTCGTAAATTTTCTGCAACTTTCTTTTCCTTCTGTTCAGCTTTCTTTTCCTTCTTTTCTACTTTCTTTTCCTTCGGTTCAACTTTCTTTTCCTTCGGTTCAACTTTCTTTTCCTTCTTTTCTACTTTCTTCTCCTTCGAGTCTTTTTTCTTGTTCTTAATCGGTTCTTGTTCAATCTTTTTTCGGGGCTTCGTAGACGAAACAGGGCGAGGCTGAAATAGACGTAATTAATTAATTAATTATTAATGAACAGCTCAAGCACTGTATAAAGAATGAAATGAATACAAATCTAGTGCCCATATTTTTCTATAACCAGCGAGATATTTGAAGGGTTAGAAGGGCAGTATGGCCGTCCATCATTCACAAAAGAGTCTGACTCCCATATAGGGCTTGGTGAAACTACCAGCCATTGATTTAATGCCAGGCTTTATGTCTATAGTAGTCAGTGTCACATCTTCTGCTTTCCTTCCTCATTGGTCTTTCAGTGACAAGGGAAAATATAATTTACTTTTTTCTGTTTAGCCTCAGCTCTGTTCTATTTCGTTTCGTTTTTAATTTTCCAGCAATTCACTTTTTTTCGTGGTCGGCCTTAAGTCTGCTGGGTCACAAAACAATACAATACCACCCTCCGAGATGAGGAAGGCCGCATAACTTCAACAACCATGAGTCCATGTCACCATTTCGGATGAGAGAGATGGGAGTTAAGGTGGGCACAGCCAGAAACGAGAAACTTAGTGGGCGTGTAAGAAGACTTATCAACCAACACAGAACTGGAGTCGTCAGTCGCTGGACACTTCGAGACTTGCTGAGATGGAGACCTGAGCACTTATGGACATGTTCGGGGTGCAATGATGATGACCCGAAAATAACTCAATAACACAATAAATTACCATCGATCCCCATCAAGTGATTATTGATCGCTAATTTATCATTATAATCATCATCATTATCATCACATTATTGTTATTATTAATCAATAACCGACATCACAGTCAGAACATCAGAAGATTACATGGACAACTTCGAAGTTAGATCATGTGTAAGACAAGGGTACGTGCAATCCCCCTCCCCCCCCCCCCCCCACACGCCTACTGCTGTTTATTACATACATGGACTATAATCTTCATCCCAACGTTGTGCTACCAGTGCCAGACCTGGACTCTGGGTGCAGGAACGATGGGAGAAATGGCCTCTACGGAGATGAAATGTGTTAGACGAATGACAGGAAACGATGTGAGAGATGGGATCGGAAATGGAGAGCTGAGAAAAAGGCTAGGAATAGCCCCCGCCGTGGAGTATATAGGGAAACGGCAGATGGAGTGGTTTGGCCGCGTGACGAGGCAGAGGGAGCCGGACACAACACGGCGAGCCTTCGGCGGACGTTGTGAGATCACCAGACCCAAGGGTCGACCACGTGAAAGATGGATCAATGGAATATTGGAAGCACTGAGAAACATGGCAGCAGGGGAGGCGAACAGAAGAGCAAAGGACCGCAAATTATATCTCCCCTCGACGCTGAAAGGCAGATGAGGAAGGAATGAAGAAGAAAAAGAAGATGGACTATAAATGTAAGTTAGCTAATCCATCAGTGGCAGCAACGATCAACGAGCTTCATTTTACAGACAATCAGGAACTAATACATGGAAAAGTAGAAGACCTACACCAGACTCAACAGCACAGGCACAAAATGCAACATGGAAATCAACTTCAGCGAAACAGAAGTCAGGAATATCGCAAAAGAGATACAGAAGATCAACATAACTATAAACGGCAGACAACTAAAAGAAGTAGTGGAATGTAAATACCTAGGAAGTCTAGTAATAAACGACAATTCACAAACAGCAGAAATAGACTCAAGGTACAATAAAGCTTGTCAAAACATTGGATAGCTGTTACCACTACTGTCCAACAAGGAAATAACTCTAGAGGCAAAACGGGCACTCTACAATACAATCTTCATCCCAACGTTGTGCTATCAATGTAATAGAGAAATAGAGAAAGAAAGAAGGGAGTGAGCAGGGGTGAATGACATGGAAATTGCGTGTGGAGAGAATGTGACAGTAACATGAGATTCAGCTCAGGGGACTAAGTGTATGGTGTGAAATTGTGAGTAAGGTTCACGGGTGACGAGTGATTGGAAGAGGAAAGAAAGAGAGCGTTGTTTTGAGAGATGAGAAGGTGTTCAGTAGATAGCATGTTGGACCGGTGAACTGGTGTCGCGAGAAGGCTGGTGGCAGCTGGCTACCAGCCTTCAGATAGTTCTTTAGTTGTGTGGTCAGCTGTCAGTGGGTTAAGACAGGTGACTCCCGATTTGTGTACAGTTATGTTCCATGGAAAGTCTTGTGAGATATTCATCGATGCACATAATGGCGATGGATAGTCTTGTAAGATATCAATTTTTGTGCAGATAATTCCATGGACAGTTGTGTGTGAGATGTGCATCTTTGTACAACTAAAATTCATGGACAATTAGAGGGAGAGGTTTAATCTTTGTCCAGTTTATTGTCATGGACAGGGTTTGTTAGACGTGAGCAGTCGGTAACAAGGAGTAGAATAGAGTGCTGCTAGTGTTAGTACAGCAGCATGAGAGCAGTGTGCTACTAGTGTTATAAAAAAATAGTCCGTTCAGAAATTCATAACCACACTTGAATTAGCTTTACGTGATAACCGTTTGTTATTTTGCTTTCAACTTTTGCATGTAATCTTATAATATTGATGTCGTTATAGAAATATTTTTTGCTCTGAGAAATTTGATCTAGTTTAAAAGTTTTCTTCTTTAGGCTATATTAAATTCACCCTGTTCGAATTTGACACCATTTTAGGATATATACATTAATTTGGTGCGGTCGTTCACGTAAAATAGTTTGGCTATTGCAGAAACACTAAGTTCAGGAAAATCCCGTGCACAAAACTGAATTGTTATTGAACGACATGACGCACCACGGCCTGGGCATTAATTACCGAAGGGAAGGCGTATCTTTATTAATTTTGTGAAGACTCAGTAGACAATTTGTTGACTTTAAATACCAACATTTATATCTAAATTACAATGAGTTTGAAATGCAAATTTATAACTATGCAAAAGGTTACTGTTTTACTATATCAGCACTTCCTTAGGGAATTCAAGATGGGACAAAGTGCCTACTGCATCAAATACAAAAGAGCAAATTAGGACATGGCTTGCGAATGAAAATGTCAAATTTGACGACACATATTTAAAACCCGAATTGTTACAACTTGTGAAGAATACGAATAAGAAAAAGGTGTACCATGTTGACAAAATCATTGAGAAATACGGCCACACTAATTGTAACCAATTGAATTCATGTTTGCAAATACACATAACGAACAACACCCACAATTAAGCACTATGTAGATACGCTTCTATAGTCCGTTCAGATTCGTTTGCCTAGACATTAATTAATTTTTTTCAAAAACTTATTGTTCATTTGCATTGATCTTTTGAAGTTAGGTTTAGAATACTAATGTCGCTATAAAAATATTTTTTTATCAAAGAAATGTGATCCAGTTTCAAAGATGCCTTATTTAACCTATATTGAAAAAAAGTTAATCGATATTATAAACACCGGCGGGATTATGTAGATGCTTACATCTCACAGCTGATTCTTTAACATATAGGCATGACCTTCACGGCTGAATGCGCACCGTCCTAAAATAGTTATGTTTCCACTATAAATTTTTATAAAGAAATGTTACATATGAAATGTCCCGTTTAGCACAAAATGACATTTTAGCCGAAACCGGAAATTATGTGACGTCAAAATCACGGCCGTAGACTCGAGTTCGAGTCATATAATTCAGAGGCAAATCTCAATATTTACAGAAAGGAGGCGGCACTATCCATATTATCTTCTGCAAGTCTATGTGAGAATGAATATAAAGGCAAAATATTTTACTGAGCATAACATTGCTATAAAGATTTATCAATACTTCTGCAGAGAGCGTAAAAAGGGACATCTTTATTGTTCTTTATCAAACCCTGAGAAGAGAACAATGCATATTTTAGGTTTGTGTAAACGTTCATTTGATCGAATAGTTAAATGAAGCGGATATTTATTGCCAACAAATGCAAGAAAGCAAGGAAGGAAAGAAACGTTAGACAGTTTTGATAAGGACCTAGTAAAAAGAGAAATCTGTCGAATGTTTGATATAAACGAAGAAGTGACACTTAGAAAGTTGAAGCTTTGGCTGAAAACTAACAACGACATTGAAATATCAAAAACTTCATTATGGAAAATATTAAGAAGTGCAGGCTTCACCTTTAGAAAGTATGCTGGTGGAAAAAAACATTATTTGTGAGAAGCCACATCTAGTAGCTCTTAGAAGCAAGTATTTACGTGAAGTGAAGGAAATGCGCGAAAATGATTATGATATTGTTTATTTAGATGAAACTTGGATCAACGCTCACCATACAAATGAAAAGGAATGGCAGTTAGCAGATGGAAGTATTAAAAGATCAGTACCAAGCAGTAAAGGGCAACGTTTGATAGTTGCACATGCAGGTAGCAGACATAATGGGTTGTTGCAGAATGCTCATCTCGTTTTCATTTCAAAATCCATAGACAATAGAGACTACCACTCCGAAATGAATGGGCACATATTTAAAGACTGGATCGAGAAAAGTATCCTTCCAATATTAGATCGACCTTCTTGTCTGATAATGGACAATGCTTCATACCATAACGTAGTTAACGTAGAAGATAGAATCCCAACATCATCAAGTACAAAAGATGCAATCAAAACGTGGCTCATAAAAGAACACATACAAGTTAACGACAGCTACTTGAAACCCAAATTGCTTAGCCTTGTAAAACAGACACAACGTACAAAGATATTTAAAATAGACAAGTTAATTCAAGAACATGGTCATAGATGTTTGAGACTACCTCCATATCATGCACACTTAAATCCTATAGAACTAGTTTGGGCAAAAGTTAAAGGACACGTAGCATATACAAATAAAACTTTCAAATTATGCGATGTTGAGACACTTACAAATCAGGCTCTATCAAATATAGATAAAGACTACTGGGTAAAATGTGAGGATCATGTGTTACGACAAGAAGAGGAATATTGGAAAAAGGATGGTTTGTTGTTTGTTCAGCCGAAAGCAGTAATCGACCTATTTGACTCGTCTGATTCTGAATGATCATTACTCTGATTAAGTCTACAGATAAATAGTTTGATTTGCAAAATTTCCTAGTTGATTTGTTAAACAGTTTATTGTTCAAGACCACCCAAGCAATCAAAAATATGTTATAAGCAAACCAACAACCATTACTTTGAATGGAAGCCTGCTTGAGTCAGTACAGAAGTTCAGCTATCTTGGATCCACTATTACAGCCACACTTTCCTTAGATGAGGAACTAAATGTACGTATTTGAAAGGCAGCGACAACATTTGGGAAACTCACACCAAGAGCATGGAACTATATCAAATTGACTCTACGAACAAAAGTTCTATATATAATTTAAAATTTGTATACTTGCCACACAGTAAAATTTTATGGACACGCCTATGGGTCATCGTTGCACTAGATTACTGTAAAACATTTTGATTAGGGTCAAAATAATAGTTACATGGGCAAAGATCAAAGGAATTCGCCGCTTTAAGAAAACAGTTATAGCTAGACATCGAGTAACACATATGTTCTCGTGACATGGACATTTTAACACCGTATGCCAAAAATCATGTGAAATCATCAAGAACTTTTTGAATTACAAATCATAACATCTCGGCAAACGATTCTGAACGGACTATAGTGTTAGTACAGTAGCATGAGAGCAGTGTGCTGCTAGTGTTAGTACAGTAGCATGAGAGCAGTGTGCTGCTAGTGATAGTACAGTAGCATGAGAGCAGTGTGCTGCTAGTGTTAGTACAGTAGCATGAGAGCAGTGTGCTGCTAGTGTTAGTACAGCAGCATGAGAGCAGTGTGCTGCTAGTGTTAGTACAGTAGCATGAGAGCAGTGGGCTGCTATTGTTAGTACAGCAGCATGAGAGCAGTGTGCTGCTAGTGTTAGTACAGCAGCATGAGAGCAGTGTGCTGCTAGTGTTAGTACAGTAGCATGAGAGCAGTGTGCTGCTAGTGTTAGTACAGTAGCATGAGAGCAGTGTGCTGCTAGTGTTAGTACAGCAGCATGAGAGCAGTGTGCTGCTAGTGTTAGTACAGTAGCATGCGAGCAGTGTGCTGCTAGTGTTAGTACAGTAGCATGAGAGCAGTGTGCTGCTAGTGTTAGTACAGTAGCATGAGAGCAGTGTGCTGCTAGTGTTAGTACAGTAGCATGAGAGCAGTGTGCTCAAAGTTGTGAAGCAAATCTTCAGGGAACAGGCAACTAATTGCAATGCTGCGGTAAAGCTGGTAGCAAAGAGCCAGTGGTGGGGTGTGCTAAACACTCCAAAGTATGATGACAGCTTTACAAGGAAGGAACACAACACAATACTAACGTTTCGGCCTGTAGCCTTCTTCAGAATACAAGGACAACGACAACAAACAGTGGAACACAATTATCTATAGCTACATGTTAGATGATCAAGTGGAGGGCGAGGAAAGTAAGCAAATCTTTAGTGAGACAGTCACCAAATAGTTCTGGGAGGGCCGTGTGACTCGGCAGAGAACTGAAGGGTCTGGAACAAGGAACATGTGAGTTCTGGTGTAGGAGCAGTGGGCTCACAAATTATTCATCAGTTATTTCAAGAGTCATAAATGGTATACCGCTGAGTGCGTACGCGAAGTAATGTAGAGTTGTGAGGCGTCATCGTTATATCGACTGTGAGTAAGATCAACACTAGAGTCGTATCAGGAGGTGGGAGCAGGCAAAAGGCCTGCATATGAGTGTAGAGACTTTGAGTGACTTTTATAGTTGCAACATTTATGGTTGTATCATTTATGTGTGTCGAGTGAGAGGCCGACACCTCAACTGTGAGAGATGAACACTAGAATCTTAATAGGAAGTGAGAGCAGGCGAAAGGCTTGCTGAGAACCACCGTGGGATGGCATGAATTTATCAGTGTTTTTAAATTGTTACGGATAAGCAAGTGCTTGCTAATGTGTTTTAAAATTGTTATGGGTAAGCAAGATGTTTGCAAATGTGTTTTTAAATTCAGCTGTAAGGATGATGATGTAACATGCTGAGGTTGTGAGGTGGACAGCACTGGGTCCATTCTGCACACGGTGGAGTGTTTATCAGCTGAATAAAGTGAGTTGTATTTATCCAAACATTGTCTTGTTCAATAATTGAATCAGTGAAGTAGTCATAACATTACCTGGTAGCGACGAACGAAGGGCGGTCTACACCATTCAATTCACGTTCGAGTGTGTGTTGTAGGCTATCAATAAACAACGCGAAGTACGATCAACGACGGGGTATTTGGGCAGGTCAGCCGCAGTGTCCCAACAGTCTGCACACTCTCATCCGGAATTGTTCGATAGCAAACAAAACAGGAGTGAACGGATAAGTGAATGAATGAAATAAGAAAGGAAGTTAAAGTCTACATCAATAATAGCCCTGGACCCTAGATGCAAGAACAATAAAACAAATAATCTCTACTGAGATGAAATGTGTTAGACGAATGCCAGGAAATAGCCTGGAATAGATAAGATCAGAAATGAAGAACTGAGAAAAAAGATAGGAATAACCCCCAACATAGAATATATAAAGAAACAACAGATAAAATGGTCTGGCCATGTGACAAAGCAGAAAGATCAAAACACAACACAACGAGCCTTCAACAAACGTTGTGAGAACACCAGACTCAAGGACCGACCACGACAAAGATGGGTTGACGGAATATTAGAAACACTAGGAAATATAACAGCAGAAAGAGGCAAACAGAAGACCAAAAGACTGCAAATTATATTCTCCCTCGACGCTGAAAGGCAAATGAGGAAGGAAAGAAGAAGAAGAATGGCCGGCATTTGATAAACGTTTGAAGGTCTAGATTCAGCATCACCCACTAACAGGAGAGTGTATTTGAGGTCTTCTTCAAAGGATACCCCACAGTTTGTCCTGATGGCTTGTTTCTGTGAGCATTTATAGCGCCATAACTATCGCTGAAACGTTTACCTTGAGCTAATACATAGTCAACGTTCATTCATCACACAGATCTGTTGTTAAGTTATTTGCTGGTCATCATCATTGCATTCGCCCTTGTTCAGGTGCTCAGATCTCATGTGAAAGTCCCGAAGTGTCCAGCGACTGAGGACTCCAATTCTGTGTTGGTTGATAAGTCTTCTTACACGCCCACTAAGTTTCTCGTTTCTGGCTGTGCCCATCTTAACTCCCATCTCTTTCATCCGAAAGAGTGACGTAGACTCATGGTTATCGAAGTCCTGTACCCTTCCCACATCTCGGAGGACATTGATGATGTCCGCCCGATCCATTGGTTGACCGTCCTCAATAATAGCACAGCTAGCGAACATGTCCGTTCTTTCATTACCCCGTACCCCCGCATGTACTGGGACGTAAACAAAGTTGACCTTACCTATTTTTGACTTCTGCAACGACTCTACCCATTGCCTGCGTACAGAGCCCGCTTTCACTTTTCTTATCATGCTCATAAATTCACTTAGGATACAGGCGTGGGTGTAGTCTTGTGACTCTAACCAGATGAATGCCTTGGTCACTACCATCACCTCCATCGTCATGCAACTCGTAGTCATGACGTATGCACCACTGTCTTCCTTGACTATCCTGCCTGCTGAACGTACTGCAAATGCCCGTGCACCCCTTTTGTATTACAGATCCGTCTGTATAGATGACTGCATCTTTCTCATCGGTGTTATCCCAGATGAGATGGTTGACCGCCGTATTCACCACGACTGAGTT
The DNA here is from genome assembly GCA_032433765.1 of Megaustenia siamemsis. NCBI lineage: Eukaryota > Metazoa > Mollusca > Gastropoda > Stylommatophora > Ariophantidae > Megaustenia > Megaustenia siamemsis. The sequence continues at coordinate 28,334,482 of JAVIAB010000101.1, forward strand.
CTGTTCCCTACATTTTCTGAAAAAAAAATGGAATCAAGAACACCCAAAGTATAACGAGAGGGGCGGAAACATCCAACTATCAAGGAGGGATCAAGTCATCATACTTCGCCTACGCACTGGCCACAACAGAATGAGAAACCACATGCTCAACAAACTCAAATAGTTACTACCAGCCAATGCCACTGTACACTGGACAACATGACAACAAAACATGTTTTACAGGATCGCCCCCCGTACACAGACCTGAGAAGGACAACGTGGACCACACCCATCTCCCTGGAAGAGAAACTATATGGGACAATCAACTCATTTAAACAGACCGCTGCCTTCATAAGAGAGTCGGAATCCTACTCTGACTGATCGCAGAAGAAGAAGAAGAATTCTTCCTCTTCTTTCCTTCCTCATTTGACTTTCATCGCCAAGGAGAGATATAATTTGTGCTCTTCTGTTTGCTTCTGATGCTGTTATGATTTCTAGTGCTTCTAATATTCCAACGATCCATCTGTTTTGTGGTCGACCCATGGGTATGGTATTCTCGCAGCGTTTATTGAATGCTCGTTATGTTATGTTCTTGTCACTCTGCCATTGTCACACGGCCAAACCATTTTATCTGTTTTATATATATATATTAGGGGGGGGGGCCTATTCGTAGCTTTTTTCTCGTTTCTTCATTTCTGATCTTATCTCTCAGACTGTTTTCTGTCATTCGTCTAACACATTTCATCTGTCTCTCTCTTCTACCTTTCAGCTCCCTGTGGAGCATAGGTCTTCAACAAACACTTTCCAAGTCATTCTGATTATTGCCATTCTTTTAAGATCATTCCATGTCTTCCCCATCGTCTTCATCTCTCCTTCTATCTGTCTTCTCCAAGAATTCTTTGGTCTTCCTCTTTGTCTTTTCACCCGAGGATTCCAAACAAGGGTCTGTTGTGTAATACTCTCAGTTGGCTTCCGCAGTGCGTGTCCTATCCATCGCCATTGTCTTCGCTGTATCTCTTTATCCACTGGTGTTCGACTGGTACATTCCCATAATTCTATGTTAGTGATTTTGTCCTGCCATTTCCATCCTTTTATCCTACGTAAGCATCCATTAATGAAAGTCTGTATCTTCGTGATTGTCATTTCATCTCAGTAGATGTTATTTATCTTATTGTTCGTGCATCTAGAGTCCAGAACTGGCATTGGTAGCACAACGTTGGGATGAAGATTAATAGTGAATTAAATAAATAAAATTAAGATCAGGGAGTACGCACAGTAGAGGAATATAAATTTAATGAAAGCAGAAAGAAAGTTATTAAAGGGACATACAAGATGGTAGAACTATACTCACCGTGGTTTTTTTTCGTCTTCCCGTAGTAGTTCTCTGGTAGTTCGTAGTATTTGTAGGGACTGGGGAAGATAACAGATACAACAGACAAAATAATACATGCTCTTGTTTTAGCTATACGTGATTGTCGCAACTTGAACTACAAGAAATAATATACATAATAGTAAAAGAAAGCAACAAGAAAGGTCTCAGTCTGAATAGTAAGAAAACAGAAGTAATGGTTATATCGAAGAAACAATCATCACCATCATGCAGCATAAAAATAAACGAGACAAATCTGAAACAAGTACAACAATTCAAATACTTGGGCACAATAATAACATCAAATGGGAGATGCACCACAGAAATAAAAAGCAGAATAGCTCAGGCCAAAACAGCATTTCAGAAAATGAAAAATATCTTATGCAACAAATCTATGTCAATAAAAATTAGAAAGAGAGTTGATCGGTGCTATATAGAACCAATTCTGACCTATGGAAGCGAATCATGGACAGTAGACAAACAAAAGAAAAGACGATTAGAGGCCACAGAGATGGGATTTCTCAGAAGAATGTTGAAAGTTCCCTGGACAGATAAAAAGACAAATGAGGAAGTTCTCAAAGAGGCCAATACAAAAAGGGAGCTCTTAAAAAAACATCAGAAAAAAGCAATCAACATTTTTCGGGCACATCATGAGAAGAGGAAAGTTGGAATACTTGGTTACAACTGGCAAAATAAAAGGAAAGAGAGATCGCGGACGACAAAGAGAGAAAATACTGGATAGCTTGGTGTCATGGCATGGAAAACAGTCAACAACAGAACTGATACGATGCACTGTAGATAGAAGATTGTGGAGGGACATGATCGCCTACGCCAACCGGCAGGGTACATGATGATGATGATGATGTTCCTCGCAAACACAATAATACGTCGGGGCCCCTATAATGACATTATCTCAAGTAGACATGCATCACGTGCACAAAAAATAAAAAAATAAATAAAAACTAGATCATCATCATGTGCCATACCGGCTGGCGTAAGCGATCATGAACCTTCCACAATCTTCTTACAGTGCATGGCATCAGTTCTATTGTTGACTGTTTGCCATGCCATACACCAATTATCCAGTATTTTCTCTCTTTGTCGTCCGCGATCCTTGTATTTTGCCAGTTGTAACCAAGTATTCCAACTTTCCTCTTCTCATGATGTGACCAATAAATGTTGATTGTTTCTTTCTGATGTTTTTTTTATGAGCTATCTTTTTGTGCTGACCTCTTTTAGAACTTCCTCATTGGTCTTTTTAGCTGTCTTTCAACATTCTTCTGAGAAATCCCATCTGTGTGACCTCTAACCGTCTTCTCATTTAAACACCAGAAATAAAGGTCAAAGTAGAACAAGAACCAATCCAGCGCTTCAGACCCCCATAGACCATGGACAAGGTCTCTCCACCCATTCATGTGTATGTGTGAGTATGTGTGTGTATGTGTGCCCCGTTACGCCTATTTTCGCTGGCCACACTACCTTTTCCTTCTAGTTTGGTATTATTATATATATATATTTTTTCAAAAACAAAAATATGTATATATATATATTTAATACTATTTTTTTTTTCATTTTAAATACATATTTGTACGTGATTTGTATTTGTGTTCAAGTTGAAGGCCTTTTGTGCCGAAACGTTGTTCTGGTTTGTGCTGTCCACTTGTTGTATGAAGATTTAACCATACCCCTTTTTCTATTTGTTTTGTTTATATATATATATATATTATATTTTTTCATTTCTACCCACAAATCTCTGTTATTGGGCACTTTCTCTCGACCTCCCTTCAGTCTATACTAATGTTCTTAAGTGTTTCTATGACTTCTATTCTCCATGAATTCCTAGCCTGCTCTGGCCTTCTCTTTTCCTAAGGGTTCTACGACAGTGATTTTAACAAGTATATAGAGCAACAGATCTGCTTAAACCATCAGTAGTGCATTTCTATCTATCTATTGTCCTTTCGAGCCGAAGACAGCATAAAGGGCAGAACCACAATCTCAAAAACAGAAACCTTGCGCGCCAAAGTGGCACATATTGCAGAGATCGCTGCTTATAAAATATATGGTTCTGTTTCCATAACAATACTTTTTACAATGACAGCTTGTCAAGCCATCGATCAACCTACCTAGTCGCCTCTTACGACATGCCTGAAGGTCACAGTGTCACTATTCTTTACTTCCCTCATAATGAGGCCCCGGTAACACACCTGAAAGTAGTGCATTTAGATAATGCTTATTTAGAGTTCGGATATTCTGATAACGCAGCGAGAAGTCAGCGTCGTGCTTGAGCTTTCACGAGATCTGCCAGCTGAATTTCTGAAAACTGTGCATTATTATTATTAAAGTTTCCATTTTGCTTAATTATTTTTTATTTTATTTTACAACGCAGCGGCATTATCCGCCTCTGTATATATGACCCTTTTCGTCTTGTTAGAAGGTTCAGTCGAAGCTATTGTGTATTTTTTTAGGTTTTGTTCTGTTTAAACAGCTTCTCTCGTGGCTAATGTTACCAATGTTTGACAAACACACACGGCCACAGAATGAACAGGCCAGACCTACTAATTCATAAGGTTTTCCAGCCTTTTTCATGAGTCTTTTCTCTTCTAAGTTTTGCCTTAGCGCAGTCTCAAATCATGTTATACCGTTCTTTATACATGCTCTCCATGATGTGCGATCCCTAGCCAGATGTACACAGTCATTTTCACATATGGAGAAGTCATTCAGAGATGATTTACAGATATCTCTAAATCGTAGTTTAGGTCTGTCGATCTATCTTTTTCCGTGTATTACTTCGCCATTTAGTATTTGTTTGGGGATGCATTTTTCTTCAATTCGTTAGACGTGTCCCAGCCATTTTATCTTCGACATCTGAGCATCGACATGATTGTTGGGGTCTTAGCACGTTGCAGGACAGTTAAGTTGGTTATTTTGTCTTGCCCTTTGATGTGCCTTATTTTGCGGAGACATCGCATGTGGAAGACATTTAGTCTTTTTTCCTGGTTTGAGTATGTTGTCCAGGTTTCGGATCCATATAGTAGTGTGCTAAGCACACAAGTTTGATATATTAAGAGTTTAGTCTTTAGTGTTAGTTTCGTGTTGTTACAGGCCCTTCCTGTGAGTTTGCCGAAAGTATATATATACACACATACACACTCTCCTCGTTGCTTCCAGCTGTTGCTTGTTTTTATTCTTATGTATCAAAGTCTTCCAGCAGTTGCTTGTCTTTATTCTTATGTATCAAAATGAAATAATTTCTTTCCTCTCTTCCATGGAACTATGTTTTCAATATCAGCTTTCTTTGAAAACTGGGTAAAAGGTTTTTATAAAAATACCATCTTACTATTCTAACTGGCTGGGGTTTAGGTGATACAGCGCGGCAACACTTGTTGCTAGCATCAAACGTGATTCGGGCACTCCGGTCTCCTTCAGTTTCACACCTCCAGGCCATCATTCCCCTGCGGACTTCCAGGACGTTGACATCGTCTCTTGATCTTCCTATATCCACAGTGCGTTCGCTCTGGAGAACCGACTCGCAGCCCGTTTTGGCACTCTCTATCTGAAGGGATTAAACTACTTTCACTCTTTCCTTTAATCACTGACCTCCTCTATCATTCTCGTATCTCCTGTTTCTCTTCCACCTTCGTTTCCCTTTTTTTTCTATTTTGTCCTCTTATCCTATGAGACCCCCTCCTTTCATCTATCCTCAGTGAACAATTTTTCTATTTTGTCCTCTTATCCTATGAGACCCCCTCCTTTCATCTATCCTCAGTGAACAATTTTTGTATTTTGTCCTCTTATCCTATGAGACCCCCTCCTTTCATCTATCCTCAGGTGAACAATTTTTGTATTTTGTCCTCTTATCCTATGAGACCCCCTCCTTTCATCTATCCTCAGTGAACAATTTTTGTATTTTGTCCTCTTATCCTATGAGACCCCCTCCTTTCATCTATCCTCAGTGAACAATTTTTGTATTTTGTACTCTTATCCTATGAGACCCCTTCCTTTCATCTATCCTCAGTGAACAATTTTTGTATTTTGTCCTCTTATCCTATGAGACCCCCTCCTTTTATCTATCCTCAGTGAACAATTTTTGTATTTTGTCCTCTTATCCTATGAGACCCCCTCCTTTCATCTATCCTCAGTGAACAATTTTTCTATTTTGTCCTCTTATCCCATGAGACCCCCTCCTTTCATCTATCCTCAGTGAACAATTTTTCTATTTTGTACTCTTATCCCATGAGACCCCCTCCTTTCATCTATCCTCAGTGAACAATTTTTCTATTTTGTCCTCTTATCCTATGAGACCCCCTCCTTTCATCTATCCTCAATGAACAATTTTTGTATTTTGTCCTCTTATCCTATGAGACCCCCTCCTTTCATCTATCCTCAGTGAACAATTTTTCTATTTTGTCCTCTTATCCTATGAGACCCCCTCCTTTCATCTATCCTCAGTGAACAATTTTTCTCTTCTGTCCTCTTATCCTATGAGACCCCCTCCTTTCATCTATCCTCAGTGAACAATTTTTGTATTTTGTCCTCTTATCCTATGAGACCCCCTCCTTTCATCTATCCTCAGTGAACAATTTTTCTCTTCTGTCCTCTTATCCTATGAGACCCCCTCCTTTCATCTATCCTCAGTGAACAATTTTTGTATTTTGTCCTCTTATCCTATGAGACCCCCTCCTTTTATCTATCATCAGTGAACAATTTTTCTCTTTTTTCACAGGAGCTCCTTTCCTGTTTGGCCTTCGAGATACCACCTGTCCTTTTCATTATTTAACTTGTGATCAACTGGACATGGGTGCTGGCCACACTTCCTCTTCCATTCAGAGCCCTTGAGTCTATCGCCATTATACAATACTATAGGAGAATGATGGGAGCCGCGATAGCCCAGTGATTAGTGAAGTGGACTGCAAAGGATCGGTTCGATCCGGATCGACAGCTTTCGGGTTCACCCAGCCTAAAATGAGTACCGGATTTTTTTTTTTCTGCGAAAGTAAAGCGGCACAGTGGTAATACCACCCATTACCCCACCACATTACCCCACAACAAAAAAAAGATGTTCCTAATGTCTGTAAAAATGATGGTCACTAACACCACATTCCCTATACGTCACTTGGCGTGACGTGGCTGTTCACTCTTTTTAACTTACATTTCGCGTTTGTCTTTGAATTAATATATGTTGTTTTGTATCTGATGAAGGCTATTGCCGAAACATCGCAGTTTGTCTCGTCTCTCGATATGTGTTGCTGCTTAATACAATTGTATGTGGGTGCCTCGGTAGCCTTGTTTGGAAAACCACCCGACTGGACTACCGACGTTCGGACAACCAGTGTTCGATCCCCGCTGGCAGCAGTGTGAGTTTTACTCGTGGTTGGAAAAAAAATACCCCCACGGTCAACCCAGCCGTTGGCAGAAATGGGTACCAGGGTATTACCCTGGGAAGGTGAGGAATGTCGCCTCGCATCTGAGTTTCGATGCGTGAAGCGACACTATTCAGAAATCTCCGAACATTTCTGGATAGGCGGCCGAGCACATATGGGTGGAAACTCGCGTGCTAAGACGCCGGTTCAAGTCTCGTACTTTACCTTTCCCTTTACCTTGACCTTTACCTTGACCTTTACAATTGTATATTTATTTGACACTTCATATTCTAAAACGAGCAACTTAACCACAATGCTATCTCCACATAAGCAATGTAATGGCCTACTTGGATTTATCTGGCAGATTCTCCAGCCCCTTGGGGCAGCTCTGTCTGGATTAATTGTTCCCTGGTACAGCCGACCAGGTTTCATATTCTGGCTGTCAATAGTCCCCTGATAGAGCTGGCGAGGCTGTTGGGCCCAGTCCTGGATCGTCCCTTCATAGAACGCACGGCCGCCATACCCAGGCTTTGCTGACGTCATGGCTGAAAGAACACAGACAAGAGGTCAATCAGAAGGAGTTCGTAGTATTAGATATGGATGTGGTGTTCGCCTCAGTGCAACGAGTCAAATACTTGGACACAATAGAAACATCAGATGGAAGATGCACCACATAATACTTGGACACAATAGAAACATCAGATGGAAGATGCACCACATAATACTTGGACACAATAGAAACATCAGATGGAAGATGCACCACATAATACTTGGACACAATAAAAACATCAGATGGAAGATGCACCACAGAAATAATGAGCAGAATAGCTCAGGCTAAAATAGCATTTCAGGAAATGAAAAATATCTTATGCAACAAATCTATGTCAATGGAAGTGAGAAAGAGAGTTCATCGGTTCTATATAGAACCAATTCTGACCTATGGAAGCGAATCATGGACAAACAAATGAAAGGACGATTAGATGCCGCAGAGATGGGAATTCTTAGAAAAATGTTGAAAGTTCCCTGGACAGCTAAAAAGACCAATGAGAAAATTCTCAAAGAGGCCAACACAAAAAGGGAGCTCCTAAAAACATCAGAAAGAAACAATAAACATTTTTCGGGCACATCATGAGAAGAGAGTTCAAATACTTGGTTACAATTGCCAAAATAAAAGGAAAGAGAGATCGCGGACGACAAAGAGAGAAAATACTGCATAGCTTGGTTTCATGGCATGGAAAACAGTCAACAACAGAACTGATACGATGCACTGTAGGTAGAAGATTGTGGAAGGACATGATAATCACCTACGCCAACCGTTATGGCACACGTTGATGATTTATGCTTCTGTCAATATATATTTATTATTTTCACACTTTATGATTCCTTTTGTGTATGTGTTTGTATGAATCCATCTTAATCTATATCTCTGTTCAATTTCTCACTGGATGATTGTGTTGTATCTTGTGTGTTTCACTACAACCTTGTCAAGTTCCTTATGTCTTCCTTTTTGGCATTCGAAGTCCCTAGAGAATAGGAACTACATTTTGCATGTTATTCCGTTTTTTCTCTGCCAGCCGTGTGCACATGTGTGTGTCCCTGGCCGCATAGGCAGATAACTCTGTCTTCGGGTGTACTCATATTTTTTTTTTCCGTCGATGAGTAATTTGTTTTTATTTGAAGTTTCATGTTTAATCGTCACTCCCTTCCTCGGCTACTTCCTAAATTACTTTTTTTCCCTCAAGTACTCCATCATTTTGTTTCATTTCTGCCTCCCTTTTAAATCTGTTTCTGTCTTTCTTTCTTCATCACTCTCTCTTCAGCTCATCCACACATTATTCTTCGTTTCTCAAGACTCTCTTTCTTCATCACACTCTCTCCAGCTCATCCACACATTATTCTTCGTTTCTCAGGACTCTCTTTCTTCATCACTCTCTCCAGCTCATCCACACATTATTCTTCGTTTCTCAAGACGCTCTTTCTTTCTCACTTTTCATTCTCATACCTTTGTTTCTCAAAGAATCTTGCTTTCATTATTTCTCCTTCTTTCTTGCTCTTCCTTATCGCTCTCTTTCTTTCTGTCTCCTTGTCGTCTCTATGTGCTCAAGATCTATCAACATGTCTCTATCTATCTCACTCATAATCGTCATCTTTCGCTTTCACTCTCTGGATTCTCATTATAACTTTTTCGCCCCTTCTAGTTCATCACCTTACTTGTCATTAACTCTCTTGTCTTTTTTCTCCCTCGTCACACGACACTAGGATTTCATTAACTTGTTCTCCGTATTTCTTTCTTTCTCTTAGTCGTCATAATATGTCTATCTATCATCTAGCTGCTCATGAAAGTAGTAAAGTAAAGTACCCTCGTCACGCCAAGTGACGTATAGGGAAATATGGTGCTTTCTTGTAGAGGTACATTCCATGTTTAACTACTTTCTTGTATAGGTACTTGCCATGTTTAACTACTTTCTTGTATAGGTACTTGCTATGTTTAACTACTATCTTGTATAGGTACTTGCCATGTTTAACTACTATCTTGTATAGGTACTTGCCATGTTTAACTACTATCTTGTAGAGGTACTTGCCATGTGTAACTACTTTCTTGTAGATGTACTAGTCATGCTTGACTCCTTCCTTATAGAGGTACTTGCCATGTTTAACTACTATCTTGTAGAGGTACTTGCCATGTTTAACTACTATCTTGTAGAGGTACTTGCCATGTTTAACTACTTTCTTGTAGAGGTACTTGTCATGTTTAATGATTATCTTGTAGAGGTACTTGCCATGTTTAACTACTTTCTTGTAGAGGTACTTGTCATGTTTAACTTCTATCTTGTAGAGGTACTTGCCATGTTTAACTACTATCTTGTAGAGGTACTTGCCATGTTTAACTACTTTCTTGTAGAGGTACTTGTCATGTTTAACTACTATCTTGTAGAGGTACTTGCCATGTTTAACTACTATCTTGTAGAGGTACTTGCCATGTTTAACTACTATCTTGTAGAGGTACTTGCCATGTTTAACTACTTTCTTGTAGAGGTACTTGTCATGTTTAACTACTTTCTTGTAGAGGTACTTGCCATGTTTGACTTCCTTTCTAGATGACAATCTCACGAGGCCTGATATATTCCACATTGGCTGCAGTAATGGTACACAGATCAACGTTGCTACCAGAGCCGAGACCACTGAATGTGGCCGCGGCTTTGGCCCGTGCCGCTTTACTATCCCAGAAAAAAAAATATGGTGCCCATTAATGGCTGGGTGAACCGGAGCCGTCGGTTGGGATCGAACCCTACCCTATTAGCTGCTCATTGCTCATTATTTATCGCTTTCCTCTCTCGCTTCTCCTATTTTCAACCAACTCTGTCTCAATCTCGGTCTCATTCGATGACCATTCCTTTTCCCACAGTTTCCTCCATATTTTATTCATAAACTCCCTCTATCCCTCTTCTCCCTGTATTCTTACTTTCCTTTAAACATTCTTTGTCCATTTGCTCTGTCACTTTTCCCTTCAAAGAAACTTCCAATTCAAAGGGATATAATCAAGTCATTAAAATTACTATATATATATACTGTAAGAGTTTAATCACTTCGTATATGAGTCTTCACTAATTATTTCCCTTTTATGGAACAAAATGGCTGCTTTGTGTGTCGAGCTTGTAAAATGAGGATTTCCTTCCAAAATTGTGCAAGAAATGGAAGGCTTGTGCAGATGGGCCTAAAGCTCCAAAAAGCATGCAAGACTGGCACAACAAGAGCTGGCATTATTTTCAAGATAAAGGTAAACTACGAGACTTGAATCAGCGTCTTAGCACACGATTTTTCACTCATATGTGCTCAGCCGCTTGTCCAGAAGTGTTCGACGACATCTGGATAGTGTCGCTTCAAGCATCGAAACTCACAATGCGAGGCGGCATTCCTCACCTTCCCAGAGTACTCCCATGGTACCCATTTATGCCAGCGGTTGGGTCGACAAGGTAGTTTTTTTTTTTTTTTTTTTTTTTTCCCAACCACCAGTATAACTCACACTGCTCCCAGCGAGAATCGAACACGGGTTGTCCGAACGTCAGTAGTCCAGTCGGGTGGTTTTCCAAACGAGACCACCGAGGCCCCCAAATATGATCAATTTTCAAGGATGGTGTGGTAATGGAGCAGACAGTAAAGCTGCGGGGGTTACAGCTCTGGCAGATAAAAACTGTTCTAAGAAACGCTCATTGTTTTAATAACATTTATTGCTGCGGTGCATAAACTGGAGTTGATACTGAGAAAACAACACATATGATCTCAGCTGTTTTCTAGAACTGAGAAAACAACACATATGGTCTCAGCTGTTTTCTAGAACTGAGAAAACAACACATATGGTCTCAGCTGTTTTCTAGAACTGAGAAAATAACACATATGGTCTCAGCTGTTTTCTAGAACTGAGAAAACAACACATATGGTCTCAGCTGTTTTCTAGAACTGAGAAAACAACACATATGGTCTCACCTGTTTTCTAGAACTGAGAAAATAACACATATGGTCTCAGCTGTTTTCTAGAACTGAGAAAACAACACATATGGTCTCAGCTGTTTTCTAGAACTGAGAAAACAACAAATATGGTCTCAGCTGTTTTCTAGAACTGAGAAAATAACACATATGGTCTCAGCTGTTTTCTAGAACTGAGAAAACAACACATATGATCACAGCTGTTTTCTAGAACTGATAAAACAACACATATGATCACAGCTGTTTTCTAGAACTGAGAAAACAACACATATGATCTCAGCTGTTTTATAGAACTGAGAAAACAACACATATGGTCTCAGCTGTTTTCTAGAACTGAGAAAACAACACATATAGTCTCAGCTATTTTCTAGAACTGAGAAAACAACACATATGGTCTCAGCTGTTTTCTAGAACTGAGAAAACAACACATATGGTCTCAGCTGTTTTCTAGAACTGAGAAAACAACACATATGGTCTCAGCTGTTTTCTAGAACTGAGAAAACAACATATATGGTCTCAGCTGTTTTCTAGAACTGAGAAAACAACACATATGATCTCAGCTGTTTTCTAGAACTGAGAAAACAACACATATGATCATAGCGGTGTTAGAACTGAGAAAACAACACATATGATCTCAGCTGTTTTCTAGAATTGAGAAAACAACACATATGATCTAAGCTGTTTTCTAGAATTGAGAAAACAACACATATGATCTAAGCTGTTTTCTAGAATTGAGAAAACAACACATATGATCTCGGCTGTTTTCTTGAACTGAGAAAACAACACATATGATCATAGCGGTGTTAGAACTGAGAAAACAACACATACGATCATAGCGGTGTTAGAACTGAGAAAACAACACATATGATCTCAGCTGTTTTCTAGAACTGAGAAAGCAACACATATAATCTCAGCTGTGTTAGAACTGAGAAAACAATACATATGATCATAGCTAGCTGTGTTAGAACTGAGAAAACAATACATATGATCACAGCTAGCTGTGTTAGAACTGTGAAAACAATACATATGATCACAGCTGTGTTAGAACTGTGAAAACAACACATATGATCACAGCTAGCTGTGTTAGAACTGAGACAACAATACATATGATCACAGCTGTGTTAGAACTGTGAAAACAATACATATGATCACAGCTGTGTTAGAACTGTGAAAACAACACATATGATCACAGCTGTTTTCTAGAACTGAGAAAACAACACATATGATCTCAGCTGTTTTATAGAACTGAGAAAACAACACATATGGTCTCAGCTGTTTTCTAGAACTGAGAAAACAACACATATGGTCTCAGCTGTTTTCTAGAACTGAGAAAACAACACATATGGTCTCAGCTGTTTTCTAGAACTGAGAAAATAACACATATGGTCTCAGCTGTTTTCTAGAACTGAGAAAACAACACATATGGTCTCAGCTGTTTTCTAGAACTGAGAAAACAACACATATGGTCTCACCTGTTTTCTAGAACTGAGAAAATAACACATATGGTCTCAGCTGTTTTCTAGAACTGAGAAAACAACACATATGGTCTCAGCTGTTTTCTAGAACTGAGAAAACAACAAATATGGTCTCAGCTGTTTTCTAGAACTGAGAAAATAACACATATGGTCTCAGCTGTTTTCTAGAACTGAGAAAACAACACATATGATCACAGCTGTTTTCTAGAACTGATAAAACAACACATATGATCACAGCTGTTTTCTAGAACTGAGAAAACAACACATATGATCTCAGCTGTTTTATAGAACTGAGAAAACAACACATATGGTCTCAGCTGTTTTCTAGAACTGAGAAAACAACACATATAGTCTCAGCTATTTTCTAGAACTGAGAAAACAACACATATGGTCTCAGCTGTTTTCTAGAACTGAGAAAACAACACATATGGTCTCAGCTGTTTTCTAGAACTGAGAAAACAACACATATGGTCTCAGCTGTTTTCTAGAACTGAGAAAACAACATATATGGTCTCAGCTGTTTTCTAGAACTGAGAAAACAACACATATGATCTCAGCTGTTTTCTAGAACTGAGAAAACAACACATATGATCATAGCGGTGTTAGAACTGAGAAAACAACACATATGATCTCAGCTGTTTTCTAGAATTGAGAAAACAACACATATGATCTAAGCTGTTTTCTAGAATTGAGAAAACAACACATATGATCTAAGCTGTTTTCTAGAATTGAGAAAACAACACATATGATCTCGGCTGTTTTCTTGAACTGAGAAAACAACACATATGATCATAGCGGTGTTAGAACTGAGAAAACAACACATACGATCATAGCGGTGTTAGAACTGAGAAAACAACACATATGATCTCAGCTGTTTTCTAGAACTGAGAAAGCAACACATATAATCTCAGCTGTGTTAGAACTGAGAAAACAATACATATGATCATAGCTAGCTGTGTTAGAACTGAGAAAACAATACATATGATCACAGCTAGCTGTGTTAGAACTGTGAAAACAATACATATGATCACAGCTGTGTTAGAACTGTGAAAACAACACATATGATCACAGCTAGCTGTGTTAGAACTGAGACAACAATACATATGATCACAGCTGTGTTAGAACTGTGAAAACAATACATATGATCACAGCTGTGTTAGAACTGTGAAAACAACACATATGATCACAGCTGTTTTCTAGAACTGAGAAAACAACACATATGATCTCAGCTGTTTTATAGAACTGAGAAAACAACACATATGGTCTCAGCTGTTTTCTAGAACTGAGAAAACAACACATATAGTCTCAGCTATTTTCTAGAACTGAGAAAACAACACATATGGTCTCAGCTGTTTTCTAGAACTGAGAAAACAACACATATGGTCTCAGCTGTTTTCTAGAACTGAGAAAACAACACATATGGTCTCAGCTGTTTTCTAGAACTGAGAAAACAACATATATGGTCTCAGCTGTTTTCTAGAACTGAGAAAACAACACATATGATCTCAGCTGTTTTCTAGAACTGAGAAAACAACACATATGATCATAGCGGTGTTAGAACTGAGAAAACAACACATATGATCTCAGCTGTTTTCTAGAATTGAGAAAACAACACATATGATCTAAGCTGTTTTCTAGAATTGAGAAAACAACACATATGATCTAAGCTGTTTTCTAGAATTGAGAAAACAACACATATGATCTCGGCTGTTTTCTTGAACTGAGAAAACAACACATATGATCATAGCGGTGTTAGAACTGAGAAAACAACACATACGATCATAGCGGTGTTAGAACTGAGAAAACAACACATATGATCTCAGCTGTTTTCTAGAACTGAGAAAGCAACACATATAATCTCAGCTGTGTTAGAACTGAGAAAACAATACATATGATCATAGCTAGCTGTGTTAGAACTGAGAAAACAATACATATGATCACAGCTAGCTGTGTTAGAACTGTGAAAACAATACATATGATCACAGCTGTGTTAGAACTGTGAAAACAACACATATGATCACAGCTAGCTGTGTTAGAACTGAGACAACAATACATATGATCACAGCTGTGTTAGGACTGAGAAAACAATACATATGATCACAGCTGTGTTAGAACTGTGAAAACAACACATATGATCACCGCTGTGTTAGAACTGAGAAAACAATACATATGATCACAGCTGTGTTAGAACTGAGAAAACAATACATATGATCATAGCTGTGTTAGAACTGAGACAACAATACATATGATCACAGCTGTGTTAGAACTGAGACAACAATACATATGATCACAGCTGTGTTAGAACTGTTGAAAACAACACATATGATCATAGCTAGCTGTGTTAGAGTTGAGAAAACAACACATATGATCATTGCTGACTGTATTATAGAACTGAAGAAGACAACACATATGATAAAAACTGTGTTAGAACTGAGAAGACAACACGTGATCTCAGCTGTGCTAGAGATGCACGGGCTGAATACAGAAAGCATCCCACCTGTGAGTACAACCAACCAAGTTAACAAACAAAGGTTTCTTATGTGTCAGGATTACACTTGATCTCTCCTTGTTCTAGGAAGTGTTGTTTCACCTGGTCACAGCCTTTACAGCTTATGGCCTTATGGTTCGATATACAAACTGTCATATGTGACATTGGGGTCAATGATAGCAATACTTCTTTGATGGCGATTGCCTTTTTTGAAGACGGCTACAAGTGAACAAGGAATAGGTAAGAAGCTATGAGACTGGAAAGGGATGCAAAAGCAGAGGGCACCTTTTGTGGTCTCGGCTCTGGTAGCAACGTTGATCTATGTACCATTACTGAAGTCAATGTGGAATATATCAGGCCTCGTGAGATTGTCATCAAGAAAGTAGTCAAACAAGACAAGTACCTCTACAAGAAAGTAGTCAAACAAGACAAGTACCTCTATAAGGAAGGAGTCAAGTGTTGCAGGTACCTCTACAAGGAAGGAAGTCAAGCATGACTAGTAGATCTACAAGAAAGTAGTTAAACATGGCAAGTACCTCTACAAGAAAGTAGTTAAACATGGCAAGTACCTCTACAAGAAAGTAGTTAAACATGGAATGTACCTTTACAAGAAAGTAATTAAACATGGCAAGTACCTCTACAAGAAAGTAGTTAAACATGGAATGTACCTCTAGAAGAAAGTAGTTAAACATGGCAAGTACCTCTACAAGAAAGTAGTTAAACATGGCAAGTACCTCTACAAGAAAGTAGTTAAACATGGAATGTACCTCTACAAGAAAGTAATTAAACATGGCTTGTACCTCTACAAGAAAGTAGTTAAACATGGCTTGTACCTCTACAAGAAAGTAGTTAAACATGGAATGTACCTCTACAAGAAAGTAATTAAACATGGCTTGTACCTCTACAAGAAAGTAGTTAAACATGGAATGTACCTCTAGAAGAAAGTAGTTAAACATGGCAAGTACCTCTACAAGAAAGTAATTAAACATGGCTTGTACCTCTACAAGAAAGTAGTTAAACATGGAATGTACCTCTAGAAGAAAGTAGTTAAACATGGCAAGTACCTCTACAAGAAATTAGTTGAAAACATGGCAAGTACCTCTACAAGAAAGTAGTTAAACATGGCTTGTACCTCTACAAGATATTAGTTAAACATGGCAAGTACCTCTACAAGAAAGTAGCTAAACATGGCAAGTACCTCTACAAGAAAGGAAGTCAAGCATGACAAGTACCTCTACAAGAAAGTAGTTAAACATGGCTTGTACCTCTACAAGAAAGGAAGTCAAGCATGATAAGGACCTCTACAAGAAAGGAAGTCAAGCATGATAAGGACCTCTACAAGAAAGGAAGTCAAGCATGATAAGGACCTCTACAAGAAAGGAAGTCAAGCATGATAAGGACCTCTACAAGAAAGGAAGTCAAGCATGATAAGGACCTCTGCAAGAAAGGAAGTCAAGCATGATAAGGACCTCTACAAGAAAGGAAGTCAAGCATAATAAGGACCTCTACAAGAAAGGAAGTCAAGCATGATAAGGACCTCTACAAGAAAGGAAGTCAAGCATGATAAGGACCTCTAGAAGAAAGGAAGTCAAGCATGATAAGGACCTCTACAAGAATGGAAGTCAAGCATGATAAGGACCTCTACAAGAAAGGAAGTCAAGCATGATAAGGACCTCTACAAGAAAGGAAGTCAAGCATGATAAGGACCTCTACAAGAAAGGAAGTCAAGCATGATAAGGACCTCTACAAGAAAGGAAGTCAAGCATGATAAGGACCTCTACAAGAAAGGAAGTCAAGCATGATAAGGACCTCTACAAGAAAGGAAGTCAAGCATGACAAGGGCCTCTACAAGAAAGGAAGTCAAGCATGATAAGGACCTCTACAAGAAAGGAAGTCAAGCATGATAAGGACCTCTACAAGAAAGGAAGTCAAGCATGACAAGGGCCTCTGCAAGAAAGGAAGTCAAGCATGACAAGGACCTCTGCAAGAAAGGAAGTCAAGCATGACAAGGACCTCTGCAAGAAAGGAAGTCAAGCATGACAAGGGCCTCTGCAAGAAAGGAAGTCAAGCATGACAAGGACCTCTGCAAGAAAGGAAGTCAAGCATGACAAGGGCCTCTGCAAGAAAGGAAGTCAAGCATGATAAGTGCCTCTACAAGAAAGAAATAATAGCTTTCCTTACCTCTGAAGTCAATAACAGTGAGTTTGACGTAATTGGGACCAAAGTCAGAAAACATCAACTAATGTACACTCAGTAAATGTTCATTCATGCAGTTTTTGTATGTGGATGTGTGAATGTTGTTTTGATCTAACTGTTCATGTTTAGCTTAATAACATAAATGTTCTTAGAATCTAGAAAATTCTTCTCTTCTACTTCTTGTCCCCTTACATAAATCTATAATTAAAAAAAAATAATAATTTACCTTTGATAATGTGTCAGAAGAATGACAGGAAACAGCTTGACGGACAGAGTAAGAAACACTGACCTGAGGAAGTACTCGAAATTGAACCAGCCATCGAATACATAAAGAAACTACAGATAAATTGGTTCGGCCATATAACAAGACAAAAAGAACTAACAATGACTCAAAGAGCCATAAACAAACGCTACGAAAACGCCAGATTAAGAGGAAGACCGAGAAAGAGATGGACGAAGGGAATACTAGAGTCACTAGGAGGAATAACATCAGAAGAGGCCAACAGAAGAGCAAAGAATCGCAGATTGTTTCTCCCCTCGACGCCAACAGCAGCAGAGGAAGGATAGAAGAAGAAGAAGTGGATAATTACATTTCATAGGACAACAACAAAAAATAGCTTTGACTTCCGGTCAATATAAAGGATAGGCGGCAAGGAATCGTTGAGACACTGTCTGAAAAGTATTCCTTGTTGCACTTTATTCATATTCCAATTCCGCCTTGCTGCTGGAGCAACTGAGTTTAGTGCTCCGTGAACACCGTGAGCTGTGCGTTTCACCGGGATGGTATTTCTATATTCAGATTGCTTACGATGACCGATGATATCGTATGACGAAGGACAGTTCAGTTGCGTTCACTGTCGGTGCTGATACGCGTTATTTCTTTTGACGTGTGCTATGTTTGATACGATGGAGACAGCAGCTGCCTTTCTTTGTTTGGATATTTAATGAGATGTTAATTCGGATGATTGCACTGGCACTGGCGGTTGAGCAATTATGGACTTTAATTCGTTTGCTGTGATACTGGAGCCTTCGAATAACTGTAGTAACTATAGTTTTGCTTATAGTAATTCCAGTATTTGACACCACTATCATGCTAGTTCCGGACATAATATGATTAATTAACTTTTACTCTTATGACCGTCCGTGTGAGGGGAGAGAACTTGCTATACCTGCTATGCATGTCGTAAGAAGCGACTAAGGAGGTTTGGAATTGTTGGTTCTGCAGTTGAGTAGGTCGCGATCTTGTCAAACGGAATTTCTCGTTGCATTTTGGGAAATGCTGTGACTAGTGGTGGAGCGTAAATGGGGAATTCTTGACTACAAGAAATTGGTTCAATAGAATAGAATAGAATAGAATAGAATAGAATAGAATAGAATAGAATAGAATAGAATAGAATAGAATATGGTGTTACTAATACAACACTATAAACTCAACAGTTAATTAAACTAGTCACACACGTTTGCGCATTTCGAACCACTCTTAAAATATAACTTTTAAATAAAGGATAATGTACACATTGCAGTATAGAGGAAAGATACGCGACCTACAATATAAACATAGATATCAGTGCTTTATATTCTTATAAAGATCTTATGGCGGTCCCGGCACTTTATGATTTGTGTTTGTTTTGTTACTGAAGTGAGGTAATTGGGAAGAATGATAAATAAATGTAAGGAAAATTACAAGGTAAAAAAGGCAGAGGTAGATCAAGACTAACATGGACGAGTAATATCAAAGGATGGACAAGTACGTCTATGACAACCTGCACTATCAAAGCAAGAGAGAGAGAGAGGCAGACCAAGACTAACATGGACGAGTAATATCAAAGGATGGTCAAGTCCGTCTATGACAACCTGCACTATCAAAGCAAGAGAGAGAGAGAGGCAGACCAAGACTAACATGGACGAGTAATATCAAAGGATGGACAAGTCCGTCTATGACAACCTGCACTATCAAAGCCAGAGAGAGAGAGCGGAATGGCGCTCCATGGTAGCCAACCTTCGATGTGGAAACGGTATTAAATGATAATGATGATGACGATAAATAAAGACAGTAAAGAGACGGTGTGACGCAACAATAAGAGGATGTAAAAGAATGTAGTAAGAAAAAACATGAATAATAGAACAGGCGAACAGGCGAAAAAGACAACGAGAATGTAGTACACTGAGAGAAAGAAATTCGAGAAAAATGAAGAACAAGATAAAAGAAGATGAAGAGGAAGTAGATGATAAAGAAGAAACGATTTAAAAGATACAGAATCATAAAACAAGATAGGACGGAAAGAAAAATCGGGAACAAAATTTTATTTACATTTAAACAAATAGAAGGGTAGGGAGAAAAGAATATATATAGAACAACAAGAAGTGAACGGTGGAAAAAATAAAAACTTCGGTAATTTGAAAAAAAAAATAATAATATGATACAAAACATGGACAAGTGGGAATTTGCAAAGAGAAAAATGTGTAGAAATAGAAAGTAATAGGAATTTTAAAAAAGGGGGAATCAAATTTTGAAAAAAAAAATAAATAAATAAATAAGGGAGATAATTTTTGCGAAGACAAGAAAAAAAATTAAGAACACGCCCTTGGTTTCAAAACAGCAAGAGTGCTCTGGTGTATCAGATCAAATTCACAATCGATTCAAAATAATGGTCTTGTTAACCAATGAGAGATAAAGTAACTGAGAAGTAGAACAAATCCCAGATGTACACGAGGAACAAGAAGAAGAGAAAATCTGCAAACATTTGAACAAAATAATATCAACACATTCTTTGATGGCTACAGTTATTTGCTTTTACACAAAATTCTTGAGATATAGTTAGTTAGTTAGTTAGTTAGTTAGTTAGTTAGTCAGTCAGTCAGTCAGTCAGTCAGTCAGTCAGTCAGTCAGTTACTTAGCTAGTCAGTCAGTCAGTATTTCAGTCAGTCAGTTAGTTAGTTAATTAATTAATCAGTCCGTCAGTCATTCAGTCAGTTAGTTAGTTAGTTAGATTAGTTAGTTAGTTAGTTGGTTAGTTAGTTAGTTAGTTAGTTAGTTAGTTAGTTAGTTAGTTAGTTAGTTAGTTAGTTAGTTAGTTAGTTAGTTAGTTAGTTAGCTAGTTAGTTCGAAAGTACGTTAGTCAGTAAGTAGTCAGTTATTTAGTTAGTATGATAGTTGTTGTATTTACACAAAATTGTTGAGAATATAGTTAGTTAGTTAGTTAGTTAGTTAGTTAGTTAGTTAGTTAGTTAGTTAGTTAGTTAGTTAGTTAGTTAGTTAGTTAGTTAGTTAGTTAGTTAGTTAGTTAGTTAGTTAGTTAGTTAGTTAGTCAGTCAGTTAGTTAGTTAGTTAGTTAGCTAGTTAGTTAGTTTATTAGTTAATTTATTAATCAGTCAGTCAGTCAGCCATTCAGTCAGTCAGTTAGTTAGTTAGTTAGTTAATTAGTTAGTTAGTAGGAAAGTAAGTTAGTCAGTAAATAGTCAGTCAGTTATTTAGTTAATTTGGTAATTAGTAGGTTATTTAGTTAATTATTTGGTTAGTTGATTAGTTAATTACTTAGTTATTTAATTACTTAGCTAGTTGGTTAATTAGTCAGATGGTTAATTAGCTAGTTTAATACATAGTTAGTTTGTTAGTTACTTAGTTAGGAGGTTAATTAGTCATATGGTCAATTAGTTAGTTAATTACTTTGTTAGTTTGTTAGTTCCTTTGCTAGTTGATTAATTAGTCATATGGTCAATTAGTTAGTTAATTGCTTTGTTAGTTTTTTAGTTCCTTTGCTAGTTGATTAATTAGTCAGATGGTTAATTAGTTAAACTAGTTATTTTAAAATACACTAGATAAGAGGGAGTAAGAATATTATAGAAGATGAAATTACCCAAATTAAGTGTGTTATCAACATAATATGATAATTGTTGGTTATGTAATGAGAAAATTATAGCTGAAACTTGTTATTATAAGTTAATTAAGCCTAATGTAGGGAGGTGGAAATCGGTAGAAATATAAAGGATTGAAGACATTGACTGATTGAAAGTCATTTGTATAATAAACACCTGAAGAGACAAAATATTGTAAAGAAACATAATCATATGGCAAATGCAAAAAGTCGATAGTAATTTACGTGTTTAGAGACATAAGTTATAGTAGTAAAAGTAAGTACAGAGCCCCCATCACGCCAAGTGGCGTATAGGGGCTATGGTGTTAGTGACTATAATTTTTACAGACCTTCAGCACATGATTTTTGGGGTAATGTGGTCGGTATTACGCCCGTGCCGCTTTACTTTCCCAGAAAAAAAATCCCGTACCCATTTAAGGCTGGGAAAACCCGGAAGCCGTCGGTTGGTATCGAACCCTACCTCTTGTCCTTTGCAGTCCAGTTCCCTAACCACTGAGCTATCGTGGCTCCCTATAAATTAAAATGATATCCCCTAATTGTCGAGGAAAGAAAAACAACTCAAGGTTAAAGTCATACGCTTCTTAAGCAAAATATTAACCCTATTCTTAAATCAAACCCAAAAATGAAACAAAAGCATTAGTGATGAAGATAGTGATAATTGTTAGTTTCAGAAACACTGTAGTTTTTTTTTTATGAGACGCCAGCTAAGAGAAGATCACTTCAATTTGTGTCGCTAAACTCGTAAATTCATCATCTTGTGCCATACCGGTCGACGTAGGTGATCATGTCCCTCCACAATCTTCTATCTACGGTGCATCGTATCAGTTCTGTTGACTGTTTTCAATGCCATGACACCAAGCTATCTAGTATTTTCTCTCTTTGTCGCCCGCGATCTCTCTTTCCTTTTATTTTGCCAGTTGTAACCAAGTATTCCAACTTTCCTCTTCTCATGATGTGCCCGAAAAAATATTTATTGTTTCTTTCTGATGTTTTTTAAGAGCTCCCTTTTTGTGTTGGCCTCTTTGAGAACTTCCTCATTGGTCTTTTTATCTGTCCAGGGAACTTTCAACATTCTTCTGAGAAATCCCATCTCTGTGGCCTCTAATCGTCTTTTCATTTGTTTGTCTACTGTCCTTGATTCGCTTCCATAGGTCAGAATTTGTTCTATATAGCACCGATGAACTCACAACCGTAAATTAACAAAATATAAAATCTATCTAAATTCACTCACCAAATATGAAGGCAATCTGTTGCTGACAATCACAAAATAAATCAGAACATATCCACGCATAAATGTCGAACTCTTATGTTTATCATATTCATACGGTGTTACCACTCAGACTTGTCGTAACGTAACCAGGAAGTGCATAGATAAAAAAAATGTCGCTTTGCCTGCCTTTAAATATTGAAAACGAAAAGTATCGATTTTAGGACTAAATTAACTCTAGTGACTACACAACAACCGATGACGTGTGCGCATATTTTTTTTTAACCAGTTCAACTATGAAAGACCGTTTTTTCGGCATACAAAACCAGTATTAGAATAACGTTAATAAACTTGCGCTGCCTATATAGAATTCACGTTTAGTTTTGTGGCTAGGCCCTGTTGCGAGCTCCAGCCTTCCCGTCGCTAAACATAAAAGGGTGACGTTAGAAGTTCGATAGGACTTGAGATTACAAGTTATTGAGACGTTCTTTGAAAGGGAAGCCTGTGTAAACATAGCTGGATCAGTTGGTGATAAGATCGCGACAAAAGAGAGCTCGGCATCAGACAAATAAAGAAAATATATGCCGGGTGGTTGTCACATTTTGAAAAGTTATTATTAGAAAATAGATTATTTATTAGGGGAGAGCGTGTGGCCGAACCGATAGCTTGTCCGGTTCAAATCCAGAACATCATCATCGAGTGCCATCGAAGGTTGATTACCATGGAGCGCCATTCTGCTCTGTCTCTTGCTTTGATGGTGCAGGTTGTCATAAGCTGGTTTGTCCATCTTATGATGGTACTCGTCCATGTTAGTCTTGGTCTGCCTCTGCCTCTTTTACCTTGTATTTTCCCCTCCAGGATTACTTTTAGTAGGCTGTTATGTCCTTTAACATGACCCAAAAATCGTATTTGTCTTGTTTGAATTGTGTTTAGTAGTTCTCTTTTCATTTTTAGTTGCTTTAAGACTTCATCGTTCGTTTTATTTTCCTTCCATCCAATTCTACCTATTCTTCTATATATCCACATTTCAAAGGCTTTAATTTTCTGTTCTGTTTTCTTGTCTAATGTCCATATTTCTGCACTATATAGGAATGTTGAGAAGAAACATGGACATTACACAAGAAAACAGAAGCCAAATTCAGATAGCTGCTGCAAAGGTTTTATTTTCTATCAGGTGGTGTAATAGAAACATAGACTCGAATACCTCGCAGCGACTGCACTGGGCAATAATCCTTAAATTTCCGGTCCTACAAGTTCCCGCTTCCGGAAAGCCCTAGTAATGGAAACATGGGGTAAAGTTAAATGTTAGATTAATTATCATCTGCGTGAGTGGTAGATGTATAGCAGAAGTAAGGTACAGAAGAACTCACTATAGAAGCAAGATTCCAAACATTCATAGAAGAAATGATGCAAGCTGTTTTGAGACCCCCTAACACTACTCAAACTACCAATCCTATTGAACTATTCCCTCATTTAAAAACACAATAAACAAACTCCAAACACCAATCCTATTTAGACATTCCTCTATTTTGAAACCCCCCAAAACAACTCTAAAATACCAATCCAATCTAGACATTCCTCTATTTTTAAACCCCCTAAAACAACTCTAAAACACCAATCCTATTAAGACATTCCTCTATTTTGAAACCCCATAAAACAGATCTAAAATACAAATCCTATTTAGACATTCCTCTATTTTGAAACCCCATAAAACAGAGCTAAAATGCCAATCCTATTTAGACATTTCTCTATTTTGAAACCCCCTAAAACAACTCTAAAATACCAATCCTATTTAGATATTCCTCTATTTTGAAACCCCCTAAAACAACTCTAAAATACCAATCCTATTTAGACATTAAAGGGAGCTGGTTTCCAATGTTAGGAAGAGACAATCATCATTTTTTGGTCATGTAATGAGAAGAGAACAACTTGAATATATTGTAACAACTGGAAAAATTGAGGGACGAAGAGATAGAGGGAAGCAAAGAGAAAAAATAAGACAGCTTAAGAGAATGGCTTGGCAGAAGGTCAACAACAGAAATGATAAATAACTGTCGTGATCGAAAGTTGAAAGTTGTGAAGAGACATGATCACCTACGCCACTAGGCCCGGTACTTGATGATGATGATGATTTATACATTCCTCTATTTTGAAACCCATTAAAACAACTCTAAAACACCAATCCTATTTAGACATTCCTCTGTTTTGAAACCCCCTAAAACAACTCTAAAACACCAATCCTATTTAGATATTCCTCTATTTTTTAACCCCCTAAAAAAAAAAACTCTGAAGTAGCCATCCTGTTTATGCACTCCTCCATTTTGAAACCATCTGAAGCAACTTTAAAATACCCGACTTTTTTATACACTGCCCAACTTCCTACAACAACTCTAAAATACTTATCCTATTTATACATATAATAATGGGACAGGAGAAGACAATGGAAAGATGGACTGAATATATCAGTCAACTCTATGATGATGAAAGACCAGAATTAAACAATTCAAAAGAAGACACAGGACCACCAATAATGCAGAGTGAAGTTGAGGACGCAATTCAACACATGAAAAGAGGCAAAGCTCCAGGTCCTGACAATATAACAATCGAAGAGATAAATGCATTAGGAGAGCTGGGAGTACAAGTCATAACAAAATTACTCAATGACATATATAACACTGGACACATACCCGAAGATCTACTAAAATCTATCTTTGTAGCCATGCCGAAGAAGTCAGGAGCCACTGATTGTGAAGACCCTCGCATTATTAGTCTCATGAGCCATATGACTAAAATATTACTAAGAATAATCATGAGACGTGTAAGGAACAAAATAAAACCAGAAATAAGTGAGGAATAATGTGGATTTGTGGAAGGAAAGGGCGCCAATAATGCAATATACACCTTAAGAACATTGATAGGAAGATCTATAGAGGTAAAGAAAGATCTATATATGTGCTGTATAGACAACACGAAAGCATTTGACAAAGTAAAGCATGTGGAAATAATAAATATGCTGGAGAAATTAAACATTGATGGCAGGGATCTGCGAATCATAAAAAACATGTACTGGCAACAAACAGCAGCTATACGAATTAACAACCAAACAGGACAATTCCAATATGTAAAGCAAGGAGTCAGACAAGGCTGTGTTCTATAGCCGGATTTGTTTTCACTTTACAGCGAATATATTATAAGATCAATAGTAGACAAAAAAGGAATTGAAGTCAACGGTCACTACATAAATAATTTGCGATATGCGGATGACACAGTCTTAATAGCAGAGACAGAGAATGAACTACAAGAAATGATAGACATAATAGTAAAAGAAAGCAACAAGAAAGGTCTCAGTCTGAATAGTAAGAAAACAGAAATAACGGTTATATCGAAGAAACAATCATCACCATCATGCAGCATAAAAATAAACGAGACAAATCTGAAACAAGTGCAACGTTTCAAATACTTGGGCACAATAATTACATCAGATGGGAGATGTACCACAGAAACAAAAAGCAGAATAGCCCAGGTCAAAATGGCGTTTCAGAAAATGAAAAATATCTTATGCAACAAATCTATGTCAATAAAAATGAGAAAGAGAGTTCATCGGTGCTGTATAGAACCAGTTTTGACCTATGGAAGCGAATTATGGACAGTAGACAAACAAATGTAAAGACGATAAGAGGCCACAGAGATGGGATTTCTCAGAAGAATGTTGAAAGTTCCCTGGACAGCTAAAAAAACCAATGAGGAAGTTCTCAAAGAGGCCAACACAAAAAGGGAGCTCTTAAAAAAACATCAGAAAGAAATAATCAACATTTTTCGGGCACATCATGAGAAGAGGAAAGTTGGAATACTTGGTTACAGCTGGTAAAATAAAAGGAAAGAGAGATCGCGGCGACAAAGAGAGAAAATACTCGATAGCTTGGTGTCATGGCATGGAAAACAGTCAACAGCAGAACTGATACGATGCACTGTAGATAGAAGATTGTGGAGGGACATGATCACCTACGCCAACCGGTATGGCACATGATGATGATTTATACATTCTCTGGGGTCTGCCAGGAGAACTCTAACATTTGAGAATAAAGGTCACATGTTTGATGCTGTCGCCGCGAGATGTTTCAGTTGGAGATATTATTTCACTTCCATTTCACAATTTGACCATACTGTAATTGGAATCCGTCACCGCTAGTAGGAGGGAAGCAAAAATGCATTGTTTTGATTAATTTGGACCACAGAGCTCTCGATTTGAACAACAGGGCTGTCGATTTGAACAACGGGGCTCTCGATTTGGACATCAGGGCTCTCGATTTGAACAACAGGGCTCTCGATTTGGACAACAGGGCTCTCGATTTGAACAACAGGGCTCTCAATTTGGACAACAGAGCTCTATATTTGGACAACGGGGCTCTCGATTTGAACAACAGGGCTCTCGATTTGAACAACAGGGCTCTCGATTTGGACCACAGAGCTCTCGATTTGGACAACAGGGCTCTCGATTTGAACAACAGGGCTCTCGATTTGGACAACATGGCTCTCGATTTGTACAACATGGCTCTCGGTGTGGACAACGTTAGCTCTCGATTTGGACAACAGGGTTCTCGATTTGGACAACATGGCTCTCGATTTGGACGACAGAGCTCTCGATTTAACAACAGAGCTCTCGATTTAGACAACAGAGCTCTCGATTTAGACAACAGAGCTATCGATTTAGACAACAGATCTAAAGATTTAGACAACAGAGCTCTCGATTTAGACAGCATAGTCTCGATTTAGACAAAATGGCTCTCGATTTAGACATCAGAGCTGTCGATTAGACAGAGCTCTCGATTTAGACAACAGAGGCACTAAGAAAAATTTAGAGATCGAAGAAACAAAATTTCTCCTCAGAGCTCTCGATTTAGACATAGAGCTCTCGATTTAGGAGCTCTCCAAAATGGCTCTCGATTTGGACAGCTAGGCACTAAGAATGAAGTGCTATGTAGATCTGGGAGCCGCGATAGTTAAGTGGTTTGTGTACTGGACTACAAAGGACAATGGGTAGGGTTCGATCCCAAGCGACGGCTTTCGGGTTTACCCAGCCTTAAATGGGTACCGGATTTTTTTCTGGGAAAGTAAATCGGCACGGGCGTAATACCGACCACATTACCCCAAAAATCATGTGCTGAAGATATGTAAAATTATTGTCACTAACACCATATTCCCTATACGGCACTTGGCGTGACGGGGGCTCTTTACTTTTTTACTTTTATTGTAGATTTGGTACTGTCATTAGAAAATTAATCGTTGACATCCGAACACATAATAGAAACGCACTTATAGGTGGGGGTGGGCGCTATGACGCAAGTGGGGCAGTTATTGGGAAATTGAAACAGCAACTGGTAGAATAGAATAGAATAGAATAGAATAGAATAGAATAGAATAGAATAGAATAGAATAGAATAGAATAGAATAGAATAGAATAAAATAGAATAGAATAGAATAGAATAGAATAGAGTTAAAATAGAATAGAATAAAATAGAATACAAATAGAGGACGCCTCCTACCGAGTTCGGACAACCATCCTACCGACGTTCGGACAACCATCCTACCGACGTTCGGACAACCATCCTACCGACGTTCGGACAACCATCCTACCGACGTTCGGACAACCATCCTACCGACGTTCGGACAACCATCCTACCGACGTTCGGACAACCATCCTACCGACGTTCGGACAACCATCCTACCGACGTTCGGACAACCATCCTACCGACGTTCGGACAACCATCCTACCGACGTTCGGACAACCATCCTACCGACGTTCGGACAACCATCCTACCGACGTTCGGACAACCCGTGTTCGGTTCGATTATCGTCGGAAGCAGTGTGAGTTGAACTCTTGATTGGAAAAAAAGACCCGTGGTCGACCCAGCCGCTGGCAGAAATTGGTACCAGGGTAGTACTCTGGGAAGGTGAGGAATGCCACCTTGCTTCGTCAGTTTCGATGCTTCAAGCGACACTATCCAGAAGTATCCGAACACTTCTGGATAGGCGGGAGCATATATCTGTGAAAACTGGTGTGCTAAGACGCCGGTTCAAGTCTCGTACTTTACATTTAGAACATTTAGACTAGAAAAACGAAAAAAACGACGAGGGAAGCTCTCGGGTTACAGACATGATGATATACAGCAGAATGTTGAGAATCCGAAGGACAGGTAAATGGAGCAGGAAGGCATACTCAATGATATCACATCTATTAGAATGAACGTCAGGAGGAAATATTCATCTACAAGATATATACATATAACATATATGTTTGGGCGGGGTCTTAAACAAATGAGGAAATAAATGGTTCAGGCATGTGGCTAAATCACCTATTCAGGTTTACAGGTGTTAACGCAATCAGTCAGCTATGAGTCAAGCAGTGTTTTCAACGAACATGGGGTTTATAGACGTCAGAGAAGTGAAGTAATTTTCCAGACAATTTCTATTGTTTGTTTGTCGGTCTTAGAAAATGAAATTCTTGCCGGCATATATTTTTTTTGACAAGGTAGAAAGATCAAACCACAACCCAACGAGCCTTCAATAAACGTTGCGAGAACACCAGACCTAAGATTCGATCACGAAAAAGATGGATTAACAGAATATTAGAAGAATTAAGAAACATAACAGCAGCAGAGACGAACAGAAGATCAACAGACCGCACATTATATCTCCCCTCGACGCTGAAAGGCAAATGAGGAAGAAAATAAAAAGAAGAAAATATATTTTCCCACCGCAAATTTGAGAATAATTCCATGTCTGAAAATAGGTACTAACATTGATGCATGATAAAGTAGTGCGACCTGACGTGATACTGACCACATTACTTGAATGTATACTGACGGGAAGTTAAAGATAGAATGGGAGGTCTGACAATAATAATGCCTAGAATCTTCCAGCGACTCATAACTGAAGGCTTACGGTGAAAAAGCACCATCCAAACTCTAATACGCTTCCTTAATGTATGTGGTTTTACAGAAGAATGTTGAGAATACCATGGACAACTAAGAAGAGTAATGAAAATGTTCTGAAAGAGGTCAAAGCAGAAAGAGAGCTAATTTCCAACATTAGGAAGACACAATCATCATTTTTTTGCCCATGTAGTGAGAAGAGTTCATCGGTGAAATGTAGAATTACTTCTGACCTATGGAAGCGAATCATGGACAGTAGAAAAACAAATGAAAAGACGATTAGAGGCCAAAGAGATGGGATTTCTCAGAAGAATGTTGAAAGTTCCCTGGACAGCTAAATAGACCAATCAGGAAGTTCTCAAAGAGGCCAACACAAATAGGGAGCTCCTAAAAAACATCAGAAAGAAACAATCAACATTTTTCGGGCACATCATGAGAAGAGGAAAGTTGGACTACTTGGTTACAACTGGCAAAATAAAAGGAAAGAGAGATCGCGGACGATAAAGAGAAAATACTGGATAGCTTTTTGTCAGGGCATGGAAAGCGGTCAACAACAGAACTGATACGATGCACTGTAGATAGAAGATTGTGGAAGGACATGATCGCCTATGCCAACCGGTATGGCACATGATGATGATGAATGAGAAGAGAACAACTGGAATATATTGTAACAACTGGAAAAATTGAGGGACGAAGAGACAGAGGGAAACAAAGAGATAAAATATACCAAACAGCTAAAGAGAATGGCTTGACAGAAGGTCATCGACAGAAATGATAAATAACTGTCGAGATCGAAAGTTGTGGAGAGACACGATCACGTACGCCAGCAGGCCCGGTACTTGATGATGATGATGACGATGTTATCTTTAGTAATAGACTAGCCGGTCTATTCTGGCGAGTTAAGAGGGAAGGCAACCCAGATCTTTAAAAATGCCGTGCCGAAATCGGATGTGTTGGGTAGAAAGGCGCAAAAACTAAAACACAACGCATACACGCCCACTTAACGCCCTTTTAAGGGCGGATGACAAAGAGAGATAACTAAAAATAAAGTAAAGTACGAGGCTTGAATAGGCGTCTTAGCACGTGAGTTTTCACCCATATGTGCTCGGCCGCTTATTCAGAAGTGTTCGGAGACTTCTGGATGGTGTCGCTACAAGCATCGAAACTCGCGATGTGAGGCGGCATTCCTCACCTTCCCAGAGCACTACCCTGGAACCATCTCTACCAGCGGCTAGGTCAACCGCGGAGATATTTTTTCCCAACCACGAGTACAACTCACACTGCTTCCAGCGGGATCAAGCACGGGTTGTCCGAACATCGTTAGCCCAGTCGGGTGGTATTCTCAAATAGGCTCCCGTGGTCCCACCCCTAAATATTCATTTCTATAGTAGTCGGGCAACTACTTACAGTGCTGCTGTAAAGCTGGTAGCAAGTAACCAGTAGTGGGGTTTAGTTTTTGGTACAATTGGGGTACATTCTGTTACCCGGAACAGCCAAGTCACTCCAGCTAAGTCGTCATTATATTTTGTATATATTTTAATATATTATATACTTGATACTTTCTATTTTTCTTTTTTTAGTTTTCAGTTTCTCATTATTGCTCTGTACATACGATTTGAGCCGCGATAGCTCAGTATTTAGTGAACTGGACTATAAAGGACAACGGGTAAGGTTCGATCCCAACCGACGGCTTCCGGGTTCACCCAGCCTTAAATGGGTATCGGATTTTTTTCTGGGAAAGTAAAGCAGCAGGGGCGTAATACCGACCACATTACCCTAAAAATCATGTGCTGAAGGTCTATAAAATATAGGGTCACTAACACCATATTTCCCTATACGCCACTTGGCGTGACGGGGGGTACTTTACTTACTTTTTTACTTACGATTTGATATCTCTGGATTTCATCTTTCCTCTAACATGTGACACATCTCTTTCTCATCTCACCATCCCATCTCTCATCCCTCTGTCCACCTCTCCTTCACTTCATCATCCGACATGTAGCTATATATATCTGTTCCTCACCGGTTATCGTTGTCCCCATCTTCTGAAGTAGGCCGCAGGCTGATACGTCAGTATTTTGTTCATTTTGTGTGTGTGTGTTAAGCTGACCACCATACCTTGGTGTGTATACTACACCCCACTACGAGTTCCTGTAGCAGTCATCGAGTGAACGCCGGAAATCTCAAGAGAAAAGAAAAGAAAAAAAAATAGAATATTCCATATTCGCAATGGGACATAACAAGTCGCGGTAGCTATCCATGCTGAAACTAAGAATGGCAAAATGTTACGTCTTCTCAATATTCCTGTATGGTGCAGAAATATGGACATTAGACAAGAAAACAGAACAGAAAATTAAAGCCTTTGAAATGTGGATATATAGAAGAATAGGTAGAATTGGATGGAAGGAAAATAAAACGAACGATGAAGTTTTAAAACAACTAAAAATGAAAAGAGAACTACTAAACACAATTCAAACAAGACAAATACGATTTTTGGGTCATGTTAAAAGACACAACAGCCTACTAAAAGTAATCCTGTAGGGGAAAATACAAGGTAAAAGAGGCAGAGGCAGACCAAGACTAACATGGACGAGTAACATCAAAAGATGGACAAGTCAATCTATGTCAGCCTGCACCATCAAAGCAAGAAACAGAGTAGAATGGCGATCCATGGTAGCCAACCTTCTTTGAGGAGAAGGCACACGATGATGATGATGAGCTAACCATAACCTTTATTTACCTTTTTTTCCCTTTCATTCTCTGGATATTTAAATCCCCAACGCCTCCAAAGTGTTCTTGCGTTTATCTGTGAATGACTTAATGTGTGAATCTGTGTACATATTAATAAATAAATTCATGTGAATTATTGATTTCACCCGATGTTTACGCCTTGCCTCCATAACTCCTACACGACGCATTTATCGTCTTGTTATCCGAGTCACATCTGGATTTCTTTGCTCATATGTTCACTCAAATAGTACACACTTCTCTATCTTCGACTGGTACCCGTCTCATTTTTGACCGCTTTTCACACATCATATTATAACTGGAAGGTTTGGTGTCTTGGCATGGAGAACATTCAACAACAGAACTGATATGATGCACTGTAGATAGAAGATTTTGGTAGGACATGATCCCTACGCCAACCGGTATGGCACATGATGATGATAATGATATTATCACCTCCCAATCTCATCCGACTTATCGCCTAATCACGTGACTGTGCTTTTCCCTCCCCCTCTAACGTCTCATAGCATCCACATATGACTCACAAACATCTACTCGCTGGAAGCTTTGGGACCGTGCCTCAGTTAAGTCTCGGTTTAATTTTAAACTATGTTTTAGCTTACTAATCTCATCATCATTGAGTGCCGTCTCCGCAACGAAGGTTGGCTACCATGGAGCGCCATTTTGCTCTATCTCTTGCTTTGATGGTGCAGGTTGTCATCGGTTGATTTGTCCATCTTTTGATGTTACTCGTCCAAGTTATTCTTGGTCTGCCTCTGCCTCTTTTACCTTGTATTTTCCCCTCCAGGATCACT
This sequence comes from Megaustenia siamemsis, assembly GCA_032433765.1. Classification (NCBI taxonomy): domain Eukaryota; kingdom Metazoa; phylum Mollusca; class Gastropoda; order Stylommatophora; family Ariophantidae; genus Megaustenia; species Megaustenia siamemsis. The sequence continues at coordinate 28,367,390 of JAVIAB010000101.1, forward strand.
TTCAGTAGGCTGTTGTGTCTCTTAACATGGCCTAAGAATCGCATTTGTCTTGTTCTAATTGTGTTCAGAAGTTCTCTTTTCATTTTTAGTTGTTTTAAGACTTTGTCATTTGTTTTCTTTTCCTTCCATCCAATTCTACCTATTCTTCTATATATCCACATTTCAAAGGCTTCAATTCTCTGTTCTGTTTTCTTGTCTAATGTCCATGTTTCAGCACCATATAGGAATATTGAGAAGATGTAACATTTTGCTATTCTTAGTTTTAGCTCTGGTGTTATTTGTTTTGATGTTAGTATGTCCTTCATGACATTAAAATTACTTTTTGCCATTCCTATTCTTTTGTTTATTTTACTAATCTACATTTACATATTATCAATCTTTATCCTCCTATATGTAGTACATTTCCCTTTAGTTCTATAATTTCATCTCTTATCCCTCTTTCTATTTCCCCTTAATTTACCTGCCCCTCACATTCTAGATGTAGTAGAGTTTATATTTATTCCGTTGTCTGTTTGTTTTGTTCTCTGAAGAAGGCCTCATGTAGGCCGAAACGTCAGTATTTTGTTGTGTTCCTTTTTTGTAAAGCAGTCACCATATCTTGTAGGTGTGTATGTCACACCCCACTATTTGCTCCTTGCTACCAGCTTTACAGCAGCACTGAAATTACTTTCATCTTCTCTGAATTATTGATTACCTCCCCTTCTTTGAAGCTAACCATGTCTCCAACGGCTGACTTCCCCTGAGGGTTGGCATGTTATTCACGGATATATTAATAGCTCAACCACTGATTCAGTGCTAATGTTTATTATCTCAGCGTGCGTCTCACGAGGTAATATTGGGATATTAATTATCGAGCCAGGTAAAATACCAGCAACCGGGCGGAGATTTGTGTGTGTGTTTGTGTGTGTGTGTGTGTGTGTGTGTGTGTGTGTGTGTGCGTGCGTGCGTGCGTGCGTGTGTGTGTGTGTGTGTGTGTGTGTGTGTGTGTGTGTGTGTGTGTGTGTGTGTGATGGGGTGGGGCGCGGGTGTGGGTAGATTTAAAAAAGGAACCAAAGGAAGCTTGCAATCTCTACCGGGATCATGACGTCATTCAGACTAAGATTCCGGACTCTCTTATGAAGGCAGCTGTCTGTTTAAGTGATTCGGTTGCCCCGTATAGTTTCTCTTCCAGGGAGGTGGTTGGGGACCACATTGTCCTTCTCAAGCCTGTGTATTGTGCTCAATGTTATGGAAAGTGTTTTGTTGTCATGTTATCCAAGGTACAATGGTATTGGCTGGTAGTTCCTATTTTGAGTTTGGTGAACATGTGGTTTCGTAGTCTCTTGTGGCCAGTGCGTAGGCGAAGTATGATGACTTGAACCATCCTTGCTGTAATATGAGCGTAAACTAAAGTAGCACTATAGCTGAAGATGGGAAAGTAAGATTTTCTCACTTTGTATAATAAAAGGAACTGATTGAATGGATTTGAACAAAAAATTATTGAATCTTCGAAACAGTTTGGGGGAAAGAAATGAAATGATTGGACACAAAGGTCTAGCTAAGACGCCAACCTGTGGACAAGACGATCCGGGGTTTGAATCTCGCCATAGGCGGTATAAATTTGTCGCTACTCATTTATTGTGTCGTGACCTTACTCTTCTCTGATCTTTGTGTAGTGAGAGTAGTAGGTGTGGCTGTTTACCCAATCTAAAAGTGCACGGACATGCACCGAAAGACAATAGATTTGGCACCGAAACCGCACGAAACTTGCACCAAACCCGTGCAAAAGTCCGATAATCGGCTTATTATCTCGGTGGTCGTGATCGGTAATCGGCTTGTCTCGGTGGTGTGCGTTGGTGCGTGACGATCTCGGTGGTCGTGGTGTGTGCGTTGGTGCGTGACGGCTTATGATCGGCTTATCGCGTCGCTAGCTCGCCGGTTATCGGACAGCGGTTCTCTCGGGCGACAGCGGTTCTAAAACTTGTGGCGGGTCGTCGCCGCCTATCTCGCGGGTCGGATGGCGGGTCGTCGCGTGGCGTGCGGGTGGGGAAAGGGGGGGGTGCCTTTATTGGTCGAGTGTTATCATCATGTGTGGGTATTAGGCAACAGGAGGCGACATGTAAAAAACGCTGACAAGCAATTATTAGTATCGTTAGCATCATGTACCAGGTGTGATTATAGCGATTTTGTTTCTCTCTAATGCATATCCAAGCTAACTCAAGTCAAATAAAAATCATGTACCACCCTCATCATCATCATGTGCCACCCTCAACATCATCATGTGCCACCCTCAATACCATCCCTTCATGTCCTATCATCATGTGCCACCCTCAACATCATCATCATGTGCCACCCTCAACATCATCATGTGCCACCCTCAACATCATCATCATGTGCCACCCTCAACATCATCATCATGTGCCACCCTCAAAATCATCATCATGTGCCACCCTCATCCCTTAATGTTCTATCATCAAGCCACACAAAGTATCATCTCTCTCTCTCTCTCTCTCACATTCATGGTAAACCAAAACAAAATTCGTTCTATATTTCACAACTTTATTAATACAACAAATATACGACACATATATATATATTACTGTCCGGTTGTTGATAATTTTAAGCGTCTGGGCGGGCCCCTCGAAGCCGAAGTATCCACGGGGCGAGCAAACGATAAATGATACGGTCGTTTTCGAACTGTCTCGTCGAAAAAGGCATGAGAATTCTGTTAAGTTTCGCGCCACGACACTTAAGAAGTATATAATAAACACAATATAGACCGCACGTGTTGCTAAACAAATCTTGCAACACCCGCGGGTTGCAGACGAATGGAACGTGTGAGTTTTGCTCTATAAAGTTTAAAATATCCACGTGTCTGGGAGGCAAACCGTAGGAATCGAAATACTCACATTCGCCGAGTCCGTTGTAAAATAGGGCCACCCAATGCTCTCCGGGTTCGTGGGCAGGGTCGGTGTTTATGACAAAGGCCGCGGTCGCCGTTGGGTCGATGCTTGGCGGTAAGTGGTTTCGTGGAATGACACTAACAAGGGAACAACGTCGAACGAAAATATCCGACATCAAAAGGTTGTAAATCTCCCTCGTGTTCATATTCTTCTCCTTCTTTCTCTCTCAAACGGCGAAGTCTGTTAGAATCTGCCTTGTTTTGGACACCTCGAGCACCGAGTCCAACTCGGCGTAGACGATAACTTGTAGGGGAGTAGTGGTGGGAGCGGCAAACTTGAGTTCTATCGACAAGGGTCCGCTTGTGGCTAGCTCAAAATGGGAGCCGTCCAGTAGGCCCAAGACACCACCACCAGCGGAAACCCCAATGGTAGGTAATGAAACCACTCCGCCCGTAACCACGTATAAACTGAGACCTAAAAAAGAAAGAGCGGAATCCCAACACCAAAATGGGAACGGTGGAGAAAATATTGAGACGTCGTTACTTTGACCCTAGTCGACCAGGGGCGTATAGTGGTGCAACGGCCCTGCAACGTAATACCAAACTGGGACTCACAATGGCTGAGTCATCAGGATACCTATACCCTTCATAAACCTATTCGTCGCAGATTTGAAAGGCGTCCCATTATAACGAGCGGCCCCCAACAGCAATATCAGGCAGACCTAATCGATTTGAGACATTTGAAAAAACACAACGACGGATATTCCTATTTGGTTTCTTGCGTGGACGTTTTCAGTAAATTCGCGTGGTCTGTACCGATACGAACCAAAACGGGGAAATCCTTAGTGGAAGCCGTCGGTAAGATATTTCTCGATGGGAAACCCGCGAGTTTTCAAACCGATAAGGGGTCAGAGTTTCTGAACAGAACATTTCAAAAATTCCTCGCTGACAACAACGTTCACTTTTTCACTACGCAGAACGAAGATATTAAGGCCGCCGTGGTGGAACGCTTTAATAGGACTCTGTAACAACGGATGTGGCGATATTTCACGAAATCCAATAAGTTGTCTTATGTCCGAGTCCTACCCGCCCTACTTCGAAGTTATAACCATTCGTATCACAGAAGTATAAAAATGGCACCGGTCGACGTCAACGCAGACAATCAAGAACAGGTATGGAACACGTTGTATAATAGCAAACGCAACTTTAAATTTGAAAGACCCCTGTACAAGCCCGGTGATCGAGTTAGACTGGTCCTGGGCAGAGCCAATTTTAAAAAGGGTTTTGCCCCGGCTTGGACGGAGGAACTGTTTTCCATCAGTCGAGTAAATGAAACAAACCCCGTTACATATGTGTTGAAAGACGATAAGGGCGATGAGATAGAGGGGTCATTCTACACACCGGAAATTCAAAAAGTTGGAGACAAGCACGAGTACAGAATCGAGAGTATCATAACCGAGCGTCGCACATCCTTTGGGCGAAAGGAGTGTTTAGTCAAATGGTTTGGGTACGATTCCTCATTTAACACTTGGATACCGTCCAAGGACATTGTCAGATACAAAAACTAGAGATGCGAGAAGAAGAGGAAGAAGTGGTAACTTTTGGTGGAGAGCCCGATTTGCGAGCCGTAAACTCGGGAGTCAGGAGAGACGGCGAACCACGCTGGTGGGGGTCGATGTTTGGGAAACTATCCCCCTACTTAGAACTTGTCTTTATTTGTCAAGTGGTAGTTATATATACAGTTGTAGCGGTCTCGCTGTTCAATCTGACCACCGAAAAGCCAGACGCGAAGGAGGGAAAACTGGATAGCCCTACTGAGCAGCTGTTTGGGTTACATGCTACCGAATCCAAACTTGGAGAGGCGACGGTGAAACGAGTAAAAAAATGAGTTTTTATGTCACCCTGCCCAGCAATGCATCTATGGAACTTTTTAAGGATAATAACCCAGGCCACTTTTTCGTTAAACTCCCTCAGACCATTGACATTTCGACGCAGTATGAGATCGCACTGGTGGAGATACAGTTTCCGCTAAATTATTTCAATGTAATAGAGGGTGATGTCTGGATTCGCTACGAATCTCTCGATAACGACGATATTTGCGACGCCAGATTTTATTTCAACGTGACATTGGAGCCTGGGTTATACACGAAAACCGATGCGTTCATCGGCGCGTTGAACGCGTCGATCGTAAAAGCGGAGGATGAGTCGTACAGGGGAGTGAAAGGGAAAAAAATGAGATTCATTTACGCAAAAGAGGTGAATAAAGCCATCTTGAAACTTTACGAAAAAGGAGTCAGTGTTACCATAAGCGACACTTTGAAAAACATGTTAGCCTTCCCCACGACCTCAATATCAGACACGGCTCCCGATATCTTCAGCGTGGGTGTAATGGACTTGGAAAGTGTTGCGAAGAATGTCTACGTCTACTGCGATCTCGTTTCCCCCAGACCGGTCGGGGATGTGATGGTGCCTCTCCTCAGGAGCGTGCCTGTTCTCAATAGAAATCACACCTCGGTGTTTCAGATCTACGATAAGCCTCACTACCTACCCCTGAGTAGATTTTCCTTCGATACCGTGGAAATCCTTTTAGCCAACAAACACGGAAAAACCATTCCATTCACCAGCGGGACGTCGGTGCTAACGGTACACTTTCGAGTCAAGAAGCATCTCGAGCTGGTATAATGGTGAAACACACTCCCCTTCATAGAGATGTTGAGTTATACGAAGACTTTTACTGTTGTCAGGCGGGTGATGGGATGCCCGTGTTTATAGGAGGTCGAAGTCAGAGCGGTCGAGGAATCGGTAGTTTCTTTGGTGGAATCGGGAGGGCTATTTTACCCTGGTTAAAAACCGGCGGTAAGGCCTTGCTCAGAGAAGGTTTGGGGACCGGTCTGCAGGTCGCACAGGACGCATTAGCCGGGAAAAATGTCGGCGAAGCTTTCAAAGAACGAGCTAAGGAGGCCGGTCAGCGGTTGCTACACGGGGCCGTAGACCACCTGCGTGATAACAACCAATCCGGAAGTGGTTTACGTCACAGCAGAAAGCGAGTTATGAAGTTACCTCCACCAGGAGAACCCGTTACGAAGAGGATAAAACCGACAGCTGGACGGTTCCCCCTTCATTCGGTCCACAACAGCGGGAAGAAGACGAAGACGAGGGTGGCAAAGGATATTTTCGACTAATAATGTCCCTCATTCACCCCAAATCGTGCGAATGTCTTCACTCTGGTTTGGATTTATTTAGCGTTCCACCAACGCAGACTTCTCTAGACTCTGGCCAGTTTATTGAAATTCTTCCGATCGCAGCTTTGTCGCATAGCGCACCGATAGAGTTTTTCATTTCTGGAAACAGCGAGGAGTATCTAGATCTATTCAACACGTTTTTACATCTGCGGGTCAAGATCACCCTCCCGAATGGTGATAGTGTACCAGTCGATGCTGAGGTAGGAACGGTCAACAATTATCTTCACAGTCTATTTTCACAAGTCGACGTATCGCTAAACGACACGTTGGTTACACCGTCGGAGAATACCTATTCTTTTAGAGCAGTGTTTGAGGCCACGCTAAATTACGGGGAGGATGCGAAAACGGGATACTTGACGGCCGCTCTGTTCTACAAAGACACAGCTGGCCACCATGACGATTTGAAAGAAAATGACGGTTTTAAAGCACGGCGCGATTTGACTTCGGGTAGTAAAGAGGTTGAAATGATGGGTCGTTTGCACTCTGATGTCTTTGTGCAGGATCGTTACATGTTAAACAGAGTCGATGTAAAGATAAAACTCACGCTCTCGAAGGATGTGTTCAGCCTCGCGGCTCACGATAGCTCTGTGGGTTATAAGAGTGTTATCACCTACGCCGCGCTCGTGGTCAGGAAAGCTAAGCTAAACCCCGCGATTTCTCTGGCCCTCGAAAAGGCTCTCTTAAGCGGGAATGCGCGGTACCCGATCAAGAGGGTTACCATCAAGACATTTTCCATCGCTAGCGGGATGTTCTCCCACAGTCAAGACAATTTATTTTTGTCTCAAACACCGACCCGTATAGTGATAGGTCTGATTACGGCCAGTGCTTTTAATGGTGTTTACACAGCTAACCCGTTCAATTTTCAACACTTTGGTCTGTGGTCTGATTTATATGAACCTGAAGGACGACGGGAAATGTATCTCGGGAAAGCCTATAACTATGGACTTTGAACGAAATCAATACGCGAGAGCTTTCTTCAGGCACAAATCTGGCCATGGGTTTGATTGGTAAAGACGCTGGGAATAACGTTGATTATAGAGAATTCATATACGGATACTGTCTATTTGGTTTTGACCTCTCGTCCAGCCTACTGGACGGCTCCCATTTTGAGCTAGCCACAAGCGGACCCTTGTCGATAGAACTCAAGTTTGCCGCTCCCACCACTACTCCCCTACAAGTTATCGTCTACGCCGAGTTGGACTCGGTGCTCGATGTGTCCAAAACAAGGCAGATTCTAACAGACTTCGCCGTTTGAGAGAGAAAGAAGGAGAAGAATATGAACACGAGGGAGATTTACAACCTTTTGATGTCGGATATTTTCGTTCGACGTTGTTCCCTTGTTAGTGTCATTCCACGAAACCACTTACCGCCAAGCATCGACCCAGCGGCGACCGCGGCCTTTGTCATAAACACCGACCCTGCCCACGAACCCGGAGAGCATTGGGTGGCCCTATTTTACAACGGACTCGGCGAATGTGAGTATTTCGATTCCTACGGTTTGCCTCCCAGACACGTGGATATTTTAAACTTTATAGAGCAAAACTCACACGTTCCATTCGTCTACAACCCGCGGGTGTTGCAAGATTTGTTAGCAACACGTGCGGTCTATATTGTGTTTATTATATACTTCTTAAGTGTCGTGGCGCGAAACTTAACAGAATTCTCATGCCTTTTTCATCGAGACAGCACGTAAACGACCGTATCATTTATCTTTTGCTCGCCCCGTGGATACTTCGGCTTCGAGGGGCCCGCCCAGACGCTTAAAATTATCAACAACCGGACAGTAATATATATATATATATGTGTCGTATATTTGTTGTATTAATAAAGTTGTGAAATATAGAACGAATTTTGTTTTGGTTTACCATGAATGTGTGAGAGAGAGAGATGATACTTTGTGTGGCTTGATGATAGAACATTAAGGGATGAGGGTGGCACATGATGATGATGTTGAGGGTGGCACATGATGATGATGTTGAGGGTGGCACATGATGATGATGTTGAGGGTGGCACATGATGATGTTGAGGGTGGCACATGATGATGATGTTGAGGGTGGCACATGATGATAGGACATGAAGGGATGGTATTGAGGGTGGCACATGATGATGTTGAGGGTGGCACATGATGATGATGAGGGTGGCACATGATTTTTATTTGACTTGAGTTAGCTTGGATATGCATTAGAGAGAAAAAACATCGCTATAATCACACCTGGTACATGATGCTAACGATACTAATAATTGCTTGTCAGCGTTTTTTACATGTCGCCTCCTGTTGCCTAATACCCACACATGATGATAACACTCGACCAATAAAGGCACCCCCCCCCCTTTCCCCACCCGCACGCCACGCGACGACCCGCCATCCGACCCGCGAGATAGCCGGCGACGACCCGCCACAAGTTTTAGAACCGCTGTCGCCCGTGAGAACCGCTGTCCGATAACCGGCGAGCTAGCGACGCGATAAGCCGATCATACGCCGTCACGCACCAACGCACACACCACGACCACCGAGATCGTCACGCACCAACGCACACCACCGAGATAAGCCGATTACCGATCACGACCACCGAGATAATAAGCCGATTATCGGACTTTTGCACGGGTTTGGTGCAAGTTTCGTGCGGTTTCGGTGCCAAATCTATTGTCTTTCGATGCATGTCCGTGCACTTTTAGAATGGGTAAACAGCCACACCTACTACTAGTGAGGACTGATAGTCTCTGTGATAATGATTAAAAACAGGAGCTTCAGTGTGCACTCGGCACACGTTAAAGAATCCTTCTTTTTCCTGTTATTCATTTGATGTTGTTGCCTTCAAGCGCTGCAGGAGAAAGGAGGCATGTATAATATAATATAACGTCTGTAGATGATGTATTGTTTGCTCTCTGTGTCACTTCCATTTTAGATGTGCCATTCTTGGGCGTATCTGAAATTTGTTAAGATATAAATGTTTCGGTTCTTGCGTATGTCTTTTATTCTGTCTTCCTTGGTCTATCTCTTGCTCTTTGTCCTGCTGTTTTGAGACAAAAGCACAAACAAATACCACAGTTGCCTTGCTTAGGACGCTAACAAACATAATTGCTTTGCCTAGGGTGTTAACACAGAACATAATAGCATTGCATAAGGCGCTAACAAACTACATGATTTCTTTACATAGGGCGCTCGCAAACAACATAATTTCTTTGCCTAGGGCGCTAACAAACAACATAATTTCATTGCATGTGGCGCTAATAAACAACTTAATTTCTTTACCTAGGGCGTTCACAAACAACATAATTTCTTTACCTAGGGCGTTCACAAACAACATAATTTCTTTAACTAGGGCGCTCACAAACAACATAATTTCTTTACCTAGGGCGCTCACAAACAACATAATTTCTTTGCATGGGGCGCTCACAAACAACATAATTTCTTTGCTTAGGGCGCTCACAAATAACATAATTTCTTTGCCTAGGGCGCCCATAAACAACATCATTTTTTACCTAGGCGCTAGAAAACAACATAATTACTTTACCTAGAGCGCTAACAAACAACATAATTACTTTACCTATGGCGCTAACAAACAACATAATTACTTTACCTATGGCGCTAACAAACAACATAATTACTTTACCTATGGCGCTAACAAACAACATAATTGCCTTGTCTAGGGCGCTAACAAACAACATAATTATTTTATCTATTGCGCTAACAAATAACATAATTATTTTATCTATGGCGCTAACAAACAACATAATTGCCATGTTTAGGGCGCTAACAAACAACATAATTATTTTATCTATGGCGCTAACAAACAACATAATTATTTTACCTATGGCGCTAACAAACAACATAATTATTTTACCTATGGCGCTAACAAACAATATAATTATTTTATCTATGGCGCTAACAAACAACATAAATACTTTACCTATGGCGCTAACAAACAACATAAATACTTTACCTAGAGCGCTAACAAACAACATAATTGCCTTGTCTAGGGCGCTAACAAACATAACTACTTTACCTATGGCGCTAACAAACAATATAAATACTTTACCTATGGCGCTAACAAACAACATAAATACTTTACCTATGGCGCTAACAAACAACATAAATACTTTACCTATGGCGCTAACAAACAACATAATTGCCTTGTCTAGGGCGCTAACAAACAACATAAATACTTTACCTAGAGCGCTAACAAACAACATAAATACTTTACCTATGGCGCTAACAAACAACATAAATACTTTACCTATGGCGCTAACAAACAACATAATTGCCTTGTCTAGGGCGCTAACAAACAACATAATTGCCTTGTCTAGAGCGATAACAAACATAACTACTTTACCTATGGCGCTAACAAACAACATAAATAATTTACCTATGGCGCTAACAAACTACATAATTGCCTTGTCTAGGGCGCTAACAAACAACATAATTTCTATACCTAGGGCGCTAACAAACAACATAAATACTTTACCTATGGCGCTAACAAACTACATAATTGCCTTGTCTAGGGCGCTAACAAACAACATAATTTCTGTACCTATGGCGCTAACAAACTACATAATTGCCTTGTCTAGGGCGCTAACAAACAACATAATTTCTGTACCTAGGGCGCTAACAAACAACATAAATACTTTACCTATGGCGCTAACAAACTACATAATTGCCTTGTCTAGGGCGCTAACAAACAACATAATTTCTGTACCTAGGGCGCTAACAAACAACATAAATACTTTACCTATGGCGCTAACAAACTACATAATTGCCTTGTCTAGGGCGCTAACAAACTACATAATTTCTTTACCTAGGGCGCTAACAAACTACATAATTTCTTTACCTAGGGCGCTAACAAACTACATAATTTCTTTACCTAGTGCGCTAACAAACTACATAATTTCTTTACCTAGTGCGCTAACAAACTACATAATAACCTTGTCTAGGGCGCTAACAAACAACACAAGTGCCTTGACTAGGGCGCTAACAAACAACACAAGTGCCTTGACTAGGGCGCTAACAAACAACACAAGTGCCTTGTCTAGGGCGCTAAGAAACAACATAATTTCTTTACCTAGGGCGCTAGCAAACAACATAATTACTTTACCTAGGGCGCTAACAAACTACATAAGTGCCTTGTCTAGGGCGCTAATAAACTACATAATTGCCTTGTCTAGGGCGCTAACAAACAACATAATTGCCTTGTCTAGGGCTCTAACAAACTACATAATTGCCTTGTCTAGGGCGCTAACAAACTACATAATTGCCTTGTCTAGGGCGCTAACAAACTCCATAATTGCCTTGTTTAGGGCGTTAACAAACAACATAATTATTTTATCTATGGCGCTAACAAACAACATAATTATTTTACCTATGGCGCTAACAAACAACATAAATACTTTACCTATGGCGCTAACAAACAACATAATTGCCTTGTCTAGGGCGCTAACAAACAACATAATTGCCTTGTCTAGAGCGCTAACAAACATAAATACTTTACCTATGGCTCTAACAAACAACATGAATACTTTACCTATGGCGCTAACAAACAACATAAATACTTTACCTAGGGCGCTAACAAACAACATAAATACTTTACCTATGGCGCTAACAAACAACATAAATACTTTACCTAGGGCGCTAACAAACAACATAAATACTTTACCTAGAGCGCTAACAAACAACATAAATACTTTACCTAGGGCGCTAACAAACAACATAAATACTTTACCTAGAGCGCTAACAAACAACATAAATACTTTACCTATGGCGCTAACAAACAACATAACTACTTTACCTATGGCGCTAACAAACAACATAATTACTTTACCTATGGCGCTAACAAACAACATAATTGCCTTGTCTAGAGCGATAACAAACATAACTACTTTACCTATGGCGCTAACAAACAACATAAATACTTTACCTATGGCGCTAACAAACAAGATAATTGCCTTGTCTAGGGCGCTAACAAACTACATAATTGCCTTGTATAGGGCGCTAACAAAGAACATAATTGCTTTACCTAGGGCGCTAACAAACTACATAAGTGCCTTGTCTAGGGCGCTAACAAACTACATAATTGCCTTGTATAGTGCGCTAACAAACTATACATAATTGCCTTGTATAGTGCGCTAACAAACTACATAATTGCCTTGTATAGTGCGCTAACAAACTACATAATTGCCTTGTCTAGGGCGCTAACAAACAACATAATTTCTGTACCTAGGGCGCTAACAAACTACATAATTTCTTTACCTAGGGCGCTAACAAACAACATAATTTCTTTACCTAGGGCGCTAACAAACAACATAATTTCTGTACCTAGGGCGCTAACAAACTACATAATTTCTTTACCTAGGGCGCTAACAAACTACATAATTACTTTACCTAGGGCGCTAACAAACAACATAATTTCTTTACCTAGGGCGCTAACAAACTACATAATTACTTTACCTAGGGCGCTAACAAACTACATAATTTCTTTACCTAGGGCGCTAACAAACAACATAATTTCTTTACCTAGGGCGCTAACAAACTATATAATTTCTTTACCTAGGGCGCTAACAAACTACATAATTTCTTTACCTAGGGCGCTAACAAACAACATAATTTCTGTACCTAGGGCGCTAACAAACTACATAATTTCTTTACCTAGGGCGCTAACAAACAACATAATTTCTTTACCTAGGGCGCTAACAAACTACATAATTTCTTTACCTAGGGCGCTAACAAACTACATAATTTCTTTACCTAGGGCGCTAACAAACTACATAATTTCTTTACCTAGGGCGCTAACAAACTACATAATTTCTTTACCTAGGGCGCTAACAAACTACATAATTTCTTTACCTAGGGCGCTAACAAACTACATAATTACTTTACCTAGGGCGCTAACAAACTACATAATTTCTTTACCTAGGGCGCTAACAAACTACATAATTTCTTTACCTAGTGCGCTAACAAACTACATAATTGCCTTGTCTAGGGCGCTAACAAACTACATAATAACCTTGTCTAGGGCGCTAACAAACAACACAAGTGCCTTGACTAGGGCGCTAAGAAACAACATGATTTCTTTACCTAGGGCGCTAGCAAACAACATAATTACTTTACCTAGGGCGCTAACAAACTCCATAAGTGCCTTGTCTAGGGCGCTAACAAACTACATAATTGCCTTGTATAGTGCGCTAACAAAACAACACATGTGCCTTCACAATTACGCTAACAAAGAACATAATTGCTTTACCTAGGGCGCTAACAAACTACATAATTTCTTTACCTAGGGCGCTAACAAACTACATAATTACTTTACCTAGGGCGCTAACAAACTACATAATTTCTTTACCTAGGGCGCTAACAAACTACATAATTTCTTTACCTAGTGCGCTAACAAACTACATAATTGCCTTGTCTAGGGCGCTAACAAACTACATAATAACCTTGTCTAGGGCGCTAACAAACAACACAAGTGCCTTGACTAGGGCGCTAAGAAACAACATGATTTCTTTACCTAGGGCGCTAGCAAACAACATAATTACTTTACCTAGGGCGCTAACAAACTACATAAGTGCCTTGTCTAGGGCGCTAACAAACTACATAATTGCCTTGTATAGTGCGCTAACAAAACAACACATGTGCCTTCACAATTACGCTAACAAAGAACATAATTGCTTTACCTAGGGCGCTAATAAACTACATAATTGCCTTGTATAGTGCGCTAATAAACTACATAATTGCCTTGTATAGTGCGCTAACAAACTACATAATTGCCTTGTATAGTGCGCTAACAAACTACATAATTGCCTTGTATAGTGCGCTAACAAACTACATAATTGCCTTGTATAGTGCGCTAACAAACTACATAATTGCCTTGTATAGTACGCTAACAAACTACATAATTGCCTTGGATAGTGCGCTAACAAACTACATAATTGCCTTGTATAGTGCGCTAACAAACTACATAATTGCCTTGTCTAGGGCGCTAACAAACTACATAAGTGCCTTGTCTAGGGCGCTAACAAACTACATAAGTGCCTTGTCTAGGGCGCTAACAAACTACATAAGTGCCTTGTATAGTGCGCTAACAAACTACATAATTGCCTTGTATAGTGCGCTACCAAACTACATAATTGCCTTGTATAGTGCGCTAACAAACTACATAATTGCCTTGTATAGTGCGCTAACAAAATAACACATGTGCCTTCCCAATTACGCTAACAAAGAACATAATTGCTTTACCGAGGGAACTAACCAAAATATACTTATCTTGCTCTGGGCACTAACAAACGCTATAAATCCGTAGCCTATGGTATTTGCAAAAGCATACTAACCATATATCCCGAGCGCTAGCAAACAACATAATTTCCATGCCCAGAATGGGCAATGACGCCAATATCCCCTAATCTCTTTTGTTTCCCTTTATATTAATTGTTTCCCTTTATATTAATTGTCATGAAGAATATACTAACATCAAAACAAATAACACCAGGGCTAAATTGAAGAATAGCAAAATGTTATGTCTTATCAACATTCCTATATGGTGCAGAAAGCTGGACAATGTAACAACAAGAAAACAGAACAGAGAATTGAAGCCTTTGAAATGTGGATCTATAGAAGAATAGGTAGAATTGGATGAAAGGAAAAGGAAACAAACGATCAAGTCTTAAAACAACTAAAAATGAAAAGAGAACTATTAAGACAATTCAAACAAGACAAATGCGAATTTCGGACCATGTTAAAAGACACAACAGCCTACTAAAATTAATACTGGAGGGGAAAATGCAAGGTAAAAGAGGCAGAGGCAGACCAAGACTAATATGGACGAGTAACATCATAAGATTGACAAACCAGCCTATGACAACCTGCACCATCAAAGCAAGAGACAGAACAGATTGGCGCTCCATGGTAGCCAACCTTCGTTAAGGAGATGGCAATCGATGATGATGCTGATGATGATGATGATTAATTGGTCATGTTTATAACAAATCAAGTGTAGTAGTACCTGTGTTACAAAGTTAAATTATCTTTTTTATCGAACACTCTGGCAAGGGAAAGAACCATTTCAATTTATAATATTTTTGTTTAATAAATTGTGTGTCTGTTTTCATTTACTTCAGCATTCATCATCATCAAGTATCGGGTCTGCTGGCGTAGGTGATCATGTCTCTCCACAACTTTCGATCTCGACAGTTATGTATCATTTCTGTTGTTGACCTTCTGTCAAGCCATTCTTTTAAGCTGTCTGGTATCTTTTCTCTTTGCTTCCCTCTATCTCTTCGTCCCTCAATTTTCCCAGTTTTTACAATATATTCCAGCTGTTCTCTTCTCATTACATGGCCAGAAAGTGATGATTGTTTCTTCCTAATATTGAAAATTAGCTCACTTTTTGCTTTGGCATCTTTCAGAACGTTTTCATTACTCTTCTTAGCTATCCATGGTATTCTCAACATTCTTCTGTAAAACCACATTTTTACAGATTCCAATGATTTTCTTGACTGTTGTCCTATTGTCCATGATTCACATCCACATGTTAAGACTGGCTCTACATAACATTTAAGAACTCTTTTTCTTGTTTCTATTGTAAAATATAGATTGCATAGTATCTTCCTCATTTTTTGGAAAGCTGCTTTTGCCTGAGCCATTCTGCATCTCACCTCTGTTGTATATCTACCGTCTGAGGTTAACAAAGTTCCCAAATATATAAATTCATTTACCTGTTTTCATATTGTTCCATTTGTCTTTATTTTGCACTGAGGTGATGTCTTGTTCTTCTACTACTACTTCTGTCCTTTTGTTATTAAAACTGAGTTCTTTATTTTTGCTTTCTTTCAATATAATGTCTTACATTTCTTGTAATTCATTTTCACTCTTAGTAATTAAGACTGTATCATCAGTAAACCTTTGATTATTTTTATTATGACCTTCGATAGCATTCCTAACGTTGTTCTACCAATGCCAGACCTGGACCCCAGGTGCAAGAACAATAAGAAAAAAATAACCTCTACTGAGATTAAATGTGTCAGACGAATGGCAGGAAACAGTCTGATACATAAGATCAGAAATGCAGAACTGGGAAAAAATCTAGGAATAGCTTACACCATAGAATATATAAAGAAACAACAAATGAAATGGTTTGTCACGTGACACGGCAGGAAGATCAAAACACAACACAACGAACCTTCAATAAACGTTGCGAGGACACCCGACCTAAGAGGCGATCACGAAAAAGATGGATTAACAGAATATTAGAAGAATTAAGAAACATAACAGCGGCAGAGGCGAACAGAAGAGCAAAAGACCGCAAATTATCTCTCCCTCGAAGCTGTAAGGCAAGTTAGGAAGAAAAGAAGAAGATAGCATTAGATCCGATAGAACGACCTCATTCCCTTCTATTAAATGCTATAAAAGCTCTCAAGTCTAAATATGGATCTGTTGATGACTCTCTCTGATCGACTCATTCTGACTGACAAAAGAACGCTATCGAACCTTTGATCCCGTCAAGATGTCTTATCTAAAATTGAGAGTTCTTCTTGTACTGTTAAGTGCAGTTTAGTTTTGGTCGTTGTTCTAGTTGACGTGTATGGTTCTAATTTCATCTAGTCTAAGTGGACCAGGGAATTCTTGAGTCTTGTTCAAAAAATTATTCGATTGGTTAGAATTTTCTGCTGACATATGAGAAAACCTCAGGAACTCTTGCTCTGTTTGAGGAAGAAATTTGTGCCGTTTATTATTTCTTGTGTTGGAGTGAATGGAAAGAAAATAAAACAAACGATGAAAAACGATGACCGTTAAGTAAATCAATGCGTGCCGGAGATGGTTGTGTCGTCCAGACAAGGACGGATGTAGAGGCTTGACAGTTAAGTAAATCAATGCGTGCCGGAGATGGTTGTGTTGTCCAGACAAGGGCGGATGTAGAGGCTTGACAGTTAAGTAAATCAATGCGTGCCGGAGATGGTTCTGTTGTCCAGCCAAGGGCGGATGTAGAGGCTTGACAGTTAAGTAAATCAATGCGTGCCGGAGATGGTTGTGTTGTCCAGACAAGGGCGGATGTAGAGGCTTGACAGTTAAGTAAATCAATACGTGCCGGACATGGTTGTGTCGTCCAGACAAGGGCGGATGTAGAGGCTTGACATTTAAGTAAATCAATACGTGCCGGAGATGGTTGTGTCGTCCAGACAAGGGCGGATGTAGAGGCTTGACAGTTAAGTAAATCAATGCGTGCTGGAGATGGTTGTGTCGTCCAGACAAGGGCGGATGTAGAGGCTTGACAGTTAAGTAAATCAATGCGTTCCGGAGATGGTTGTGTCGTCCAGACAAGGGCGGATGTAGAGGCTTCCCCGTTAAGTAAATCAATGCGTGCCGGAGATGGTTGTGTCGTCCAGACAAGGACGGATGTAGAGACTTCACCGTTAAGTAAATTAATACGTGCCGGAGATGGTTGTGTCGTCCAGACAAGGGCGGATGTAGAGGCTTCCCCGTTAAGTAAATCAATGCGTGCCGGAGATGGTTGTGTCGTCCAGACAAGGACGGATGTAGAGACTTCACCGTTAAGTAAATCAATGCGTGCCGGAGATGGTTGTGTCGTCCAGACAAGGACGGATGTAGAGACTTCACCGTTAAGTAAATCAATGCGTGCCGAAGATGGTTGTGTCGTCCAGACAAGGACTGATGTAGAGACTTCACCGTTAAGTAGCGACACAACGCATCACCGCCAACTTAACGGATGAACGCTAAGAAGAAGAAAAAAAGATTAAGAAGACGAAGATGAAGCTGATGAAGATAAAGAGGAATAAGAAGAGGAAGAAGAGGATGAAGGTAAAGAGGAATAAGAAGTAGAAGATGAAAAGAGGAAGTAGAAGCTAAAGAAAAGGGGAGGAGGAAGCGCTGAAGATAAAAAGAAGAGAAGAGGAGGAATAATAAGATTGAGAAGAGGAATAGAAGAAGATGAATACAAAGAAAAAAGTAGAAAAGAGGAAGAATAAAAAAAATAAGAAGACAAGAAGAACAACAAGAAGAGAGAACAAAAAGCAACATAAGAAAAGGAATCCAAAGTATGGTGGTTGAATGATTGGTTATCGAATTGGTTTGTTAATTAGTTAGTTGGTTAATATAAGTTGATAGCCGTATTCACATAACAAAGATGTACACTGCAACATCAGTAACAGTCGTCCCATTAAATCAATAATTTATGAATTGAATAACTGCATCTACTACTGCTGTGTATCTCATAACAAATGTTGATGAAACAAGATATGCGATATGGCAGTTGCATATTGGCAGTATTTGAGTGTGAACTTATTGACCGGTACAAACATATGTCGCTCATTTTACAGCAACCGACTGTTGTACTCAACTCCGATTGCATATTACCTTTATTTATGTACCAACACAACATACTCTATGTGTTGTAAATCAATGTGACAATACAAGTCTAAAGCGCATAGGACACTTTAGTTTTTCTTAGAAAAATAGGACTAAACAAAATGAAGCCTCATAAGAAAGAAAGAAAGAAAGAAAGAAAGAAAGAAAAAACGAAAGAAGGAAAGAAAGAAAGAAAGAAAAAACGAAAGAAGGAAAGAAAGAAAGAAAGAAAAAACGAAAGAAGGAAAGAAAGAAAGAAAGAAAAAAGAAAACAAGAAAGAAAGAAGGAAAGAAAGAAAGAAAAAAAGAAGGAAAGAAAGAAAGAAAGAAAGAAAGAAAGAAAGAAAGAAAGAAAGAAAGAAGGAAAGAAAGAAAGAAAGAAAGAAAGAAAGAAAGAAAGAAAGAAAGAAAGAAAGAAAGAAAGAAAGAAAGAAAGAAAGAAAGAAAGAAAGAAAGAAAGAAAGAAAAAAAGAAGGAAAAAAAAAGAAAGAAAGAAAGAAAGAAAGAAAGAAAGAAAGAAAAGAAAGAAAGAAAGAAAGAAAGAAGAAAGGAAAGAAAGAAAGAAAGAAAAAAAAGAAGAAAGAAAGAAAGAAAGAAAGAAAGAAAAAAAAAAAGAAAGAAAGAAGGAAAGAAAGAAAGAAAGAAAACAAGAAGGAAAGAAAGAAAAAGAAAGAAAGAAAGAAAGAAAGAAAGAAAGAAAGAAAAAGAAAGAAAGAAGGAAAGAAAGAAGGAAAGAAAGAAAGAAAGAAAGAAAGAAAGAAAGAAAGAAAGAAAGAAAGAAAGAAGGAAAGAAAGAAGGAAAGAAAGAAAGAAAGAAAGAAAGAAAGAAAGAAAGAAAGAAAGAAAGAAAGAAAGAAAGAAAGAAAGAAAGAAAGAAAGAAAGAAAGAAAGAAAGAAAGAAAGAAAGAAAGACAGAAAAAAAGAAGGAAAGAAAAAAGAAAAAAAGAAAGAAAGAAAGAAAGAAAGAAAGAAAGAAAGAAAGAAAGAAAGAAAGAAAGAAAGAAAGAAAGAAAGAAAGAAAGAAAGAAAGATATATAATGGACAAATAAATATCAACGAAGATGACAATCGTTCAGGTTTGTATGAGGTAGCTAAATAGAGGACATAAGAGAATAGACTATCAGAGTTAGAATATGCTAGAATAAACTGTCTGTGTTTGAACATACTAGAATAAGCTGTCTGAGTTAGTACATTTTAGAACAAACTATCTGTGTTAGTACATACTAGAATAAAATGTCTGTGTTAGTACATACTAGAATAAACTGTCTGTGTTAGAACATACTAGAATAAACTGTCTGTGTTAGAACATACTAGAATAAACTGTCTGAGTTAGAACATGCTAGAATAAACTGTCTGAGTTAGAACATGCTAGAATAAACTTTCTGTGTTAGTACATACTAGAATAAATGTCTGAGTTAGAACATACTAGAATAAACTTTCTGTGTTAGTACATACTAGAATAAATGTCTGAGTTAGAACATACTAGAATAAACTGTCTGAGTTAGAACATGCTAGAATAAACTGTCTGTGTTAGAACATACTAGAATAAACTGTCTGAGTTAGAACATGCTAGAATAAATGTCTGAGTTAGAACATACTAGAATAAACAGTCTGAGTTAGAACATACTAGAATAAACTGTCTGTGTTAGAACATGCTAGAATAAATTGTCTGTGTTAGAACATGCTAGAATAAACTGTCTGTGTTAGAAGATACAAGAATAAACTGTCTGTGTTAGAACACGCTAGAATAAACTGTCTGTGTTAGAACATGCTAGAATAAACTGTCTGTGTTAGAACATGCTAGAATAAACTGTCTGTGTTAGAACATGCTAGAATAAAATGTCTGTGTTAGAACATACTAGAATAAACTGTCTGTGTTAGAACATGCTGGAATAAACTGTCTGTGTTAGAACATACTAGAATAAACTGTCTGAGTTAGAACATACTAGAATAAACTGTCTGAGTTAGAACATACTAGAATAAACTGTCTGTGTTACAACATGCTAGAATAAACAGTCTGAGTTAGAACATACTAGAATAAACTGTCTGAGTTAGAACATACTAGAATAAACTGTCTGAGTTAGAACATACTAGAATAAACTGTCTGAGTTAGAACATACTAGAATAAACTGTCTGAGTTAGAACATACTAGAATAAACTGTCTGAGTTAGAACATACTAGAATAAACAGTCTTAGTTAGATCATACTAGAATAAACAGTCTTAGTTAGATCATACTAGAATTAACAGTCTTATTTTCCTTTTCGGTATCAGTGAAAAGAGAAAGAAAGAAAAAAAGAGAAGAAAGATTATTTGTCGTTTTTTCCGAGTGCTGTAAACATACCTCTGAGAAAGAGAGCTCATCGGTGCTATATAGAACCAATTCTGATCTATGGAAGCGAATCATGGACAGTAGACAAACAAATGAAAAGACGATTAGAGGCCACAGAGATGGGATTTCTCAGAAGAATGTTGAAAGTTCCCTGGACAGCTAAAAAGGCCAATGAGGAAATTCTCAAAGAGGCCAACACAAAAAGGAAGCTAATAAAAACATCAGAAAGAAACAATCAACATTTTTCGGGCACATCATGAGAAGAGGAAAGTTGGAATACTTGGTTACAGCTGGCAAAATAAAAGGAAAGAGAGATCGTGGACGACAAAGAGAGAAAATACTGGATAGCTTGGTGTCATGGCATGGAAAACAGTCAACAACAGAACTGATACGATGCACTGTAGATAGAAGATTGTGGAAGGTCATGATCGCCTACGCCAACCAGTATGGCACATGATGATGATGTTGTAAGCATACCTCTTCCTCTGAATTGATTCGCTGGAAGGTGTGAGCCAGTGACACCGCCGTGACCGACTGCCAGCGTCAGCAGTGACGCTTGAGGTTAGCGTGCGGTCTAAAGCCATCTCGACCTGTGGCTGCTTGCCTCTTTTGCCGTGACCGCTCACGTATTTAACCGGATGTTTTAAGCAGAAACGGACACGTCTAAAAGTTACAGGCGGTTTTTTCTTATTGGAGTACATGTCATAGTTATGCAGTAGTATTCACATACAACTTTCTTCATTATCAGAATGGCAAAGTATTGCTTTGTCTTTCTTATTGCTGTTTTTTGTGGATTAGCTCATTACGTAAGGAATTATTATTTATTTATTGTTTTTCAAATTCATTTGATGAATATTATTTGGTTTATTGTATTAGATTCGTGAATTACGGAATTCATGATTAATTCATTAATTCCTGCTTGTAATATTTATCTTTCAGAATTTTTTTTTTTATCTGAACACTGTTGGTTTTCACACCAAAGAAAAAACACGATCACAACAACACGAGCAAAACCTAATACCAAGAAAGCCGGAAGAAAAAACACGATCACAACAACACGAGCAAAACCTAATACCAAGAAAGTCATCATAGTCGGTTACGTCACCGTCATTGATCCATGGTTTAACGAGTAGCGTCAATCCGATTAGATCCAGCTGAAGGTCTACTTTGCCAAAACGTCGACTTTTGTTTTGTTAATTACCACGTAAAGCGTAAAGCTGTTACCATGCCACTTTTTTGTTCTTTTTTGTTTAAATTGTCATCATCAGCTTTACAACAGCTTCGCATCTTGATGCCTTTACTAGATAAGATCAGCAAGAACTTCTACAGCTTTTTGTCACTTCTACTTTTGTTTATTTGCTATTTCGTCTGTCTAAGAAGGAAAAATATACCTGCTTATTTTGTTGTATACATTAAACATGATTAGAAGAAGCTGTTCTAAAATGTAACAATCGTTTGTGGTGAAAGATTGAATATTAAAAAACTTTCAGGATTGCGAATGTTTTGTATTTTTTTTAGGAGCATTAACTGCTAAAAGTGTAAGCTATCAGTTGTGGAGAAATATTTACATTAACTACATAAGAAATATTTACATTAACTACATAAGAAATATTTACGTTAACTACACAAGAAATATTTACATTAACTACATAAGAAATATTTACATTAACTACACAAGAAATATTTACATTAACTACACAAGAAATATTTACATTAACTACATAAGAAATATTTACATTAACTACACAAGAAATATTTACATTAACTACATAAGAAATATTTACATTAACTACATAAGAAATATTTACATTAACTACATAAGAAATATTTACATTAACTACAAAAGAAATATTTACATTAACTACACAAGACATATTTACATTAACTACACAAGAAATATTTACATTAACTACACAAGAAATATTTACATTAATTACAAAAGAAATATTTACATTAACTACACAAGACATATTTACATAAACTACATAAGAAATATTTACATTAACTACACAAGAAATATTTACATTAACTACACAAGAAATATTTACATTAACTACACAAGAAATATTTACATTAACTACACAAGACATATTTACATTAACTACACAAGAAATATTTACATTAACTACAAATGAAATATTTACATTTACTGCACAAGAAACAAATGAAACCACTTCCATGAAATACCAATTTTTTTTTATCATTGAAGTGTAATACTCTCTTCTTCTTTGTCTGTCATTCCTCCATTGCCGTTGGCGTCGAGGGGAGATACAATCCGCGATTCTTTGCTCTTCTGTTGGCCTCTTCTGATGTTATCCCTCCTAGTGACTCTAGTATTCCCTTTATCCATCTCTTTCTCGGTCTTCCTCTTAATCTGGCGTTTCCGCTTAATCTAGTGTAGTACTAGACTCAGAAAAAAGGACAAAAGGTAGGGTTCGATCCCAACCGACGGCTTCCGGGTTCACCCAGCCTTAAATGGGTACCGGATTTTTTCTGGGAAAGTAAAGCAGCACGGGCGTAATACCGATGACATTGCCCCAAAAATTATGTGCTGAAGGTCTGTAGAATTTATGATGAGATAACACCATATTCCCTATACGCCACTTGGCGTGACTCTACTTTACTTTACTTACTAGACTCAGAATACCTTCATCTATACATAATGGTATATTTTTCAAGAGGGTAACTAAAATGTCACTTTGAGATAATAAACAAACAGCTGTGCTTAAGCATGGCTCAAGAGAGTGTATTAATATGCTAGTCCGGACAGATAATCCGGTTTGCTTAAACAGAGTGCATCTTTAGAGTGCAGATAGTATCTTTCCTGGATGACGGATCTACTTTTATTCTTTTCTTAGACTTGCCCATGTTTGTGAAGTGTTTTCGGCTTATTTTTTTTTTTACAGTACAGGATAGCCAGTCCCATGCCCAATCCTCCTTAGTCGCCTCTTACGTACACGCCTGTTAGGGAACAGCGCCACTATTCTTTACTCCCCTTTCGGACACCGGCAGCGCGCGGGCGATAGATACAGCGATGACGCTGGATAGGACACACACTGCGGAAGCCAACTGTGAGTATCACATAACAGGCCCTATTTTTTTTTTTTATCCCCAGCGAAAAAGGCAAAGAAGAAGACCAAGGAATTCTTGGAGAAGACAGATAAAAGCAGAGATAAAGATGATGGGGAAGATATGAAATGTTCTTGAAAGAATGGCAAGAAACAGAATGACTTGGAAAGTGTTTGTTGATGACCTATGTTCCACAGGGAGCTGAAAGTTAGAAGGAGAAGAAGAGACAGATAATCCAGAACCCTAAATAAGTTTGATGAGAAGGTGTGTCCTATCTTCATGTATCACGGATAACTCTGTTGCCATATGTGGACTTGTTTATACTCTCAAACTATTTGAAGATGAATCTAGTGTGGGGTTAGCACGTCATGTAACAAGCTTTCAAGATGAATCTAGTGTGGGGTTAGCACGTCATGTAACAAGCTTTCAAGATGAATCTAGTGTGGGGTTAGTACGTCCTGTAACAAACTTTCAAGATGAATCTAGTGTGGGGTTAGTACGTCCTGTAACAAGCTTTCAAGATGAATCTAGTGTGGGGTTAGTACGTCCTGTAACAAACTTTCAAGATGAATCTAGTGTGGGGTTAGTACGTCCTGTAACAAGCTTTCAAGATGAATCTAGTGTGGGGTTAGTACGTCATGTAACAAGCTTTCAAGATGAATCTAGTGTGGGGTTAGTACGTCATGTAACAAGCTTTCAAGATGAATCTAGTGTGGGGTTAGTACGTCATGTAACAAGCTTTCAAGATGAATCTAGTGTGGGGTTAGTACGTCATGTAACAAGCTTTCAAGATGAATCTAGTGTGGGGTTAGTACGTCATGTAACAAGCTTTCAAGATGAATCTAGTGTGGGGTTAGCACGTCATGTAACAAGCTTTCAAGATGAATCTAGTGTGGGGTTAGTACGTCATGTAACAAGCTTTCAAGATGAATCTAGTGTGGGGTTAGTACGTCATGTAACAAGCTTTCAAGATGAATTTAGTGTGGGGTTAGTACGTCATGTAACAAGCTTTCAAGATGAATTTAGTGTGGGGTTAGTACGTCATGTAACAAGCTTTCAAGATGAATTTAGTGTGGGGTTAGTACGTCATGTAACAAGCTTTCAAGATGAATCTAGTGTGGGGTTAGTACGTCATGTAACAAGCTTTCAAGATGAATCTAGTGTGGGGTTAGTACGTCATGTAACAAGCTTTCATTATCAGGTGCTGTCGAATATTGACCACAACTGGTCGCCATTTCACGGGTAATGTTTCCTTTTCATCTCTTAACGCTGAAAGTCCCCGTTAGTGTGTGTCCCTGCCTTGCTTACCTTGTATTTCCTTTCCAAGACGAATGTTTGTAAGTTATTTTCTCTCTTGATTTGTCACAAAATTTATTGGTCTATTTGTCTTGTTTAAATGTTAAATACTTATTTCTTCATTACCAAATGTTTCAAAACTCATTACTTGTTGTTTATTTATTTTTCATCTTATTGATACCATTGTTCTACAATCCACATTTCAAGTGTTTCAGTTTCACTCTTTTCTTGCTTATTTAGTGTCCATGTTTCTGGACCATACAGGAGTGACTCTTCTTTGACTTTAGCCCACACAAGTCCGATCGGATTGAGGTGCGCGTGATATGCAGGGAGTCGCAGTGAAATGTGGCCATATTCCTCAATGATTCTGTCAATATGATACACCTTTTTCTTTCTCTGTATCCACCAGAAGCTGCAAGAACTTTATATATGATATGGTGGTCACTAACACAATATTCCCCAGACACCTAGCAAGGCGTGTAAGTAACCTTTACTTACTTTACAAGCTGCAAGAACTTTATATATGATATGGTGGTCACTAACACCATATTCCCCAGACACCTAGCAAGACGTGGAAGGAACCTTTACTTACTTTACAAGCTACAAGAACTATATATATGATATGGTGGTCACTAACACCATATTCCCCATATGCCTAGCAAGACGTGGAAGGAACCTTTACTTACTTTACAAGCTACAAGAACTCAGATTTTAAATATGTGTTGTCGAATTGGACATTTTCCTCAGCAAGCTTGTCCTAACATTTTGTCTTTTGTGATGCAGTTGGTACTTGGACTTCCGCTAACACAACATTGTAATGAGATGCATTATCCATTACTAGGCATGAAGGTCTATCCAGGGTTGGAAGGGGAGCGTTCTCCAACCACTGCCTGAAAATGTGTCCATTCATTTCTGTGTGATAGTCCCTTCCATCGAGACTTTTTGATGAAAAGAGAAAAAACAGGAGTAAGGCAGTGATGCTTCTACCTCCATTTCTCTTTCTACTGGCCATAGATTGGATTATGAAAATAACTCAAAAGAACATAAATGGGATCCAGTGGTCACTGACCAAACAACTTGATGATTTAGACTTTGCTGATGACATAGCTCTCCTATCATACAACCATCAACTGATGCAGGATAAAATGAGCATACTCGATGAGAGATGAGAACAGCTAGGACTGAAAATAAATAGAGATAAGACCAACATTATGATAATTAACGCAGCTGACAATAACCAAATAAAATTAGGAGAAATACCTCTACTAGACGTACAATCTTACATATATCTGGGCAGTAATATAGATAAAGAGGGAGGAACAGAAAATGATACCAAAATAAGGATATCAAAAGCAAGAGGAGCTTTCATTGCACTGGGAAACGTATGGAAGTCCAAAGAAATTAGGTTAAATACAAAAATAAAAAATTTTTAACTCCAATGTTAAGTCAGTCCTATTATATGGCCGTGACACATGGAGAACAACAAAATTGACAATCACGAAGATACAGACTTTCATTAATGGATGCTTACGCAGAATAAAATGGTGGAAATGAAAGAACAAAATCACTAACACAGAATTATGGAAATGTACCAGTCAAATACCAGTGGATAAAGAGATACAGCGAAGACGACGGCGCTTGATAGGACACACACTGCGGAAGCCACATGAGAGTATTACAAAACAGGCCCTTTTTGGAATCCCCAGGGGAAAAGACAAAGAGGAAGACCAAAGAATTCTTGGAGAAGACAGACAAGTAGAGATGAAGATGATGGGGAAGACATGGAATGATCTTAAAAGAATGGCAAGAAACAGAACGACTTGGAAAGTGTTTGTTGAAGACCTATGCTCCACAGGGAGCTGAAAGGTAGAAGAAGACGAAGACACTTCGATCGAGACTTTTTGATGAGAAATAAGTTCATCGTCAGTGACAAGGCCGTTGTCACAGCTGCCAACATGAGCTAGTATGATGCGCTAGCCTTTGCTACTGGGTATTGTTATTTTCTGTTCACCGTCTACTCATTGCCATTCTTTAGCATAGGTGTGGTGAGTATTGATCCAGGTTTAGCGAAAGTGCCGATATAGTAAAACATTAACCTTCTCCATAGTTATAATAAATTTGCAATTCAAATTCATTATGATGATGATGATGATGTAAATGTCAGTTTTTAGAAGCCAACAATATACACCAATAGCTTCACAACAATAACTGAATACGTTATAATACTTTAACATGAATGGTTGTTTCGCATTATAACTTTACTTGTTTACCCGTTTCAACTTAAGGTCGAATTGGTGCACGGTTCAATCAAAATTTGTTATTTCTTCTGCCTATTTCAATGTGAAAATAAAACTATATTTATAACAACATGACTGACTACCTTAGATCTGCTAAAATTATATTCAATTGCGTGAGGTTGGATGTAACATATTCTAAAGAAGAAATCGTGCAAATTAGATCAAATGTCTAAAAGCAAAACGTATTTATATAAGGTCATGGATATTCTAAGGCTGCATTCACAAAATCACTGCGATCACACATGTAGTTTTCAAGAAAATCGAAAGCAAACGTGTTCATGAAGGAACTATACTTGTTTCAAAGCGTAGCCTGTGATAGAGGAGCTCCAACTTCTCCAGCCAGGAATGTCTAGAAAACCATTATGGCCCTCCACGTCAATAAGTAAAAGGGCACTCTACCCACAATAACTCGCGGCATTAAATCAACAACAACGAGTGAGGCTGTTTTTTAACAATAGAATTTTATCGTTCCCTCGGTCTGTTGCCTTTTGTTGACACGCCTGAACCTTTTTCCTGAACCTTATTATTCATCTGTGTCCATTCTTGTTTGAATACAAGGCCATGACCTTCCAATGGTGTCCTATGTGTGTTAAACTTGATGTGATGTTTATGAATGTTTGCGTGTCTTTCCTGAACCACATGACCGATCTAATGTTATCGTCTGTCTAATTTAACCTTATTTTTTCATGGTTGCTTGTTTTTCATTTTTTGGTTGGGTTTTCTTTGTACAGAATAACATGAGTTTTTTACACAGAATTTATCCATGAGAAATAATAACAGTTTTGAAGTTCATTGTTATGAGGCATACAAAGTTACATACAAAGTTAGTTACATACAAAATTAGTTTTACATACAAAGTTAGTTACATACAAAGTTAGTTACATACAAAATTAGATACATACAAAGTTAGTTACATACAAAATTAGTTACATACAAAGTTAGTTACATACAAAATTAGTTACACTCAAAGTTAGTTACATACAAAATTAGTTACATACAAAGTTAGTTACATACAAAGTTAGTTACATACAAAGTTAGTTACATACAAAGTTAGTTACATACAAAGTTAGTTACATACAAAATTAGTTACACTCAAAGTTAGTTACATACAAAATTAGTTACACTCAAAGTTAGTTACATACAAAATTAGTTACATACAAAGTTAGTTACATACAAAATTAGTTACATACAAAGTTAGTTACATACAAAATTAGTTACATACAAAGTTAGTTACATACAAAGTTAGTTACATACAAAGTTAGTTACATACACAATTAGTTACATACAAAGTTAGTTACATACAAAATTAGTTACATACAAAGTTAGTTACATACAAAATTAGTTACATACAAAGTTAGTTACATACAAAATTAGTTACATACAAAGTTAGTTACATACAAAATTAGTTACATACAAAGTTAGTTACATACAAAATTAGTTACATACAAAGTTAGTTACATACAAAGTTAGTTACATACAAAATTAGTTACATACAAAGTTAGTTACATACAAAATTAGTTACATACAAAGTTAGTTACATACAAAATTAGTTACATACAAAGTTAGTTACATACAAATTAGTTACATACAAAGTTAGTTACATACAAAATTAGTTACGTACAAAGTTAGTTACATACAAAATTAGTTACGTACAAAGTTAGTTACATACAAAGTTAGTTACATACAAAGTTAGTTACATACAAAATTAGTTACATACAAAGTTAGTTACATACAAAATTAGTTACATACAAAGTTAGTTACATACAAAATTAGTTACATACAAAGTTAGTTACATACAAAATTAGTTACATACAAAATTAGTTACATACAAAGTTAGTTACATACAAAATTAGTTACATACAAAGTTAGTTACATACAAAATTAGTTACATACAAAGTTAGTTACATACAAAATTAATTACATACAAAATTAGTTACATACAAAGTTAGTTACATACAAAGTTACATACAAAGTTAATTACATACAAAGTTACATACAAAGATAAATAGAAAGTTACATACAAAGATAAATAGAAAGTTACATACAAAGTTATAATATGCTGGTTCCATACATCGCTGTTGTAATTCATGTTTTGTATTGTTGCCCACCCAATTCTGACCTATGAAAGTGAGTCATGGACAGTAGACAAACAAATGAAAAGACAATTAGAGACATCAGAAAGAAACAATCAACATTTTTCGAGCACATCATGAGATGAAAGTCGGATACTTGGTTACAACTGACAACAAATATTAGAGGGAAAGAGAGATCACGGACGACAATGAGAGAATATACTGGATAGCGTTGTGTCATGGCACGGGAAAACAGTCAACAACAGAACTGATACGATTTACGGATAGAGAATTGTGAAAGGAGATGATCGCCTGCACCAACGGTATGGACACATGATGATTATGATTAATGCCTGCAATTTTTAGATAGGCCGAAGCTATAATGACGTACGCCCGCGATATTCCATTGTCAACAAATCAAATGTTGTGAATGCGAGCTTCCATCGTCTAGGCTTGTTCTGCGCTTTACGTCACATTGGTGCTGTTCATGACCGTTGAAAGGAACGCAACAATTTCTGAAGGTTTTTGACAATGTGGCGTGCACTTTTTCATTTCTTCCTTCCTTTTCTTCTTTCGTCCTTTTACTTCATGAGTTGATTCTTGTAGAAAATAAAAAAGAGAACTATATATTTATATATATATATATATATATATATAGAGAGAGAGAGAGAGAGAGAGAGAGAGAAAGAAAGGCAGAGTAAAAGGAAACCCATAAAACGATGGATTTGATGACACTAAAGAGGCAATAAGGGAGCCGCTAGAGGAAAATCAAAAGAGAACTACTAAATACAATGAAGTAATACAGTGAAATACAATGACAAATGACATTTTTGGGCCATGTTAAAAGACACAACAGCCTACTAAAAGTAATATTGGAAGGATAAATACAAGGTGTGTTACCGGGGCCTCATTATGAGGGAAGTAAAGAATAGTGACACTGTGACCTTCCAGTCATGTCGTAAGAGGCGACTAAGGAGGTTGATCGATGGCTTGACAAGCTGTCATTGTAAAAAGCATTGTTATGGAAACAAAGCCATAGTTTTTAGAAGCAGTGATCTCTGGAATATGTGCCATTTTGGCACGCAAAGTTTCTGTTTTTGAGATTGTGCTTCTGCCCTTTATGCTGTCTTCGGCTCGAAAGGACAATAGATAGATAGAAATACAAGGTAAGAGAGGCAGAGGCAGACCAAGACTAACATGGACGAGTAACATCAAAAGATGGACAAGTCAATCTATGACAGCCTGCACCATCAAAGCAAGAAACAGAGTAGAATGGCAATTCATGGTAGCCAAACTTCGTTGCAGAGAAGGCACTCGATGATGATGATGATGATGATCGCAGAACGGAGCGGTGTGTTTATTTTTCCGGTCTTTGCTAGTTATGTAGCTTTAATTGTCACGTTGACATTCCTTATTGTCTAAGTAAAGAGCCCCACATCGCAAGTGGCGTAAAGGGAATATAGACCTTCGGCACACAATTTTTTGGGTAATGTGGTCATTGTTACGCCCGTGCTGCTTTACTTTCCTAAACAAAAAAAAAAAAATCCGGTGCTTAATTAAGGCTGGATGAACCCGGAAGCCGTCTATCAGAATCGAACCCGACCTCCTGTCATTTGTAGTCCAGTTCAATAACCACTGAGTTGTCGCGGCACACTTATTGTTTCTGTAACTATCTTCTATTCTATCTTTACGACACATAGTACTGGTGTATGTCGGGGGCGGGGGGGGGGGCAACGATAGAACCAGGGGGATAAAGGCCGCTTGGTCAAGCAGTCGCCACGACGTGTGAGACTCAGGATTTTTATTTCACCCCCGATAGAAAAAATCCTTTCTGTCTACCGCGGGCTTCGAACACCGTACGCCGGCTTTTCAGCTCGTTTTCTGGGTTTCCTTTCACTCTTCCTTTCTTCTCTCTCTCTCTCTCTCTCTCTATATATATATATATATATATATACATTGATAGACTATATGTAGATTAGACTTCTATCTATCTATCTTTCGTTCGCCTGAAGAACACGTAGTCCGCCTCGTTCAGCATACCTGATCCTGACAAACGCGTCTCTTGAAGTTGCGGCTATATCCACCTGGAGTCTTTTCAGTCCATTATTGATTATGTCTGTCTTTCTTGTGTCGTTTATATCACGCAAATTGTCAGATAGGCCAGTTTGCATTGTGGGGACGTTCCAGCAACCCAAACGTAGGTTGAGTTTCTTAATTGTTGGTTTCACTTGTGTGGCAGGTGTGGATGGTTTCACTTGTGTGGCAGGTGTGGATGGTTTCACTTGTGTGGCAAGTGTGGATGGTATCACTTGTGTGGCAGGTGTGGATGGTATCACTTGTGTGGCAAGTGTGGATGGTATCACTTGTGTGGCAAGTGTGGATGGTTTCACTTGTGTGGCAGGTGTGGCAGGTGTGGATGGTTTCACTTGTGTGGCAGGTGTGGCAGGTGTGGATGGTTTCACTTGTGTGGCAGGTGTGGCAGGTGTGGATGGTTTCACTTGTGTGGCAGGTGTGGCAGGTGTGGATGGTTTCACTTGTGTGGCAAGTGTGGATGGTATCACTTGTGTGGCAGGTGTGGATGGTATCACTTGTGTGGCAAGTGTGGATGGTATCACTTGTGTGGCAGGTGTGGATGGTATCACTTGTGTGGCAGGTGTGGATGGTATCCTGTCGACACCAAAATGGCGATTCTGAAGTGTCTTCTCCAGGGCGCGAGCTTGGGCAGAAAAAGAAAGAGACAAGTTGTTGCCCATGCAACATGTTTCTTCACTCCACGCACCTGAGCCCATGCAACATGTTTCTTCACTCCACGCACCTGAGCCCATGCAACATGTTTCTTCACTCCACGCAGTTGAGCCCATGCAACATGTTTCTTCACTCCACGCAGTTGAGCCCATGCAACATGTTTCTTCACTCCACGCAGTTGAGCCCATGCAACATGTTTCTTCACTCCACGCAGTTGAGCCCATGCAACATGTTTCTTCACTCCACGCAGCTGAGCCCATGCAACAGTTTCTTCACTCCACGCAGCCGAGCCCATGCAACAGTTTCTTCACTCCACGCAGCTGAGCCCATGCAACAGTTTCTTCACTCCACGCAGCTGAGCCCATGCCACTTGTTTCTTCACTCCACGCAGCCGAGCCCATGCAACAGTTTCTTCACTCCACGCAGCCGAGCCCATGCAACATGTTTCTTCACTCCACGCAGCTGAGCCCATGCAGCTTGTTTCTTCACTCCACGCAGCTGAGCCCATGCCACTTGTTTCTTCACTCCACGCAGCTGAGCCCATGCAGCTTGTTTCTTCACTCCACGCAGCCGAGCCCATGCAACATGTTTCTTCACTCCACGCAGCTGAGCCCATGCAACAGTTTCTTCACTCCACGCAGCCGAGCCCATGCCACATGTTTCTTCACTCCACGCAGCTGAGCCCATGCAACAGTTTCT
This sequence comes from Megaustenia siamemsis, assembly GCA_032433765.1. Taxonomy (NCBI): domain Eukaryota; kingdom Metazoa; phylum Mollusca; class Gastropoda; order Stylommatophora; family Ariophantidae; genus Megaustenia; species Megaustenia siamemsis. Next base: position 28,400,370 of record JAVIAB010000101.1, read on the forward strand.
TCACTCCACGCAGTTGAGCCCATGCAACATGTTTCTTCACTCCACGCAGTTGAGCCCATGCCACATGTTTCTTCACTCCACGCAGCCGAGCGATCCAAAGGTCTAGCAGGGCAAGAACAGTTTGGTGCCAACTGCGCCGCAGGAGTTGTCAGAGCAATGTTGAAATTAACACTGAACTGCCTTAGGGACTCCATCTCCTGATTTTTCCCCAGGGTTTACTCCCGAAGTCTATTCCGTGACCGGGTACCCGCTAGACAGCGGGTGTTTATAATTGGAGTTTCTTCTCCTTTCTGTGGAAATAGGTCGCGCATAAATGCGTATCAGAGCGTGAAGATCAGGTGAGGATAAGCTACGCTGGACACAGTCGTAGAGTCTCAACATAGCTGGTCTCACATGGACTGGAATAGGAGCACGACCTTTAATAAAATATGCAGTACATGGCCTGAATATGTGAAATGGAGAAATTAGCAGATTATCGCCATGTAGTTAGATTTCTGTTCTCTTAAATCTCTGACATCTTCATACCAACTTTGTGCTATGAAAGTCAAACATGGACCCTTTCTAAATCACATTTAAGAAAGATCAATACATGTGAGATGCGTTGCTTGAAAAAAGTAACAAACAACACAAGAAGAGATAGAATAACAAATGAAACCATAAGAAAAATGGAGGAACAAAACTCTACCAATAATATATAGAACAACAACAATTTAAATGGTTTGGCCACCTGGTCAGAATGAATCCTTACCAATCACCATCAAGGGCGTTCTTCTCGAGAATGCATGGATAAAGACCAAGAAGAAGATGGATAGATGCAGTGACAGAGACATGTAACAACAAAGGAAAATCATTAATTCAGACAATTCGAGCAGCACAAGAACGAAAAAATGATATAAACCACGACGCCTTTTAGGTATCAGTGAAAAGCGAAAAGAGGAAGAAGAAGTTAGATTTCTTTGTATATCCTTATCATTATACGCCTCAGACCAGGACACAGTCGACTTCATAGTCACATGTATACGAAATTCAAGATCGGCACCTCAACTACTTGGACATGTGGACAGGCACCCCAGAATGCTGAACACATACTTCAAGACTGCACTGAATATAGTGGACTGAGGAAAATCCATTGGCCCATGGATACAACACTACAGACAAAACTATATGGGCAACTGCAAGAATTACAAAAGACAGTAACAATTTATAGAGGAAACGACATTGCAGATATAGACAATACTTAAGGCAAACGAAAGATAGATAGATGTGTATATCATTACATGTTTTTGTGTTATGGTTTGTTGTTCCTGCCGAAGGTCTTTTGGCCGAAACGTCGTTCTATTTTTGTTTTGTTTCTCACCTACGTAAAGCTGTTACTATACCATTTTTTATTTTCTTTTTAAATGTTCAATATTATCATCAGCTTTACAGCAGCTTTGCATCTATATTCATTTTGATACATTTGGATGCATTTATATATTTTTACTGTATATGTGAAAGTTGTTTTGAAATCATTGGTGACGCCTCGTAACAAAATATGGCATGTGGATTACAGCTTGGGAGCAAAGATAGTGTAACTGTAACAGGCACTTGACGGCGACCAGTCAATTCGGTTTGGAATGTTGTGAGCAGACCATAGATCTGCAAAACTTCTGTGACCCACTCATCCACCAAATACAATGAAACCAAAGATCACGCTATGAGAAGGTCTAGCAAAGTTGTGACCACTACAGATTCACCCTGAAGACAACACCTGTCGAAATGTTCAGGTCAAGTCTTTGGCCATGCAGTCATCATCATTATCATCATCAAGTACATGGCCTGCTGGCGTAGGTGATCATGTCTCTCCACAGCTTTCGGCCACGACAGTTATTTATCATTTCTGTTGTTGACCTTCTGCCAAGCCATTCTCTTAAGCTGTCTGGTATCTGTTCTCTTTGCTTTCCTCTTTCTCTTCATCCCTCAATTTTCCCTGTTGTTACAATATATTCCAGCTGTTCCCTTCTCATTACATGGCCAAAAAAATGATGATTGTTTCTTCCTAATATTGGAAATTAGCTCTCTTTTTGTTTTGGCCTCTTTCAGAAGGTTTTCATTACTCTTCTTAGCTGTCCATGGTATTCTCAACATTCTTCTGTAAAACCACTTTTCTACAGACTCCAGTGATTTTCTTGTCCGTTGTCTTATTGTCTATCATTCACATCCATATGTTAAGACAGGCTCTACATAACATTTAAGAACCCCTTTTCTTATTTCTATTGTCAAAAATGGATTGCATTGTATCTTCCTCATTTTTTGGAAAGCTGCTTTTGCCTGAGCCATTCTGCATCTCACCTCCTTTGTACATCTTCCGTCTGAGGTTAACAAAGTTCCCAAATATTTAAATTCATTTACCTATTTTGATATTGTTCCACTTGTCTTTATTTTTCACTGAGGTTATACCTTTTTCTTTGTTGTTACCATTACTTCTGTCTTTCAGCTATTAAGGCTGAGTCCTTTATTTTTGCTTTCTTTCACTATAATGTCCAACATTTCTTGCAAGGCGAGGCGGTAGACGTATATATGTTATTGCTCGCTGCAGCTGTGGCGCTAAATCATATCTCATATCTTTATATTGTCAAGGCAAAGAAAAGCACATGAATGCAATAAAACGCGAAACTGCAACGAAGCTAATCGTCATCATGTGCCATGCCGGTTGACGTAGGCGATCATGCCCTCCACAATCTTCTATCTACAGTTCATTGTATCAGTTATGTTGTTGACTGTTTGCTATGCCATGACGCCAAGCTATCTAATATTTTCTCTATTTGTCGTCCGCGATCTCTCTTTCCTTGTATTTTGCCAGTTGTAACCAAGTATTCCAACTGTCCTCTTCTCATGATGTGCCCGAAAAATGCTGATTGTTTCTTTCTGATGTTTTTTAGCAGCTCCCTTTTTGTGTTGGCCGCTTTGAGAATTCCCTCATTGGGTGAAACTAATAGTGAGGCGAAATGAAAAAATAAAAATAGTAAAGTAAAGTACCCCCGTCACGCCAAGTGGCGTATAGGGAAACATGGTGTTAGTGACCCTATATTTTACAGACCTTCAGCACATGATTTTTGGGGTAATGTGGTCGGTATTACGCCCGTGCTGCTTTACTTTCCCAGAAAAAAATCCGGTACCCATTTAAGGCTGGGTGAACCCGGAAGCCTTCGGTTGGGATCGAACCCTACCCCTTGTCCGTGGTAGTCCAGTTCACTAACCACTGAGCTATCGCGGCTCCCTAAAAAATAATAAATATAAATATCTGGTTTGTGTTGTCCACTTGTTCAACGAAGCTTTAACCATTCTGTTACTTTTCTTTATTTTTTCTACATTTATATACTTTATTTTTTCTACATTTATATACTTTATTTTTTCTACATTTATATTACTTATTTTTTCCACATTTATATAATTTATTTTTTTCTACATTTCTATTGCTTATTTTGTCTACATTTATATACTTTATTTTTATCTACATTTATATACTTTATTTTGTCTACATTTATATCCTTAATTTTTTCAACATTTATATACTTTATTTTGTCTACATTTATATACTTTATTTTGTCTACATTTATATACTTTATTTTGTCTACATTATATACTTTATTTTTTCTACATTTATATGCTTTATTTTTTCTACATTTATATACTTTATTTTTTTTCTATATTTATATTACTTATTTTTTTCTACATTAATATACTTTATTTTTTTTCTATATTTATATTATTTATTATTTTCTACATTTACATACTTTATTTTTTCTATATTTATATTACTTATTTTTACTACATTTATATACTTTATTTTTTCTAGCTAAGACTAACCGAGCAGACGAATTTAACTAGAAAATGGAGATGTATGACTGATCAGACACACCAAACCTATACTGTTCATCTAACAGAGTAAAAACAAGCACAGTCTCTCTACCACATGTTTTCTACTTTGTTGCACATGTTCGCATTTCTTGTTACATTAGGCCTGTTTGATAAACAATGTTTTAATGTTCCCAATGGGTGTTACGCTGTGCCTCTTTATTAAAAAAAAATGAATTAGGGCTATGTCCCTCTTGTCTTCAGTGCTATGTTCCTCTTGTCCTCAGTGCTATGTTCCTCTTGTTTTCACTGCTATGTCCTTCTTGTCCTTAGTGTTATGTCTCTCTTGTCCTCGGTGCTATGTTCCTCTTGTCCTCATTGTTATGTCTCTCTTGTCCTCAGTGCTATGTTCCTCTTGTCCTCAGTGTTATGTCTCTCTTGTCCTCGGTGCTATGTTCCTCTTGTCCTCAGTGTTATGTCTCTCTTGTCCTCAGTGCTATGTTCCTCTTGTCCTCAGTGTTATGTCTCTCTTGTCCTCAGTGCTATGTTCCTCTTGTCCTCAGTGTTATGTCTCTCTTGTCCTCAGTGCTATGTTCCTCTTGTCCTCAGTGTTATGTCTCTCTTGTCCTCGGTGCCATGTTCCTCTTGTCCTCAGTGATATGTACATCTTGTCTTCGGTGCTATGTCCCATATGTTCTCAGTGTTTGTTACCCTGTGTTTATTTGTTAAACATTATTTTAATAAGTGCTATGCTCCTCTTGTCCTCAGTGCTATGTCCCACATGTTCTCAGTGTTTGTTACTCTTTGTGACTTTGTTAAACCTCATTTTAATAAGTTCTATGTCCCTCTTCTCTTCAGTGCTATGTCCATCTTGTCTTCAGTGCTATTACCATTTTGTCCTCAGTGCTATGTCTCTCTTGTCCTCAGTGCTATGTCCCTATTCTCTTCAGTGCTATGTCCCACATGTTCTCATGGCTTTTTAATCTGTGTCTCTTTGTTAAACCTTATTTTAATAAATTATAGGTATCTCTTCTCCTCAGTGCTATGGAGACTGTATCTGGTATGGGATATGCGGTCACCAGCCGAACAGTTTTTCGAAGCTTCTAAACTGTCCCTACAGAGGCCCTCCTAAACCGCTTCACTCTAAGGGCGCCAAGGACCTGTACTCAGAATTGTGTCCAGACTTGTACACAGGTGAGTTCTCTTTTCTTTCTCCTGGTTCAATTACATGTCTCTTTTCTTTCTCCTGGTTCAATTACATGTCTCTTTTCTTTCTCCTGGTTCAATTACATGTCTCTTTTCTTTCTCCTGGTTCAATTGCATGTCTCTTTTCTTTCTCCTGGTTCAATTACCTGTCTCTTTTCTTTCTCCTGGTTCAATTACATGTCTCTTTTCTTTCTCCTGGTTCAATTACCTGTCTCTTTTCTTTCTCCTGGTTCAATTACATGTCTCTTTTCTTTCTCCTGGTTCAATTACCTGTCTCTTTTCTTTCTCCTGGTTCAATTACCTGTCTCTTTTCTTTCTCCTGGTTCAATTACCTGTCTCTTTTCTTTCTCCTGGTTCAATTACCTGTCTCTTTTCTTTCTCCTGGTTCAGTTACCTGTAATGGGGAGTCTTGCATATATAAGGTTTGTAATACATTTTAGACATTGATATTTGAATAACTTAAGTTGTCATTACTGAAAAACCCTTAAGATTCATTGAGCAACGAAAAGCATAACAAGACATACTCTCTCTCTCTCTCTCTCTCTCTCTCTCTCTCTGCGACCAAGTCTCAATAAGAGTAGGATTCCAGACTCTCTTATGAAGTCAGCTGTCACTTTAAGTGATTCGATTGCCCCATATAGTTTCTCTTCCAGGGAGGTGGGTGTGGACCACGTTGTCCTTCTCAGGTCTGTGTACGGGGGACAATCCTGTAGAACATGTTTTGTTGTCATGTTGTCCAGTGTACAGGGGTATTGGCTGGTTGTACCTATTTTTAATTTGGTGAACATGTGGTTTCATTAGGTGAGAAAAGACCAAGAAATTGCTACATTCCGAAAAGGGAGAAAAATATCTTGCGTTATAACCAATCATAAACTATGGTATAGCCAATCATAGACTATGGTATAACCAATCATAAACTATGGTATAGCCAATCATAGACTATGGTATAACCAATCATAAACTATGGTATAACCAATCATAGACTATGGTATAGCCAATCATAGACTATGGTATAGCCAATCATAGACTATGGTATAACCAATCATAGACTATGGTATAACCAATCATAGACTATGGTATAACCAATCATAGACTATGGTATAACCAATCATAGACTATGGTATAGCCAATCATAGACTATGGTATAGCCAATCATAGACTATGGTATAGCCAATCATAGACTATGGTATAGCCAATCATAGACTATGGTATAGCCAATCATAGACTATGGTATAGCCAATCATAAACTATGGTATAGCCAATCATAGACTATGGTATAACCAATCATAAACTATGGTATAACCAATCATAGACTATGGTATAACCAATCATAGACTATGGTATAGCCAATCATAGACTATGGTATAGCCAATCATAGACTATGGTATAACCAATCATAGACTATGGTATAGCCAATCATAGACTATGGTATAGCCAATCATAGACTATGGTATAGCCAATCATAGACTATGGTATAGCCAATCATAGACTATGGTATAGCCAATCATAGACTATGGTATAGCCAATCATAGACTATGGTATAACCAGTCATAGACTATGGTATAGCCAATCATAGACTATGGTATAGCCAATCATAGACTATGGTATAACCAATCATAGACTATGGTATAGCCAATCATAGACTATGGTATAGCCAATCATAGACTATGATGTTAAGAAAAGGAGCTCTCCATTTTCTCATTGAGCCAAAACATGTACAATCGGACAATAGGAAGATAAAAAGTTGCTAAATACATTAAAAAAAATATTTTTCAGAATATTATTCATAATAGTAAGAAATAAGCATTAAAGAGGTCAATGCAAAGATAAAGCGCAATAGCAACACCAGGACTAGTCCTTTAGTCATCGGCTGAACGCAATCAAGCATTGCCAACAGCAAGGAAAAACATATTTTCATCGGGACGTGTAAAGAAAATAAATCAACTGGAATATCTTGTAGCAACCTGTAAAAGTAAAGGGAAAAGATTAAGGAAGGACAGAGAAAATATACGGGACGTTTAGGAAAATAATTTGAAAGGAACCCGACAGTATGATTCTGAATTGGTTTTAAAATGTGTAAAGTAGAGATAGAAGAAAGTTGTGGAGAATCGTGATTTCCTATGTCAGCACAGTGCTCGATAATGATGATGATGATAATGCTGATCTATCTATCTATCTTTCGTTCGCCTGAAGCATTGTCTATATCTGCAATGTCGTTTCCTGTATAAATGTTACTGTCTTTTGTAATTCTTGCAGTGGCCCATATAGTTTTGTCTGTAGTGTTGTATCTATGGGCCAATGGATTTTCCTCAGTCTACTATATTCAGTGCAGTCTTGAAGTATGTGTTCAGCAGTCTGGGGCGCCTGTCCACATGTACAAGTAGTTGAGGTGCCGATCTTGAATTTTGTATACATGTGACTATGGAGTCGATTGTGTCCTGTTCTGAGACGTATAATGATAACTTGTTCATATCTATTCATATTATAAAAGGCATCCTGATTTGGGGCTTGTGGTCCTCTGATTGATTTGATTATCTGTTTCTTATGATGGTATGTAACAGGTGTATCTAGTTGTGTGCCTGTTGAACCTTCCTTTGCCAACTGATCTGCTTTCTCATTTCCTGGTATTCCACAGTGAGATGGGATCCACTGCAGGGCAACCCTGTGGTGCTTGCAGAGTTCAGTCAATAAGGTCTGCAGATGTGGTAATTTTCTGGATTGTAGTGCCTGGAGTACTGATCTTGCATCTGTCAAAAACACTACAGGCTGCGGGCTAAGATTAATGTTCAGCAGTTTTTCTATTGCTAACTTTATTGCTTGTATTTCTGCATCATAATTGTGACAATATTTCCCTGTTGCTATTTTATTCATATCCCTAGTGTTATTTGGGTATTCTATATATGCACCTGCTCCCCCATTTTTTACTGCATTCTGTGCTGATCCATCTGTATACACACGAATCCATAGGTCTTGTGGGTATTCTTCATCCAGGAAACTGAGAGTTATTGTTTTTCGCTGTAGACTATTCTGTTCCTCTTTATCAACTATTCCTTTCACTTCTGTCCGTATTTGAACTGATAATCCAGATTCCTCTGTCCAGGGAGTCTGTTCTGGTATGGGCAGTAGGGGGTTAACAGCTCTTGGCATGTCTGGTGTTTGTCTACTAATACGCTTGGCTTGGTGGATAAAACTGCTTCTCTTAAGTCGTCCCAATGCAAGATTTTGGAATCGGTCCTTCATTGGATGTCTCGGCATGCAAGCAAATTTTTCTGCCTGTATCAGCACCTTTGTGTCCCTCCGTTCTCTCAGTGCTGGTATCCTCCACAATTTCTCCATCTCTAATATTGGTGTTGATTTCATTGCTCCTGTGATGACCCTAAGTGCCTGGTTTTGTACTTTATCCAGTTCTTGAAGTGTGGTGTTTGATGCTGAACACCATGCAGATGATCCATATTCTAAATGTGGGCGTATACTCTGTTGGTAAACTTTACTGAGTATTTTCCCACTCGCACCCCACGTAGTTCCACACAGCTTTCTTAGAATAGCCAATTTTCTCCTTGCTTTTTGGGTTGCCTTATTTATCTGCTGTTTCCAAGATAGTTTGTTATCAAATGTAACTCCGAGATACGTAGCCTGTATGTCTTCTTTCACAGGCTCATTGTTTATATAGATGGCTCCTGCTTTTTGTTTTGGGGAAAGAGTGAAAAGTGTAGTACTGCATTTGTCTGTATTGATGCTGATACACCATCTATTTGTCCATGAATTCAGTGCATTCATAGCTCTTTGTAACAATTTGGAGGCCACTGTTGCATACTCCTCTGTGCACCACATTACCAAGTCATCTGCATACATTGCCACTTTGATACCATGTGGTAGTTCAGTAACTAGGTCATTGATGTAGATCAGAAAAAGTGTTGGAGATAGTACCCCTCCCTGTGGAACGCCCTGGCGCAGTAAGACCTTCTTACTCTTAAGACCATCCAGTTGCACTCTGGCTCTCCTGTTATGCAGGTATGCTTTGACCCATTTGTACATCCTGCCATTTACTCCATAATTTCTCAGTTTCTTCAAAAGCCCTTCCTTCCATACCTTATCAAATGCTTTCTTTAGGTCTATCCATGCTGCTAGTACCAGTTTCTTTTCTTGAAACGCATCCTCAATTTCCTGGGAAAGATAGGTTGCCTGATCTTCGGTAGAGTAACACTGTCTAAAGCCTGCTTGTTGTGGGACAAGGAGATTTTCACTTTCCAGGTACCACTGCAGTCTGAGATTGATTATACGTTCCATTGTTTTACACAAACAGCTTGTAAGGCTGATTGGTCTATAGCTGGATGTCATTGAACCATCTTTTCCTGGCTTTAGTAATGGTATCATAATTGCTTCTCTCCATGCCTGTGGCACTTTACCTGTGATCCAGCAAATGTTGTAGATCTGCAGTAGTTTTGCTTTAGCTGCAGTTCCCAAGTTCTTAATCATTTCATTAGACACTCCATCACTACCTGGTGACTTTTTCATTTTTAATTTGGATATTGCCAGCTCTAGCTCTCTTTGTGTAATGGGTATTTCCATGATAATGCTGATGATGACGATAATGAATAATTTCTGAAATAATATTTTATCCTCAATGCTGATTGTCAATTTCACAAAAATTCCATCACTAAAATTGTTCTGTTGTTGTCAGTAGAAGAAGTAGAAGCACGAATAGTAGCATTAGTAGTAATAGCAGCAGTAGGAGTAACGGTATCAGCATATGTAGTAGTAGTAGTAGTACTAGTAGCAGCAGTAGCAGCAATAACAGTAGTAGCAGTTGTAGTAGCAGGAGTAGCAATAGCAGCAGTAGCAATAGTAGCAATAGTAGCAGTAGCAGAAGTAGTAGCAGTAGCAGCAGTAGTAGCATTAGTAGCAGTAGCGGCAGTAGCAGAAGTAGTAGCAATAGCAGCAGTAGCAGCAGTAGTAGCATAAGTAGCAGTAGCAGTAGTAGCATTAGTAGCAATAGTAACAGTAGTAGCAGTAGTAGTAGCAGTAGTAGTAGCAGTAGTAGCAGTAGTAGCAGAAGTAGCGATCGCAGTAGCAGCAGTAGTAGCATTAGTAGCAATAGTAACAGTAATAGCAGTAGTAGTAGCAGTAGTAGGAGAAGTAGCGATCGCAGTAGCAGCAGTAGTAGCAGTAGCAGCAGTAGTAGCTGTAATAGCAGTAGCAGCAGTAGTAGCAGTAGCAGCAGTAGTAGTAGCAGGAGTAGCAGAAGTAGTAGCAGTAGTAGTAGCAGGAGTAGTAGCAGGAGTAGCAATAGCAGTAGCAGCACTAGCAGTAGTAGTAGTAGCAGTAGCAGCAGTAGTAGTAGTAGTAGCAGTAGCAGCAGTAGTAGTAGTAGCAGTAGTAGTAGCAGTAGCAGCAGTAGCAGTAGTAGTAGCAGTAGTAGTAGCAGTAGATGCACTAGTAGCAATAGTTGCAGTAGCTGGAGTAGCAGTAGTAGCAGTAATTGCAGTAGTAGCAATAGTAGCAGTAATTGCAGTAGTAGCAATAGTAGCATTAGTAGCAGTAGTTGCAGTAGTAGCAATAGTAGCAATAGTAGCAGTAGCAGCAGTAGTAGCTGTAGCAGTAGTAGTAGCTGTAGCAGCAGTAGTAGCTGTGGTAGCAATAGTAGCAATAGTAGCAATAGCAGCAAGAGTAGTAGTAGCAGCAGTATTAGCAGTGGTAGCAATAGTAGCAGTAGCTGCAGTGGTAGCAGTAGCAGCTGTAGCAGCAGTAGTAGCTGTAGCAGCAATAGTAGCAATAGTAGCAGTAGCAGCAGTAGTGGCAGTAGTAGCAGTAGTAACAGTAGCAGTAACAGCAGTAGCAGCAGTAGTAGTAGTAGCAGTAGCAGCAGAAAAACAGAAGTAGTAGATCCTATAAGTCAGAAGAGACAGCTAAATTAGTGATCTTATTAGAATCTAGTTTGGGGTTTCTTTTTCTTCCGTTGTTCTTGTCTACAATTGGTGACTGTTACCTGAACAAATTTACCTGCCTCAGGGGGATCTTACTGTCTGCTCCAATTGAAGGAGTAGCTATTTGCTGATACTTTTTTTTCAAAGTAATGGTCTCTTCGCCACGTTTTCAGAACACTTTGTAGCGTAGACGGGGTTTTCTTTTGTTAATTTTGTAGAAGTCTGTTTCTCTGTTTAGGAAGTCTTTGGAGTGTCCTCTTATCTAAGTCGGCAGAGGTGACCTAACCATCTTTAAAAATCGCTACTGGAGACAAGTAAATATACTTAATACACCAGCACGATTCAGAACCTTGTCCCAACATGTTTTTTCTAATTGTCCTCAATGCGTCTGTCCTTTGATGTGTTTAATTTGGGAATAAAATAAGGAGCCAGTAGGGGGATGATAGTACACTCCTACAAGGTGTGGCGTGATTGTTGTGTGCTACGTCATCGCAATGGCTCAACGTGTGTCTCTAGACCGGCCGTACGCTAATCTTACGGTCTGTTGTTTGATGTGCGACGGGGATAATCTGACGACTAACTGTGTGTCTATATGTTCGGAATTGGAGTCAACAACGATGGCCTAACATCATCAAGCGCTATACATTTTTTTAAAATACGACAATCATCTTTTTCAAGAGGACGTGAACTTCCGGTATATGGTGGATAGGCGGCGGAAACTATTGAAGGCTATGCATGAAAAGTGTTCCTTGTTGTAGATTCCTCATACTCAAAGTACGGCTTGCTGCTGGAGCTACTGAGTTAAGTGCTCTGTGCACACCGTGAGCTGGCTGTCTCATCCGTTTTGATCATGTTTCGATATTCCAATTGTTTACGATGAATGATGATATCGTATGACAAGGAACAGTTGGCTGTGTTCACTTTCTGCGCGGTTTCGCCTTATGTCTTTTGGCGTGTGCTGAGACTGCTACGATCGGAACTACAGTTACCTTTCTTTGTTTGGGAGATGAGATATTAATTCGGATGATTCCGCTGGCACGGGCGGTTGAGCAATTATGGATATTAATTCGTTTGCAGTGATACCGGGGCCTTCCATAACCAAACCAAACCAAGGTATGACGTCAGCTTTACAAATAAAGGAGCACATCACACTTGTCCTATACCCTTGGAATATAATAGGTCCAGAAAATCTAGTTGTATTAGAACTGACAGTTTGCAATTTCAGTTTTAAAGAGTTAATTTCCTGACCTTGGTTACTGATGTTTTATTTCTTCTTTGTTGTTTTATGCTAGCTTGTCTTCCTTTATCACTTGACTACATGTCGAGCACGTAAAAGGAAGAAAAACACAAGTCCTTGATAACAAATATTAATGTCAGTGCAAGGTTGGGTTAACTTAAATTGCCGTATATATAGCGCTATTTTCTTATAAGAAGCCATGTATGTCTGTCTCGCTTGCTTAGTCATCCATCTACCATATAACGTAGACGCTGGTGGTAGACTAAATTAGAGAGAAAAATCAACGAAACATATACATGTGTTTTGTCAATTCATTGCATAGTTATCACCACTATTGTCCAATAAGGAAATAACTCTAGTGGCAAACGGACATTCTACAACACTACGTTGTGTTACCAATATCAACTGGATACAAATAATAATAAATTAAATATTATTATATAGGGAACTTCCGAGGCGATAATAGGCGATAATAAATACAGATAATTTTTTAGTTAGCTGCGTGGCAGTGTACCAAGTGTTCGGCTTCTCGTGGCAAGGCGCGGTGCCACTGAGTACGGGTTCGATCCCGCTTCGGACCATATATTGTTCTTTGTTTTTTTTCTGTTGTTGTTTGTCTGTCATTATTTCCGAGTGCTAACACATACTTCTTTGTTCTATTATTACCAATATCAACCCTGGACCCTGGATTCAAGAATAATAAGAAAATAACCTCAGCTGAGATTAAATTTCTTTGATGGATGACAGAACACAGCCTGAGAGATGACATCAGAAATGAAGAACTGAGATAAAAACTAGGAATAATCTCCGCCATAGAATATATAAAGAAACAACAGATACAATGGTTTGGCCACATGCCAATGCAGAAAGATCAAAACACATTACAATTAGCCTTCAATAAACGTTTGCGAGAACACCAGACCCAAGGGCAGACTACGAAAAATATGAATTGACGGAATATTAGAAACCCTAGGAAACACAACAGCAGCAGTAGGGAACAGAAGAGCAAATGGCCGCAAATTATATCTCCCCTCGACGCTGAAAGGTAAATGAGAAAGGAAAGTGGAAGAAGAAGAATATACAGGTTGTCGTAAAATGTGTTGTGTGTATCTTGCTATAAGTGGTATTTATACTTACATTAGAAGCAGCTTTGTTAGTATCTATCTATCTATCTATCTATCTATCTATCTATCTATCTATCTATCTATCTATCTATCTATCTATCTATCTGTCTGTCTGTCTGTCTGTCTGTCTGTCTGTCTGTCTGTCTGTCTGTCTGTCTGTCTGTCTGTCTGTCTGTCTGTCTGTCTGTCTGTCTGTCTATCTATCTATCTATCTATCTATCTATCTATCTATCTATCTATCTATCTATCTATCTATCTATCTATCTATCTATCTATCTATCTATCTATCTATCTATCTATCTATCTATCTATCTATCTATCTATCTATCTATCTATCTATATATCTATCTATCTATCTATCTATCTATCTATCTATCTATCTATCTATCTATCTATCTATCTATCTATCTATCTATCTATCTATCTATCTATCTATCTATCTATCTATCTATCTATCTATCTATCTATCTATCTATCTATCTATCTATCTATCTATCTATCTATCTATCTATCTATCTATCTATCTATCTATCTATCTATCTATCTATCTATCTATCTATCTATCTATCTATCTATCTATATCTGTCTGCCTGCCTGCCGTAGCGCTTAGACACAGATACTCTTTCTATTTTTCTAGAATTTCTTTCTAGCAGTCTCAATCCTCTCAAAAAGACATTTATCAAATCTATGTTAGTTTAAATAAGGCAGCCCGAATGAGCAAAAATAAGCAACATATATGAATGTAGAAATAACAATCGACAAATGGCCAAAACACTGTCTAGACTGTCTTTGATGATCAGATTCATCTAGTCATCATCATCATCGAGTGCCTTTTCCGCAATGAAGCTTGGCTGCCATTGATCGCCATTCTACTCTGTTTCTTGCTTTGATGGTGCAGGCTGTCATAGATTGACTTGTCCATCTTTTGATGTTACTCGTCCATGTTAGTCTTGGTCTGCCTCTGCCTCTGCCTCTTTTACCTTGTATTTTCCTTCCAATATTACTTTTAGTAGGATGTTGTGTCTTTTAACATGCCCCACAAATTTCATTTGTCTTGTCTTAATTGAATTTAGTAGTTCTCTTTTTATTTTCAGTTGTTTTAAAACTTCATCGTTTGTTTTTCTTTCCATCCAATTCTACCTATTTTTCTAGAAATCCACATTTGAAAGGCTTTAATTTTCTGTTCTGTTTTCTTGTCTAATGTCCATGTTTTTGCACTATACAGGAATATTGAGAAGATGTAACATTTTGCCATTCTTAGTTTCAGCCCTGCTGATATTTGTTTTGTTGTTAGTATATTTTTCATAGCATTAAAATTACTTTTTGCCATACCTATTCTTTTGTTAATTTCTATTTTACATTTTCCATCATTGGTTATAGTATGTCCCAGGTAGTTGTAGCCCTGCACTGTCTCCAGATGTATTCCCTCAACTGTGATATTTAATTGTAGGTCTTGAGAATTTTCTTTGTTTATGATCATAGTTTTAGTCTTTTTGATATTCATATCTAGTCCATATTTTTTGCTTGTCATGTTTACCTCTATTGCTAAGCTCTAATCGTCTCCTATCAACATGGAAATAATAATCGACATGTACCCAACCGTGACCTCATGCAATGTCTGGTCTTCGTCTTACGCTACAATTGCTAAGTGAGTGGTGATGCGTTGTATCGTGTACAGCAAAGACGAGATCACCATCATCACGTACCGGGCCTGCTGGCGTAGGTGATCATGTCTCTCCACAACTTTCAATCACGACAGTTATTTATCATTTCTGCTGTTGATCCCTTGTGCCAAGCCATTCTCTTAAGCTGTCCGGTATTTTTTTATCTTTGCTTTCCCTCTGTCTCTTCGTCCCTCAATTTTCCCAGTTGTTACAATATATTTCAGTTGTTCTCTTCTCATTACATGGTCAAAAAATGATGATTGTTTCTTCCTAATATTGGAAATTAGCTCTATTTTTGCTTTGACCTCTTTCAGAGCATTTTCATTACTCTTCTTAGCTGTCCGTGGAATTCTCAACATTCTTCTGTAAAACCACATTTCTAAAACCACAGACTCCAGTGATTTTCTTGTTTAATTAATTAATTTAAGATAGAAAAATTTTATTTTTTTAAAGAAGAGATATCTCTGCTTTTAGGCCCGACACATCCGCCGTCGTAGTGGGCATATATCTCCGCCTTTAGGCCAGACACATCCACCTTCGTCGTGGGCAGATATCTCCGCCTTTAGGCCCGACACATCCACCTTCGTCGTGGCCAGATATCTCCGCTTTTAGGCCAGACACATCCACCTACGTCGTGGGCAGATATCTCCGCCTTTAGGCCAGACACATCCACCTACGTCGTGGCCAGATATCTCCGCTTTTAGGCCAGACACATCCACCTACGTCGTGGCCAGATATCTCCGCTTTTAGGCCAGACACATCCACCTACGTCGTGGCCAGATATCTCCGCTTTTAGGCCAGACACATCCACCTACGTCGTGGGCAGATATCTCCGCCTTTAGGCCGGACACATCCACCTTCGTCGTGGGTAGATACCTCCGCCTTTAGTCCCGACACATCCACCTTCGTCGTGGGTAGATACCTCCGCCTTTAGGCCCGACACATCCACCTTCGTCGTGGGCAGATACCTCCGCCGTTAGGCCCGACACATCCACCTTCGTCGTGGGTAGATACCTCCGCCTTTAGGCCCGACACATCCACCTTCGTCGTGGGCAGATACCTCCGCCTTTAGGCCCGACACATCCACCTTCGTCGTGGGCAGATATCTCCGCCTTTAGGCCCGACACATCCACCTTCGTCGTGGGCAGATATCTCCGCCTTTAGGCCCGACACATCCACCTACGTCGTGGGTAGATACCTCCGCCTTTAGGCCCGACACATCCACCTTCGTCGTGGGTAGATATCTCCGCCTTTAGGCCCGACACATCCACCTACGTCGTGGGCAAATACCTCCGCCTTTAGGCCCGACACATCCACCTTCGTCGTGGGTAGATATCTCCGCCTTTAGGCCCGACACATCCGCCTTCGTCGTGGGCAGATATCTCCGCCTTTAGGCCCGACACATCCGCCTTCGTCGTGGGCACATTTGCTTAATAATCTTTGCCCGGGATGCAGCTATTATTAGTCTACTCCTTTTGACTTTAAATTACCAGAGATCTTTACCGTGCGCAAGTGCACACGGGATCTCCTGTTTTTCTCTGCTTTGAGAGACGGCTAGAAATTGGATTTCATTATCCAGAAACCAAGCAGGAAGGGTAAAACCGAGAGGAAACCATGTTTTATCGATTTTTTTTTTTAAATTCGCATCCCCTGTGGTGGGGATTGAACCTGGAACATTTCCTGTCCAGATGCCGATGACTTACCTCTGAAGCACCCAGTACCGTACACAGAATCAACAGACTATATCTTTCTCTATGCTCTCACTCGACTACTAATCAATGTCATCGTCCACCTTTTAAAAACATACATTGAGTTTGTGTAGATGGTTTGTCTTTTAGTTTACAGTAAACAGCGATACCTCCGGTGAAGGGAGATTAAAATGGTGACGATGATCATGTTGATATTAATAGCTCATAGGATTTGATTATTTGGTTATGGAAGGTCCCGGTATCACCGCAAACGAATTAAAATCCATAATTGCTCAACCACCCTTGCCAGTGGAATCATCCAAATTACTAACTCATCTCCCAAACAAAGAAAGGTAACTGTAGTCCCCATCGTAGCAGTCTCAGCACACGCCAAAAGACATAAGGCGAAACCGCGCTGAAAGTGAACACAGCCAACTGTTCCCTGTCATACAATATCATCATTCATCATAAACAATTGGAATAACGAAACATGATCAAAACGTATGAGACACACAGCTCACGGTGTGCACAGAGCACTTAACTCAGTAGCTCCTGCAACAAGCCGGACTTGGAATATGAGGAAACTGCAAAAAAGAACACTTTTCATGCATAGCCTTCAATTGTTCCCGCCGCCTATCCACAATATACCGGAAGATCACATCCTATTGAAAATGATGATCGTCGTATTAAAAAAAAATGTATAGCGCTTGATGATGTTCATAGGATAACCTTGTTCAGTAAATAATAATACACACGGCAAGGAAATAACATTTTGTTGATGCTGATTTGAATCCTGTGAAATAACAAAACAGAGAAAGACTAAAGATCTATCCATTAATAATGATAGCAACGAACATACTCTGGCGTATTTCCCGAATTCTCTGCTCTATATCCCATAACCATGGGCGATCACCGCTACAAATATTCATCTTCCTACTTCCTATAACGTCGCCTTATCTCAGGTCTCATCTTCTTCCTCTTTATCGCACTTGAAATATCATCTTTCAATCCATCACGATCCTCTCTCATTCATTTTATTTCGCTCCCAAAATCATCTCTCCATTCTTTCACAAGATCTCTCCTCCAACTATATCTTTCTCCCAATATCATCTCCCAATTCTTTCACAAGATCTCTCCTCCAACTATATCTTTCTCCCAATATCATCTCCCCATTCTTTCACAAGATCTCTCCACCAACTATATCTTTCTCCCAATATCATCTCCCAATTCTTTCACATGATCTCTCCTCCAACTATATCTTTCTCCCAATATCATCTCCCAAATCTTTCACAAGATCTCTCCTCCAACTATATCTTTCTCCCAATATCATCTCCCAATTCTTTCACAAGATCTCTCCTCCAACTATATCTTTCTCCCAATATCATCTCCCCATTCTTTCACATGATCTCTCCTCCAACTATATCTTTCTCCCAATATCATCTCCCATTTCTTTCACAAGATCTCTCCTCCAACTATATCTTTCTCCCAATATCATCTCCCAATTCTTTCACAAAATCTCTCCTCCAACTATATCTTTCTCCCAATATCATCTCCCAATTCTTTCACAAGATGTCTCCTCCAACTATATCTTTCTCCCAATATCATCTCACAATTCTTTCACAAGATCTCTCCTCCAACTATATCTTTCTCCCAATATCATCTCCCAATTCTTTCACAAGATCTCTCCTCCAACTATATCTTTCTCCCAATATCATCTCCCAATTCTTTCACAAGATCTCTCCTCCAACTATATCTTTCTCCCAATATCATCTCCCCATTCTTTCACAAGATCTCTCCTCCAACTATATCTTTCTCCCAATATCATCTCCCAATTCTTTCACAAGATCTCTCCTCCAAATATATCTTTCTCCCAATATCATCTCCCAATTCTTTCACAAAATCTCTCCTCCAACTATATCTTTCTCCCAATATCATCTCCCATTTCTTTCACAAGATCTCTCCTCCAACTATATCTTTCTCCCAATATCATCTCCCCATTCTTTCACAAGATCTCTCCTCCAACTATATCTTTCTCCCAATATCATCTCACAATTCTTTCACAAGATCTCTCCTCCAACTATATCTTTCTCCCAATATCATCTCCCCATTCTTTCACAAGATCTCTCCTCCAACTATATCTTTCTCCCAATATCATATCCCAATTCTTTCACAAGATCTCTCCTCCAACTATATCTTTCTCCCAATATCATCTCCCCATTCTTTCACAAGATCTCTCCTCCAACTATATCTTTCTCCCAATATCATCTCCCAATTCTTTCACAAGATCTCTCCTCCAACTATATCTTTCTCCCAATATCATCTCCCAATTCTTTCACAAGATCGTTCTTCCATCTATATCTTTCTCCCAATATCATCTCCCCATTCTTTCACAAGATCTCTCCTCCAACTATATCTTTCTCCCAATATCATCTCCCCATTCTTTCACAAAATCTCTCCTCCAACTATATCTTCTCCCCATATCATCTCCCAATTCTTTCACAAGATCTCTCCTCCAACTATATCTTTCTCCCAATATCATCTCCCAATTCTTTCACAAGATCGTTCTTCCATCTATATCTTTCTCCCAATATCATCTCCCAATTCTTTCACAAGATCTCTCCTCCAACTATATCTTTCTCCCAATATCATCTCCCAATTCTTTCACAAAATCTCTCCTCCAACTATATCTTTCTCCCAATATCATCTCCCATTTCTTTCACAAGATCTCTCCTCCAACTATATCTTTCTCCCAATATCATCTCCCCATTCTTTCACAAGATCTCTCCTCCAACTATATCTTTCTCCCAATATCATCTCACAATTCTTTCACAAGATCTCTCCTCCAACTATATCTTTCTCCCAATATCATCTCCCCATTCTTTCACAAGATCTCTCCTCCAACTATATCTTTCTCCCAATGTCATCTCCCAATTCTTTCACAAGATCTCTCCTCCAACTATATCTTTCTCCCAATATCATCTCCCCATTCTTTCACAAGATCTCTCCTCCAACTATATCTTTCTCCCAATATCATCTCCCAATTCTTTCACACGATCTCTCCTCCAACTATATTTCTCCCAATATCATCTCCCAATTCTTTCACAAGATCGTTCTTCCATCTATATCTTTCTCCCAATATCATCTCCCCATTCTTTCACAAGATCTCTCCTCCAACTATATCTTTCTCCCAATATCATCTCCCCATTCTTTCACAAGATCTCTCCTCCAACTATATCTTTCTCCCAATATCATCTCACAATTCTTTCACAAGATCTCTCCTCCAACTATATCTTTCTCCCAATATCATCTCCCAATTCTTTCACAAAATCTCTCCTCCAACTATATCTTTCTCCCAATATCATCTCCCAATTCTTTCACAAGATCTCTCCTCCAACTATATCTTTCTCCCAATATCATCTCCCAATTCTTTCACAAGATCGTTCTTCCATCTATATCTTTCTCCCAATATCATCTCCCCATTCTTTCACAAGATCTCTCCTCCAACTATATCTTTCTCCCAATATCATCTCCCCATTCTTTCACAAAATCTCTCCTCCAACTATATCTTCTCCCCATATCATCTCCCCATTCTTTCACAAGATCTCTCCTCCAACTATATCTTTCTCCCAATATCATCTCCCCATTCTTTCACAAGATCGTTCTTCCATCTATATCTTTCTCCCAATATCATCTCCCAATTCTTTCACAAGATCTCTCCTCCAACTATATCTTTCTCCCAATATCATCTCCCAATTCTTTCACAAGATCTCTCCTCCAACTATATCTTTCTCCCAATATCATCTCCCCATTCTTTCACAAGATCTCTCCTCCAACTATATCTTTCTCCCAATATCATCTCCCAATTCTTTCACAAGATCTCTCCACCAACTATATCTTTCTCCCAATATCATCTCCCAATTCTTTCACAAGATCTCTCCTCCAACTATATCTTTCTCCCAATATCATCTCCCAATTCTTTCACAAAATCTCTCCTCCAACTATATCTTTCTCCCAATATCATCTCCCAATTCTTTCACAAGATCTCTCCTCCAACTATATCTTTCTCCCAATATCATCTCCCAATTCTTTCACAAGATCTCTCCTCCAACTATATCTTTCTCCCAATATCATGTCCCCATTCTTTCACAAGATCTCTCCTCCAACTATATCTTTCTCCCAATATCATCTCCCAATTCTTTCACAAGATCGTTCTTCCATCTATATCTTTCTCCTATCATCTCCCCATTCTTTCAAGATATTTCTTCCATCTATATCTTTCTCCTATCATCTCCCCATTCTTTCTAGATATTTATTCCAACTATATCTTTCTCCCAATATCATCTCCCAATTCTTTCACAAGATCGTTCTTCCATCTATATCTTTCTCCTATCATCTCCCCATTCTTTCAAGATATTTCTTCCATCCATATCTTTCTCCTATCATCTCCCCATTCTTTCAAGATATTTCTTCCATCTATATCTTTCTCCTATCATCTCCCCATTCTTTCAAGATATTTCTTCCATCTATATCTTTCTCCTATCATCTCTCCTTTCTTTCGCAAGGTCTCTCCTCCATCTATATCTTTCTCCCATCATCTCCCTTTTCTTTCACAAAATCTCCTGCTCTACTTGCTACCGCCAATATCTCTATCCTGCTTTCATGAACTTCTCATCAATCACTACAAACTTCTTACTCTCTCATTCTTTGTCTCCGTGCGTATCACCTTCCTCATAGTCACATAATCTCCCTTATCCTCTCATACCATCGGGAGCCGCGATAGCTCAGTGGTTAGTGAACTGGACTACAAAGGACAAGAGGTCGGGTTCAATCCTGATCGACGACACCGGGTTCATCCAGCATTAAATGGGTACCGGATTTGTTCTGGGAAAGTAAAGCGGCACGGGCGTAATACCGACCACATTACCCCAAAAATAATGTGCTGAAGGTCTGTAAAATGCATGGACACTAACACCATATTCCCTAGACGCCACTTGGCGTGACGGGGGTACTTTCCTTTTTTTTTCTTTTAACTTTACTCTCATACCATCCTCACCTCCTCATATCTTCATTGCCTTCCTTTATTAATATTTCCTCCTCTCCTCTTCTCCCCAGGCCCAGGTGTGAAAACATGCTGTGATGATGATCAACTCTTCACCCTAGCAAACCAGATCGCTGTCCCACGCGAGGCCCTGCAGCGATGCCCCAGCTGCTACCATAACTTTGTTCACCTGTGGTGTCATTTCACCTGTTCCCCACACCAGGTATTTCAATGTTTTTGTTCTAGTTTTGTTGTCGCCCTATTGCTGCAATTTGTTCTATCTTGTTCTTGTTCCTTCCAATGCCACTATACTTCTCTTCATCATCATCATCAAGTACCAGGCCTGCTGGCGTAGGTGATCATGTCTCCACAAACTTCGATCACGACAGTTATTTATCATTTCTGTTGTTGACCTCCTGCCAAGCCATTCTCTTAAGCTGTCTGGTATCTTTTCTCTTTACTTCCCTCCATCTCTTCGTCCCTCAGTTTTCACATCTATTATTGTGGCGATTCATGATTGTACAAAGAAATTACGACGGTGGTTTTCTGTTGCCTTCCGTCGGTTTGTTTACGGTTAGCTCAGCTACTTATCTTAGGGCTCCTATTTCAAGCCAGTAGGGCCAAGACAAGGAAATGCGCAGGAATGCATCAAAATGCTAGACTACAGTGGAGCTAATTGTGAGGAGAAATGAAAAAAAAATAGAAAAATAAACAATATGGTTAAAGCTTCACGTTACAAGTGGACAACACAAATCAGAACGACGTTTCGGCGCAATAGTTCTTCGGCCTGAACAAACATACAACACACGTACACATATGTATTTAAAATAAAATATAAGAAAAAATATAACATTTTCGAACTAGAAAGTGAAATGAAAATAAAGATAGGAATAAAATCTTCCCCGTAATTCAACATTTATTTATCGCTGCCGTTGTTTATTCTGTTCTAGTAATTAGATAAATGAAAAGACGGTTAGAGGCCACAGAGATGGGATTTCTCAGAAGAATGTTGAAAGTTCTCTGGACAGATAAAAAGACCAATGAGGAAGTTCTCAAAGAGGCCAACACAAAAAGGGAGCTCTTAAAAAACATAAGAAAGAAGCAATCAACATTTTTTGGGCACATCATGAGAAGAGGAAAGTTGGAATACTTGGTTACAACTGGCAAAATAAAAGGAATGAAAGATCGCGGACGACAAAGAGAGAAAATACTGGATAGCTTGGTGTCATGGCATGGAAAACAGTCAACAACAGAACTGATACGATGCACTGTGGATAGAAGATTGTGGAAGGACATGATCGCCTACGCCAACCGGCAGGGTACATGATGATGATGATGAGTAATTAGATTCTATCAAATGAGTCTGTCAGACAACATTGCTACTCTTATCACTTGTTTTAATTGTCTTTCAAGGTCTAACTCTTTTTTCTGTATCCTGACGTTTCCCATACAAGAGCCTGTTTAGAAATGTGTTCTATGGAGCTCAATATTTTCTGTCAGAATAAAACTTAGAGCATTGATTAGATCACAATGTGATGTGCTGTGTAAGAAGAATGGACAGCGGTATTATTTGCATACAATTATTGCATTGTGGACTTAGAGACGGAAAGAAACCAAAATGCAGATTAGTACTGGAATATACATATGGTTGAAAGGCTTCCTTGAGGGAAATTCCAACCAGCGAAAAAAAATGGACTATCTGACACCAGATTGTAGCACATGGAGAATATAACAAAAAAAAAGCATCAACATTCGAGGAAGTGATTACATAAAAATGAGACAACAAAAGCACAGAAGAAAGTAGATGAGATGGTCATCAACATGTGCCATGCTGGTTGGCGTAGGCGATCACGTCCTTCCATAATCTTCTATCCACCGTGCATCAAATAAATTATGTTGTTGACTGTTTTCGATGCCATGAAACAAAGCTATCTAGTATCTTCTCTATTTGTTAACCGCGATTTCTCTTTCCCTGTAATGTGACTGTTGTAACCAAGTATTCCAACCTTCCTATTCTCATGATGTGCCAGAAAAGTGTTGATTGTTTCGTTCTGATGTTTCTTAGGAGCTCCCTTTTTGTGTTGGCCTCTTTGAGAATATCTTCGTCGGTCTTTTTAGCTGTCGTAGAAATTTTCAACTTTCTTCTGAGAAATCCCATCTCTGTGGCTACTAATCGTCTTTTCATTTGTTTGCTTACTGCTTTGTGTCGCTTCCATATGTCAGAATTGGCTCTAAATGGCAGCGATGAACTCTCTTTCTCACTTGACACAGATTTGTTGTATAAGATGTTTATCATTTTCTAATGAGGTCAGACACAAAAAATGCATCTTTTATATCCTACTATCGAAGCAATACTGGCAGAATTAGTCACGAGAGAAGCTGCTCAGTGAAACATCATCCCTTATAAGACACTCATATATTATCAAACCACTGACAAATCATGATTGCTTGCTACCAACTGTGGGGCCTTAAGGCTAGAGGCCATATCTAGTCTCAACAGTCTCTGTTATTGAGATCTCCGAGAATCATAAAATCAATACATTGTTTGGACACTGTGAGAGCGACAGATACCAGTTGGACCTCCTCGAGTTCTGAAGTATACGCTACAGTGGGGCATTATTCGTTGACAACTCCGAGTTGTGAAGTATACGCTACAGTGGGGCATTATTCGTTGACAACTCCCGAGTTCTGAAGTATACGCTACAGTGGGGCATTATTCGTTGACAACTCCGAGTTCTGAAGTATACGCTACAATGAGGCATTATTCGTTGACCACCCCGAGTTCTGAAGTATACGCTACAATGAGGCATTATTCGTTGACCACTCCGAGTTGTGAAGTATACGCTACAATGAGGCATTATTCGTTGACCACTCCGAGTTGGGAAGTTATACGCTACAGTGGGGCATTATTCGTTGACCACTCCGAGTTAGGAAGTTATACGCTACAGTGGGGCATTATTCGTTGACCACTCCGAGTTGGGAAGTTATACGCTACAGTGGGGCATTATTCGTTGACCACTCCGAGTTGGGAAGTTATACGCTACAGTGGGGCATTATTCGTTGACCATTCCGAGTTGGGAAGTTATACGCTACAGTGGGGCATTATTCGTTGACCACTCCGAGTTGGGAAGTTATACGCTACAGTGGGGCATTATTCGTTGACCATTCCGAGTTGGGAAGTTATACGCTACAGTGGGGCATTATTCGTTGACCACTTCGAGTTGGGAAGTTATACGCTACAGTGGGGCATTATTCGTTGACCACTCCGTGTTGGGAAGTTATACGCTACAGTATGGCATTATTCGTTGACCACTCCGAGTTGGGAAGTTATACGCTACAGTGGGGCATTATTCGTTGACCATTCCGAGTTGTGAAGTATACGCTACAGTGGGGCATTATTCGTTGACCATTCCGAGTTGTGAAGTATACGCTACAATGGGGCACTATTCGTTCACCACTCAGAGTTGTGAAGTATACGCTACAATGGGGCACTATTCGTTCACCACGCCGAGTTGTGAATTATACGCTACAATGGGGCACTATTCGTTGACCACTCCGAGTTGTGAAGTATACGCTACAATGGGGCACTATTTGTTGACCACTCTCAGTTGTGAAGTATGCGCTACAATGGAGCACTATTCGTTGACCACTCTCAGCTGTGAAGTATGCGCTACAATGGAGCACTATTCGTTGACCACTCTCAGTTGTGAAATATGCGCTACAATGGGGCACTATTTGTTGACCACTCTCAGCTGTGAAGTATGCGCTACAATGGAGCACTATTCGTTGACCACTCTCAGTTGTGAAGTATGCGCTACAATGGAGCACTATTCGTTGACCACTCTCAGTTGTGAAGTATGCGCTACAATGGAGCACTATTCGTTGACCACTCTCAGTTGTGAAGTATATGCTACAATGGGGCACTATTTGTTGACCACTCCGAGCTGTGAAGTATACGCTACAATGGGACACTATTCGTTGACCACTCCGAGCCGTGAAGTATACGCTACAATGGGGCACTATTCGTTGACCACTCCGAGCTGTGAAGTATACGCTACAATGGGAGCACTATTCGTTGACCACTCCGAGTTGTGAAGTATACGCTACAATGGGGCACTATTCGTTGACCACTCCGAGTTGTGAAGTATACGCTACAATGGGGCACTATTCGTTGACCACTCTGAGCTGTGATGTATACGCTAAAATGGGGGCACTATTCGTTGACCACTCCAGGAGGAGGATGCTGTACTTTAGTTAACTTGCATTGCCATTGTATCTGTGAGGGACCCAATGGTGTATCCTCATATCTCACAGGGTCTTCCCTTCCGATCTATATGGTGGATAGGCGGCATGAACCATTGAAGACTATATATGAAAAGAGTTCCTTGTTGCAGTTTCCTCATATTCCAAGTCCGGCTTGTTGCAAGAGCTACTGAGTTAAGTGCTCTGTGCGCACCGTGAGCATCCGTCTGTGTGTCATCAGTTTTGATCGTGTTTCGACATTCCAATTGTTTACTATGAATGATGATATCGTATGACAAAGAACCGTTGGCTGTATTCACGTTCTGTGCGGTTTCGCCTTATGTCTTTTTGGCGTGTGATGTGACTGCTATGATGGCGACTATAGTTACCTTTCTTTGTTTGGGGGATGAGTTAGTAATTCAGATGATTCCACTAGCACGGGCGGTTGAGCAATTATTTCGTTTGTAGTGATAACGGGGCCTTCCATAACCATAACCATAATCTCACAGGGTAAAGGCGTTCTTCTGAAGCAGTGAAATAGGCGACAACAAACCACCATATTTGCATAAACCAAAACCACATCAGTGCAGTGTCATTTGCCCAAATTTAGGGCTCACAAAAGCTTGCACTATTGTTGTCGTTTTTTTTTTTTTGTTCTTTTCTTCCACTTTCATCTTTCTTTTTTTCTGTAAGTTTTTCTTTTTTATTCATGTGACTTAGTGGAGATACAAATAGATGTCCGCGATGATGTAACGTTTTTGTGACGCCCTCTTGGTGGAACGGGGTGCCTCAGGCGCTAAAAGTCCTGGCGGTGCTAAATTTCACTCACAAGAACTAAAGTATTGTTGTCAAATAAAGATCAGCAGGTTTGGGGCGCAATACGTGATTTTATTCGGGCGCTGACAATTCAGATATTTAACTTGACCTTACTCTTGGTGCCAGCTTCTGACATATTTATTGTGCCATTTGTGCTAAAAGCACACATATTTACTGTGCTCTTGTGCAAACAACTGATATATTTGTTGTGCTCTTGGTGCCAACATATGACATATTTACTGTGCTCTTGGTGTCAACAACTGACATATTTACTGTGCTCTTGGTGCCAACAACTGACATATTTACTATGCTCTTGGTGCCAACAACTGACATATTTGCTGTGCTTTTGGTGCCAACATATGACATATTTGCTATGCTTTTGGTGCCAACATATGACATATCTACTATGCGCTTGGTGCCAACAACTGACATATTTAATGTGCTCTTGGTACCAACAACTGACATAATTACTGTGCTTTTGGTGCCAACATATGACATATTTACTGTGCTTTTGGTGCCAACAACTGACATATCTACTGTGCCCTTTGTGCCAAATTATGACATATTTACTGTGCCCTTTGTGCTAAAAGCACACATATTTACTGTGCTCTTGTGCCAACAACTGATATATTTACTGTGCTCTTGGTGCCAACATATGACATATTTACTGTGCTCTTGGTGCCAACAACTGACATATTTACTGTGCTCTTGGTGCCAACAACTGACATATTTACTATGCTCTTGGTGCCAACAACTGACATATTTGCTGTGCTTTTGGTGCCAACATATGACATATTTGCTATGCTTTTGGTGCCAACATATGACATATCTACTGTGCCCTTTGTGCCAAATTATGACATATTTACTGTGCCTTTTTGTTAAAAACTCACATATTTACTGTGCCCTTAGTGCTAAAAACTCACATATTTACTGTGCCCTTAGTGCTAAAAACTCACATATTTACTGTGCCCTTAGTGCTAAAAACTCACATATTTACTGTGCCCTTAGTGCTAAAAACTCACATATTTACTGTGCTCTTCGTGCTAAAAACTCACATATTTACTGTGCTCTTCGTGCTAAAAACTCACATATTTACTGTGCCCTTAGTGCTAAAAACTCACATATTTACTGTGCTCTTCGTGCTAAAAACTCACTTATTTACTGTGCCCTTAGTGCTAAAAACTCACATATTTACTGTGCTCTTCGTGCTAAAAACTCACTTATTTACTGTGTCCTTGGTGCTAAAAATTCACTTATTTCCCTATGCCTTGATGCTAACAACCTGTTCTACCACTACGTCCTTGACCTTGTCCTCCTTTTTGCGTAATTTTCGTGACGTCTTAAAATTCGCTCAAGCGTTTGGAAACATCGCCATCAAATAATGCAACATTCCATGACCTGTACATTAAATTACATAAGGCCGACAAATAAGAGCGAGCTGAAAAGCAAGAATTATAGGAACGGTTCAATTAATTTAACATTACCATTTCTAGGCCAGCGCTTCTAAAACATTTGTACAAATATTCATCAAGTCATAAAGTCATATAATATGAATCATCATCATCAAGTACCGGGCCTACTGGCGTAGGTGATCATGTCTCTCCACAACTTTCGATCTCGACAGTTATTTATCATTTCTGCTGTTGACCATCTGCCAAGCCATTCTCTTAAGCTGTCTGTTATTTTTTCTCTTTGCTTCCCTCTATCTCTTCGTCCCTCGATTTTCCCAGTTGTTACAATATGTTCCAGCTGTTCTCTTCTCATTACATAGCCAAAAAAATGATGATTGTTTCTTCCTAACATTGGAAATTTGCTCTCTTTTTGCTTTGACCTCTCTCAGAACATCTTCATTACTCTTCTTAGCTGTCCATGATATTCTCAATATTCATCTGTTAAACCACACTTCTACAGACTCCAGTGATCTTCTTATCTGTTGTCCTGTTGTCCATGATTCACATCCATATGTTAAGACTGGCTCTACATAACATTTAAGAACTATTTTTCTTTTTTATATTGTCAAAAATGGACTGCATAGTAACTTCCTCATTTTTTGGAAAGCTGCTGTTGCCTGAGCCATTCTGCATCTCAGGAAGCCGCGATAGCTCAGTGGTTAGTGAACTGGACTACAAAGGACAAGAGGTAGGGTTCGATCCCAACCGACGTCTTCTGGGTTCACCCAGCCTTTAAATGGTACCGGAATTTTCTGGGAAAGTAAAGTGGCACGGGCGTAATACTGACCTCATTACCCCAAAAATCATGTGCCGAAAGTCTGTAAAATGTTTGGTCACTAACACCATATTCCTATACGCCACTTGGCGTGACGGAGGTACTTTACTTTTTTTTTTTTTATTCTGCATCTCACCTCTTTTGTACATCTTCCGTCTGATGTTAACAAATATGAACACGACACACGATTCTCATTATTTTTCTTATTCTCGTATTTTAACAATCACTAACATTAACATTATGAAACCGTTGGGAAAGATAACTCATGGGAAAGGTCGAGATCATTGGCCTAAACTAGGAGGAAATAGAGGAAAAGTCCAAAAATGTGGATGATGTGTATATTTAGACCGTGGCTCCCAAGAAAAGCTTGAATGACTTCAATTAATTGATCTGATCGATAATCTCTTTCTTGATTACAAAAACACATCGACATTATCGTATAGTGTTCATTATTTCTTCCATACTTTTATTTAAAGAAATATATATTTGTAATTTGAACGATCCTCAGTATATTCTGACAATGTCCACTAGAAATTCTACCTCTTTTTCATAATTTGGGTGATTTTGCTTTTAATGAATTTAGTTTTGTCGATAGGCAATCCCTATAGCACATCGGACAAGTCCATAAGTCCTTATATCGCCGAGGTATATCTCCGAATATTCCCTATAGCACATCGGATAAGTCCATAAGTCCTTATATCGCCGAGGTATATCTCCGAATATTCCCTATAGCACATCGGACAAGTCCATAAGTCCTTATATCTCCGAGGTATATCTCCGAATATTCCCTATAGCACATCGGACAAGTCCATAAGTCCTTATATCTCCGAGGTATATCACTCAACGTTTAGTAACTAACGACACTGGTGTTTTGTTGATTGGCAAATCTATTTTGAATTCCTGCACAGCGCTCTTATCAGGCATCTTCCATCTTGATATGATATTCGTGCCTTTGTTCATATTTGCAGATTCTAAGTCATTTCCTGAGCCGGTATTGGGCAGCTCTGAGGGTATTCATAATGTCACTGCGGTCCATTGCTGTCCGCACCCCATCTTAGCCAATCTGGCAATCCTGTCAGAGCACTCGTTACCTCATACACCGTGCACGAAAAGGAATAGACTTTTGTCGGACTACAGTACTCTTATCTCTTTTTTTCATTCCTTTACAGAACTGTTGTCATGAAACTTTATTAGTAAATAACAGTACCTCTCTGCCAGTTTTGTCTACACAGGCGTAACTGTATTTAGAACAGTCATCGTGTTGCTCAATCGGTGCCCATTCTCAAGCCCAAATTCTCACCGAAGTCATAAAGATCACAGCATTGAGCTCGAACTAGCAGCACTTGAAATGATTACTGAGATTACTTTCAAAGTTTCTTCTTCTATCATTCCTCTCTTGCCGTTGTCGTCGAGGTGAGATACAATCAGTGATTCCTTGCTCTTCTGTTGGCCTCTTCTGGCGTTATCCCTCCTAGTGGCTATAGTATTCCCTTTAGTCATCTCTTTCTCGGTCTTTATTTACGTTATGTCTGGTTTGTATGATCGCGATTGTTTCTCCATTATTTTGGCTCTGAGCACTATTCTATGTATGTTACATTGTCCTCTGAGCACTATTCTGTGTATGTTACATTGTCCTCTGAGCACTATTCTGTGTATGTTACATTGTCCTCTGCCGCTGTGCTAGCTCTGTCGCAGAGTAAGGGCCAAATCAAAGTTTGTTAACAGCAAAAATATGTGTGTGCTCTCCCGTTCTAGCCTTGTCATACTTTCGTTTTTGTGATTCGTTCTAATTTTCTTAGATTCGATAAAGCGGAATAAAATTTAGATTTTTTTTTTTTTTTTGGGGGGGGGGGGGGGGTTGTGTGCTGCATTGTTAATGTAGAATTAAAAATAAAATTGCGTGATTCAGAGTCTATGAATGTACACAACTGGATAATCAGGATCTGTGTTTGAATTCCGCTAAAAGGGATGGGAAATGTTCTAGTTGAATCCCTGCTTTCTTCGTGGCTTTACTTCCTCCCGATCCCTGGATAGTAAGATCCAATGTACTCGCAGTTAGCGATGAAAAACAGGAAACCCAACAAGATTAAAAAAGAAACATGACAGTTAAAGGTCTACAAAAAAATACCAAAACAACCGACAGCAGTGTACAACTTGTATGTAGTAAAAGTCTGCCCGCTCCGAAGACGGATAGTTAGTGTAGAAAGGTGCAAATATTGTGGCGTTATCATAAATAGGTGTGTGCAGCTACGTCAAAAAATGGATAAACATGATAGAGGAAGTGATGCCACATTAAGAAACATATCGTGTTTCGAGTCAAAGACACGTAAACGTGATAGAAAAAGTGATGCCACATTAAGAAACATCGTGTTTCGAGTCAAAGACACGTAAACGTGATAGAAAAGTGATGCCACATTAAGAAACATATCGTGTTTCGAGTCAAAGACACGTAAACGTGATAGAAAAAGTGATGCCACATTAAGAAACATATCGTGTTTCGAGTCAAAGACACGTAAACGTGATGCGAGCACCGAAACTCTATTTTGGAGCGAGGAATCTCAAGGGAGCAGAGTTGATAATTTTTCTTACGTCATTTTAAAATAAGTATATCCACCACTAACTCTCTCACTGCTAACTAATTACACAAAACAGCAATGTCAGGTCATATGTTATATATTATAATAGGAAATTCTAAGTGAAGTATATCATATCATCAAATAAGTAATGCACCATGAAATATATCGTATCGAAAAATAAGAGATGCCGTGTGAAGTATTGTTAAAAATTAGAATTTTTTAAAAATAACCACCACAGCAATGACGCGCGTCAGACGCAAAACAGACAAAATAATAGTAAACTAGATTAGCAATAAAGAGTTACGAAAAAGACTAGGCGCGGATCCAGTTATTGAATACAAAAAGCGGCAACAGATCAAGTGGATTGAGCATGAAATAAGACATGTATATCTAAATCTAGTACAAAGCGTTGCCAACAAACGATACGAGAACACCAGACCAAGAGACAGACCAAAAAATAAGCGGACAAACAGAATACTGGAAACACTCTGAGGTATAATAGCAGAAGAGCAAGAAACCGCGATTATTATCTCCCCTGGAGGCTGAAAACCAAATAAGTCAAAAAAGAAAGAAAGTAGAGCGAGACGTAAGATATTTTAAAAATTAAAGTGAAGTGTGATACATCATTTATTACAAAAGTAATGTCCACCAGATATATCACATCTTTACAAAAGTCAAAGACGCAACAAGTATACTATCTTGCTGTGTGGAGTAAAGCACTTACAAGGCTACACCATTTAATGGTTTGAGACCAGAAATTTATAGGTTGGGGACCATTGATTTAAAGTTTGGGGACCATTTATTTAATGGTTGGGGACCATTGATTTCAAGGTTGGGGACCATTGATTTAAAGGTTGGAGACTACTGATTTAAAGGTTGGAGACTTCTGATTTAAAGGTTGGAGACTACTGATTTAAAGGTTGGAGACTAATGATTTAAAGGTTGGAGACTACTGAATTAAAAGTTGGGGACTACTGATTTAAAGGTTGGAGACTACTGATTTAAAGGTTGGAGACTACTGATTTAAAGGTTGGAGACTTCTGATTTAAAGGTTGGAGACTACTGAATTAAAAGTTGGGGACTACTGATTTAAAGGTTGGAGACTACTGATTTAAAGGTTGGGGACTACTGATTTAAAGGTTGGAAACTACTGATTTAAAGGTTGGAGACTACTGATTTAAAGGTTGGAGACTACTGATTTAAAGGTTGGAGACTACTGATTTAAAGGTTGGAGACTACTGATTTAAAAGTTGGGGACTACTGATTTAAAGGTCGGAGACTACTGATTTAAAGGTTGGAGACTACTGATTTAAAAGTTGGGGACTACTGATTTAAAGGTTGGAGACTACTGATTTAAAGGTTGGAGACTACTGATTTAAAGGTTGGAAACTACTGATTTAAAAGTTGGGGACTACTGATTTAAAGGTTGGAGACTACTGATTTAAAGGTTGGAGACTACTGATTTAAAGGTTGGAGACTACTGATTTTAAGGTTGGAGACTACTGACTTAAAGGTTGGAAACTACTGATTTAAAGGTTGGAGACTACTGATTTAAAGGTTGGAGACTACTGATTTAAAGGTTGGAGACTACTGA
This sequence comes from Megaustenia siamemsis, assembly GCA_032433765.1. NCBI lineage: Eukaryota > Metazoa > Mollusca > Gastropoda > Stylommatophora > Ariophantidae > Megaustenia > Megaustenia siamemsis. Next base: position 28,433,542 of record JAVIAB010000101.1, read on the forward strand.
TTTAAAGGTTGGAGACTACTGATTTAAAGGTTGGAGACTACTGATTTAAAGCTTTGGAGACTAATGATTTAAAGGTTGGAGACTACTGATTTAAAGGTTGGAGACTACTGATTTAAAGGTTGGAGACTACTGATTTAAAGGTTGGAGACTACTGATTTAAAGGTTGGAGACTACTGATTTAAAGGTTGGAGACTACTGATTTAAAGGTTGGAGACTACTGACTTAAAGGTTGGAAACTACTGATTTAAAGGTTGGAGACTACTGATTTAAAGGTTGGAGACTACTGATTTAAAGGTTGGAGACTACTGATTTAAAGGTTGGAGACTACTGATTTAAAGGTTGGAGACTACTGATTTAAAGATTGGAGATTACTGTTTTAAAGGTTGGAAACTACTGATGTAAAGGTTGGGGACTACTGATTTAAAGGTTGGGGACTACTGATTAAAATCTTTGGAGACTACTGATTTAAAGGTTGGGGACTACTGATTTAAAGCTTTGGAGACTACTGATTTAAAGTCTGGGGACTACTGATTTAAAGCTTTGGAGACTACTGATTTAAAGGTTGAAGACTACTGATTTAAAGCTTTAGAGACTACTGATTTAAAGGTTGGAGACTACTGATTTAAAGCTTTGGAGACTACTGATTTAAAGGTTGGAGACTACTGATTTAAAGGTTGGAGACTACTGATTTAAAGGTTGGAGACTACTGATTTAAAGGTTGAAGACTACTGATTTAAAGGTTGGAGACTACTGATTTAAAGGTTGAAGACTACTGATTTAAAGCTTTGGAGACTACTGATTTAAAGTTATTTGACCACTGATTTAAATGTTGAATACTACTGATTTAAAGGTTGGAGACTACTGATTTAAAGGTTGGAGACTACTGATTTAAAGGTTGGAGACTACTTATTTAAAGGTTGGAAACTACTGATTTAAAGGTTGGAGACTTCTGATTTAGAGATTGGAGACTACAGATTTAAAGGTTGGGGACTACTGATTTAAAGGTTTAGAACAACTGATTTAAAGGATTGGGACTATTGATTTAAAGCTTTGGAGAATACTGATTTAAAGGTTGAAGACTACTGATTTAAAGCTTTGGAGACTACTGATTTAAAGGTTGGGGACTACTGATTTAAAGGTTGGAGAATAATGATTTAAAGGTTGGAGACTACTGATTTAATTTTTGTGACTACTGATTTCAATGTTGGAGAATACTGATTTAAAGGTTTGGGACTACTGATTTAAAGGTTGGAGAATACTGATTTAAAGGTTTGAGACTACTGATTTAAAGGTTTCGGACTACTGATTTAAAGGTATCGGAATACTGATTTAAAGGTTGGGACTACAGATTTAAAGGTTGGAGACTACTGATTTAAAGGTTGGAGACTACTGATTTAAAGGTTTGGGACCACTGATTTAAAGGTTGGGGACTACTGATTTAAAGGTTTGGGACTACTGATTCACATTTTAATATCATGCACAAAACTGACAGTATTTCCCCTGATTTAAATATGTATGTATGGTTTTAATGAACTCTAGTAACACAAATATCAAAGATTGTGAAATATGTGAGTTCTCTTGTAGCAGTGTTAATTTTTTTCTAACCAACAAAGTTGTTAAATATTAAGATAAAAGTTTTTTTTTCTAATCTGCTGAGTTTAGTGTTCTGTGCACACCGTGAGCTGTGTTTTTCATCCGGATCGTGTTTCGATATTCCGATTGCTTACGATGAATTATGATATAAAATGACTAAGTACAGTTCAGCTGCGTTCACTTTCGGTGCCATTTGGCCTTAGGTTGGGGACTACTGATTTAAAGGTTTGGGACTACTGATTTAAAGGTATCGGAATACTGATTTAAAGGTTGGAGACTACTGATTTAAAGGTTGGGGACTACTGATTTAAAGCTTTGGAGACTACTGATTTAAAGGTTGGAGACTACTGATTTAAAAGTTTAGTGACTACTGATTTAAAGGTTGGGGACTACTGATTTAAAGGCTGGTGACCACTGATATAAATGTTAGGGAATACTGATTTAAAGATTGTGGACTACTGATTTAAAGGTTAGGGACTACTGATTTAAAGGTTGTTGACTACTGATTTAAAGGTTTGGGACTACTGATTTAAAGGTTGGAGACTACTGATTTAAAAGTTTAGTGACTACTGATTTAAAGGTTGGGGACTACTGATTTAAATGTTGGTGACTACTGATTTAAAGGTTAAGGAATACTGATTTAAAGATTGTGGACTACTGATTTAAAGGTTAGGGACTACTGATTTAAAGGTTGTTGACTACTGATTTAAAGGTTTGGGACTACTGATTTAAAGGTTGAGGACAACTGATTTAAAGCTTTGGAGACTACTGATTTAAAGTTTTGAGACTACTGATTTAAAGTTTTGGGACCACTGTTTTAAGGTTGGGGACTACTGATTTAAAGGTTTGGGACCACTGATTTAAACGTTTGGGGACTACTGATTTAAAGATTTGGGACTACTGATTTAAATGTTTTGGGACCACTGTTTTAAATGTTAGGTAATACTTATTTAAAGGTTTGAGACCACTGTTTTAAAGGTTGGGGACTACTGATTTAAAGGTTGGGGACTACTGATTTAAAGGTTGAGACCACTGATTTAAAGGTTGAGGCCACTGATTTAAAGTTTGAGGACTACTGATTTAAAAGTTCGGGACTACTGATTTAAAGGTTGGGGACCACTGATTTAAAGGTTTGGGACCACTGATTTAAAGATTTGGGACTTCTGAGTTAAAAGTTAGGACCACTGATTTAAAGGTTGGGAACCACTGATTTAAAGTTTGGGACCACTGATGTAAAGTTTAGGGACCACTAATTTACAAGTTTTGAACCACTGATTTAAAAGTTAGGACCACTGATTTAAAGGTTGGGGACCACTGATGTAAATTTTAGGGACCACTAATTTACAAGTTTTTAACCACTGATTTAAATGTTTGTGATTGCTGCACCTCGTCGCTGTCAATAATGCCCCCCCCCCTTTTTTCCACTATTGAGTCATGTACCTATTTCTTTTTTTTTTCCTATCAGCCGATTGGACTGGCGATCTCCAGCTGTTTTTTTTTTTTTAAATCTAAATATAACATTTTAGTTATAATCTTAGTATTTTCCATCACGTACGAATGAGTTTGTCTTTAGCGCAGAACATTTCTCTCATTCGTAACAAAATTAAAAATTCGATGGGTGTAGTTTCACATTTTAATATCATGCACAAAACTGACAGTATTTCCCCTGATTTAAATATGTATGTATGGTTGTAATGAACTCTAGTAACACAAATATCAAAGATTGTGAAATCTGTGAGTTCTCTTGGTGCAGTGTTCATTTTTTTTCTAACCATCAAAGTTGTTAAATATTAAGATAAAAGTGTTTTTTTTTTTTGCTAATCTACTGAGTTTAGTGTTCTGTGCACACCGTGAGCTGTGTTTTTCAACCGGATCGTGTTTCGATATTCCGATTGCTTACGATAAATTATGATATAAAATGACGAAGTACAGTTCAGCTGCGTTCACTTTCGGTGCCGTTTGGCCTTATATCTTTTGCCGTGTACTATAACTGCTATGAGGGGGACTGCAGATGCCTTAGTTTGGATACTTCAATGAAATCAGATGTTAATTCGGATGATTCCACTGGCACGGACGGTTGAAGAAATATGTATTTTAATTCGTTTGAAGAGATACCGGGGTCTTCGATTACCCATAACCATACTTCTTTTAATCACATTGAATGTAAAATAGACGAATCATACACATCTTAACTTACTGGGAAAAAAATTACAATTGAAAAAATTAAACTTCATTGAGAACATCTGGAACATTACCCAGCAAGGCAGGAAAATTAATATTACTAAAGACATGCATCTTCCTGATAACAACATACGGTTGGTAATCATATCTCGCAAACAAGGATGAAAATCGATTCATTCGAAATTTCTACAGAAAAATCCTTAATATATCTTGAATAATGACAAATAAAACAATGACAACAAATTAAAAGGCTTAAACATTGAAAAGAATTGGCTTATAAATACTACTCTATAGAGGAATTTAAAATGTTATAGCCCCGTCAACAAAAGACACGACGAGCTGGAAAGAACGATAATAGACACTTCAAGGCAGATCGAGAAGGAGGTGGTTTCAAGGAGAGCTTGAAAATGACAACAGAAGAAGAATCTAGAGACAGATTCTTTCACACGGTTTGTGGTGAATAGAACGTTCTGTGGGAGATATGGCTAGAGACAGAGATTCTTTAAGGCGGGTTGTGGTGAATGCAATGTTCTGTGGAAGATCTGGCTAGAGACAGAGATTCTTTAAGACGGGCTGTGGTGAATGCAATGTTCTGTGGAAGATCTGGCTAGAGACAGAGATTCTTTAAGACGGGCTGTGGTGAATGCAATGTTCTGTGGAAGATCTGGCTAGAGACAGAGATTCTTTAAGACGGGCTGTGGTGAATGAAACGTTCTGTGGGAGATATGGCTAGAGACAGAGATTCTTTAAGACGGGCAGTGGTGAATGCAACGTTCTGTGGGAGATATGGCTAGAGACAGAGGTTATTTAAGACGTGCTGTGGTGAATGCAACGTTCTGTGGGAGATATGGCTAGAGACAGAGATTCTTTAAGACGGGCTGTGGTGAATGCAACGTTCTGCAAAGAACATGCGACCTGATGATGACTTTGAGTGAAAATAACAAATGCGTGCTTTACTATTTTATCACTTGTATTATCATTCACATGAAGAACATTGTGATACTAGCCCCCGTTAGTTATACTTGACAATGGAATCTTCAGCTCTCCTAGGAAATGTTCTTTTTTCTTTTCTTTCGCCGTGTATTCTCATTTTCTCTGAATGTCTGCTTCTTGTTTCTCTCTCTCTCTCTCTCTCTCTCTCTCTCTCTCTCTCTCTGCGATCAGAACCCAATCAGAGTAGGACTCCAGACTCTCACACAAAGACAGCTGTCTGTTTAAGCCTGTTAGATCCACTCCGCTTGAATACCTGTTAAAACGTTGCACTGTTTTCTGCGCCAGTGGCCCAGTGCATCCGATTTCAGCCACCATTTTGTTCCGGATTGCTTTCCTTAGCCTTTGATTGTCCCCAATCTTCCTGCAAGGCAACAGATGATCTTTTCTGTGGGAGTATTCTGCCCTTAGATGGTCGGCCCTCCCAGGTTTACGAGCACCATCTGCCCGAGTCAATAGAGGTGACTAACACAGACATGCGACTTGTAATATGAGGAAACTGCAACAAGGAACTCCTTTCATGCATGGCTCTCAATTGCTCCCGCCGCCCATCCCCACATACCGGCAATTCACGTCCTCCCGAAAACGATGATCGGTGTAGCACTTGATGATGTTAGGCCATCGCTGTTGACTCCAACTCCGAACACACAGACACGCAGGCAGTCGTCAAATTATCCCCGTCGCACATCAAACAGCTGACCGCAAGACCAGCGCACGGCCGGTCTAGGGAACCACTACGATGACGTAGTATACAACAATGCCGAAAACAATCTCGCTTCCTTTAGATTTCCGACCACTCCATTGCAAGCAGCCCATGACAAACAAAACACGAAGCAAATTCCCCAAAGAGACAAAACCGCGGTCGACGAAGCAGCCCACATCTATGAGCCACATGGAAATAGCTTGCGTCAAGGGACTCCAACAACGGCCATGAACAGCACCAATGTGACGCAAAGCGCAGATCAAGTCTAGACGGCGGAAGGCCTCATTCACAACACCTGATTTGTGAAAAACGGACTGTTGTCGGCCTACGACCCCGCTTTAGCGGCACAGATGTATCAAGCATATCATCATTTTGACCCCAACGCAGAAAAGTGCAAACGGAGAACCGAAATTAATCAGACCCCGGATGCACCATCTGCAGCAATCGAGAAGACGTGGACTAGATCCGCCATCTTGGAGACGGAAGTCCTGCTTCTTGTTTGAGTTGAAGAGTGTGTTTCCAAATACTGTGGTCTATTTCTTCCCAGGCTGCAGGGTCACATGTCACATTTACCCACGTCTACAAATCGAAGTTTTAACTTCCCCTAATTCTTTTGCCAACTGCTCGTTATCCACAGAGTATATCTTTTGGTAGGCAGTCATCTTTCATACAGAGTAAGTGGATATGGATGTGAATCATGGTTAAGAGAAAAGAAGATCACTGGAGGCTGTAGAAATTTAGTTTTACAGAAGAATGTTGAGAATACCATGGACACATAAGAAAAGTAATGAAAACGTCGTGAAAGAGGCCAAAGCAAAAAGATAGCTAATTTCCAATATTAGGAAGAAACAATCTTCATTTTTTGGCCACGCAATGAGAAGACAAAAGCTGCAATATATTACGACAACTGGAAAAGATGAGGGACAAAGAGATAGAGGGAAGCAAAGAGAAAAGATACCAGACAGCTTAAGAGAATGGTTTAGCAGAAGATCAACAACGTAAATGATAAATAACTGTCGAGATCGAAAGTTCTGGAGAGACATGATCACCTACGCCAGCAGTCATGGTACTTGATGATGATGATGATGGTGATGATATCGAGACAACATTGGGTCTAGCGCACTCAAAGTAACGTGTCAAGGTTACGTTCAGCCCCTCTAAATGTAGCAAAAATACACTGCGCCCCTTAACCTTCATATGCATCACTTGACAGGAGAATGTCATTTTAATCCACTAGAATTAAAAAAGAATGTCCCAGTTGTTGTCTCACGGCCTACTTTAAGATGTGTCAATCCAGCACGACAGCGCTTCTCAAGCTGGTGCGTCGTGGTTCGTTACTACTCTAGATATAACAAAGAAGTATGTGTTAGCACTCGGAAAAATTGACAGACAAACAACAATAGAAAAAAACGAAGAACAATATATAGTCCGAAGTGGGATCGAACCCGTACTACTGCAATAGCCAATTTTTTTAGTTGGCTGCGTGGTAGTGTGCCAAGCGTTCGGCTTCTCGTGGCAAGGCGCGGTGCCACTGAGTACGGGTTCGATCCCACTTCGGACTATATATTGTTCTTCGTTTTTTTCTATTGTTGTTTGTCTGTCAATTTTTCCGAGTGCTAACACATACTTCTTTGTTCTATTATTCCCTATTATCGCCTCGGAAGTTCCCCATATAATAATATTTATGTATTATTATTTGTACCTACTCTAGATATCCCTGCTACATGGGAAGCCTGTGTAAATGTTGTACGTATTTTAATAATCACTCCGTCCACAATAATTGTTAAAACATATTCATAATCTATCTATCTATCTATCTATCTATCTATCTATCTATCTATCTATCTATCTATCTATCTATCTATTTATCTATCTATCTATCTATCTATCTATCTATCTATCTATCTATCTATCCATCTATCCATCCATCCATCCATCCATCCATCCATCCATCCATCCATCCATCCATCCATCCATCCATCCATCCATCCATCCATCCTATCTATCTATCTATCTATCTATCTATCTATCTATCTATCTATCTATCTATCTATCTATCTATCTATCTGCCTATGTCTATATATATATATATGTCTATCTGTCTGTCTAATCTAATCTAGTCTAATCTAATCTAATCTAATCTAATCTAATCTAATCGTCTAGTCTAGTCTAATCTAATCTAATCTAATCTAATCTAATCGTCTAGTCTAGTCTAGTCTAACCTAATCTAATCTAGTCTAATCTAATCTAATCTAATCTAATCTAATCTAATCTAATCTAATCTAATCTAATCGTCTAGTCTAGTCTAGTCTAATCTAATCTAATCTAATCTAATCGTCTAGTCTAGTCTAGTCTAATCTAATCTAATCTAATCTAATCGTCTAGTCTAGTCTAGTCTAATCTAATCTAATCTAATCTAATCTAGTCTAGTCTAATCTAATCTAATCTAATCTAATCTAATCTAATCTAATCTAATCTAATCTAGTCTAATCTAGTCTAATCTAATCTAATCTAATCTAATCAAATCTAGTCTAATCTATTCTAATCTAAACTAATCTAATCTAATGTAATCTAATCTAGTCTAGTCTAGTCTAATCAAATCTAATCTAATCTAATCTAATCTAATCTAATCTAATCTAATCTAATCGTCTAGTCTAGTCTAGTCTAGTCTAGTCTAATCTAATCTAATCTAATCTAATCTAATCTAATCTAATCTAATCTAATCTAATCTATCTATCTATTAGCCTTTCGAGCGGTAACCGACACATAGAACATAGACCCAGATATTCTTTCCCTGTTTCTTAATTTTTTTTTCTAGCAGTCTCAATCCTTGCTAAGATCTTTTATAAACAAAACTCGCCATTTGTCTCTGTTCTGTGCAAGTATCTCGATATCATTGTGGGAGCCAATTCCTGCTGCCTTTGCCTCTCTGATCAATGTTTTTCTCAGTGTCTTTATGGGCGGCTTCATTCCTCATGCCTATAATTTTACAATTACCACACTCATATTCTTACATTTATCTATCCCAAAGTTGTAAACTTACCTCACTCATATCGTTATATTTATCTCTCTCACAAATGTAAACTTACCTCACTCAAATCCTTATATTTATCTCTCCCACAGTTGTAAACTTACCTCACTCGTATCCTTATATTTATATCTCTTACAGTTGTAAATTTACCTCACTCATATCCTTTTATTTATCTGTCTGAGCTGTAAATTAACCTCACTCATAACCTTGTATTTATCTCTCTCGCAGTCGTAAACTTACCTCACTCATATCCTTATATTTATCTCTCTCACAGTCGTAAACTTACCTCACTCATATCCTTATATTTATCTCTCTTACAGTTGTAAACTTACCTCACTCATATCCTTATATTTATCTCTCTTACAGTTGTAAACGTACCTCACTCATATCCTTATATTTATCTGTCTTATAGTTGTAAACTTACCTCACTCATATCCTTATATTTATCTCTCTTACAGTTGTAAACTTACCTCACTCATATCCTTATATTTATCTCTCTTACAGTTGTAAACTTACCTCACTTATATCCTTATATTTATCTCTCTTACAGTTGTAAACTTACCTCACTCATATCCATATATTTATCTCTCTTATAGTTGTAAACTTACCTCACTCATATCCTTATATTTATATCTCTTACAGTTGTAAACTTACCTCACTCATATCCTTATATTTATCTCTCTTACAGTTGTAAACTTACCTCACTCATATCCTCATATTTATCTCTCTCACATTTGTAAACATACTTCACTCATGTCCTTATATTTATCTCTCTCATAGTTGTAAAGTTACCTCACTCATATCCTTATAGTTATCTCTCTCACAGTTGTAGTTACCTCACTCATATCCTTATATTTATCTCTCTCACATTTGTAAACATACCTCACTCATATCCTTATATTTATCTCTCTCACAGCTGTAAACTTACCTCACTGATAACTTTGCCTTTCACCGCACTGAGAATCTTCATTCCTTTCTTCAAATTTTTTTTCCCCATTTGCCTTTCAGCTGTCGAGAAAAGATATATTCTGAGGTCTTTTGCTCCTCTTTTCGCTTCTGCTGCAGTTATGTTTCCTAGTGCTTCTAATAGTCCATCGATCCATCTTTTTCGTGGTCAACCTTTGGGTCTGGTATGCTCGCAACGCTTATGGAAGGCTCGTTGTGTTGTGTGTTTTGATCCCTCTACCTTGTCACGTGGCCAAAGCATTTCATCTGTGGTTTCATTCGCTATAGCTACAATATCACATTAGAGCAAATTTACAATCTTACATTCAAATTACAATACAGCGCTTGTTCTGTTCTGTTCCCGCCAAAGCGCAATGGCAAATTCTAACAAGATCAATAGAGAACCTGCTCTATTTTCAGATAATTATGTAAACAATATAATTAATATACATTTATATGTTGAGAATACCATGGACAGCTAAGAAGAGTAATAAAAATTTTCTGAAAGAGGCCAAAGCAAAAAGAGAGCCGGTTTCCAATATTAGGAAGAAACAATCATCATTTCATTTTTTGGCCATGTAATGAGAAGAGAACAACTGGAATATATTGTTACAACTGGAAAACTTGAGGGACGAAGAGATAGAGGAAAGCAAAGAGAAAAAATACCAGACAGCTTAAGAGAATGGCTTGGTAGAAGGTCAACAACAGAAATGATAAATAACTGACAAGATCGAATTTTGTGGAGAGACATGATCACCTACGCCAGTTGGTCCGGTACTTGATGATGATATTAAATAGGTAAATGAATTTAAATATCTGGGAATAATGTTAACCTGAGATGGTAGAAGTACAATAGAGGTGAGATGCAGAATAGCTCTGGCAAAAGTAGCTCTCCATGCAATCCATTTTTGACAACATAAACAAGAAAAAGTTCTTAAATGTTATATAGAGCCAGTCTTAACATATGGATGTGAATCATGGACAAATGGACAACACAGAAGAAAATCACTGGAGCCTGTAGAAATGTGGTTTTACAGAAGAATGTTGAGAATACTATGGACAGCTAAAAAGAGTAATGGTAGCGTTGTGAAAAAGGCGAAAGCAAAACAGCTAATTTCCAATAGCATGAAAAAACAATCATCATTTTTTGGCCATGTAATGAGAAGAGAACAGCTGGAATATATTGTAACAACTGGGGAAATTGAGAGACGAAGAGACATAAGGAAGCAAAGAGAAAATATACCAGACAGCTTAAGAGAATAGCTTGACAAAAGGTCAACAACAGAAATTATAAGTAACTGTCGAGATCGAAAGTTGTGGATTGACATGATCACCGACGCCAGCGGGTATGGTACTTGATGATGAATATACATATCTTACACTTACATTGGTTGCAGCGATTGCAATTCTTTATCGTTTATCTTAGCTGCAAATGTCTGTTATCTTTACAGGATCAATTTATGACCATCAATAAAACTATGAAGTTCACACAACGAAACAAGACAATCACTGACGTCGTTGAGTCCGTTAATTACTATCTCAATGAGAATTCATTGGACAGGTTCTTCAATTCGTGTAAAAATGTTCAGGTTTGTTTTATTTATTCCAAATTTTTTATTGTACAACAAAATATCAATATTGCATTATGGTTTATATCTTTCAGTAAATTTGTATTTTGTATGCATTTTGTTTATTTTGGAGATGTCCACTCACTAACTTTACAGGCTTTGTGGTCTATCATGGCTTTCTTTGCATTCCGTGTGGTCTATCGCGACTCACTCTACATCCCATGTGGTCTACCATGGCTCCATTTGCAGGCCTTGTGGTCTATCATAGCTCCCTTAGCAGGCCTTGTCTATCGCAACTCACTCTTCAGGCCTTGTGGTCTATCGCGGCTCCATTTGCAGATCTTATGGTCTATCGCGGCACGTTTTATAGGCCTTGTGGTCTATCGCGGCTCCCTTTGCAGATCTTATGGTCTATCGCGGCTCCCTTTGCAGATCTTATGGTCTATCGCGGCTCCCTTTGCAGATCTTATGGTCTATCGCGGCTCCCTTTGCAGATCTTATGGTCTATCGCGGCTCCCTTTGCAGATCTTATGGTCTATCGCGGCTCCCTTTGCAGATCTTATGGTCTATCGCGGCTCCCTTTGCAGATCTTATGGTCTATCATGGTCCCCTTTACAGGCCTTGTGGTCTATCTCGACTCCCCTTACGGGCCTTGTGGTCTATCACGGCTCCCTCTAAAGGCATTGTGGTCTATCGCGCTCCCTTTAAAGACCTTGTGGTCTATCGAGGCTCCTTCTACATGCCTTGTGGTCTACCATGGCTCCATTTGCAGGCCTTGTGGTCTATCATGGCTTACTTTGCAGGCCTTGTGGTCTATCGCGGCTCCCTTTACAGGCTTTGAGGTTTATCGCGGCTCCCACTACATGCCTTGTGGTCTACAATGGCTCTCTCTACATACCTTGTGGTCTACCATGGCTCCATTTGCAGACCCTGTGGTCTATCACGGCTTCCTTTGCAGGTTTTGTGGTTCCCTTTTCAGGCCATGCTGTCTATCGTGGTTCCTTTACATGCCTTGTGGTCTATCATGGTTCCCTTTACAGGGCTTGTGGTATATCATGGTTCCCTTTACAGGCCTTGTGGTCTATCATGGTTCCCTTTACAGGCCTTGTGGTCTATCATGGTTCCCTTTACAGGCCTTGTGGTCTATCATGGTTCCCTTTACAGGCCTTGTGGTCTATCATGGTTCCCTTTACAGGCCTTGTGGTCTATCATGGTTCCCTTTACAGGCCTTGTGGTCTATCATGGTTCCCTTTACATGCCTTGTGGTTGGAGTAAAATCAAATGCGGACAGTTTGTTAGAAACTTGAGGAAGCCGGAGGTGAGAACTATCTTTTAGTTTGACCTTTGAGACAATAATTTACGACATTGCAGCAATTTACGTTATATAAACGAGTTTAATTAATTCAATTCAATTAACATAATTATAAATACGCTACAATATCTTAGTTATTTACATTTACAAGGTATGAGACTCTTAATCGCTAAGAGTGAAAATGAGTTACAAGAAATGTTAGACATTATAGCGAAAGAAAGCAAAGATAAAGGACTCTCAGCCTTCACAGCAAAAAGACAGTTATTGGTTATTGGTTATTGGTTATGGAAGGCCTCGGCATCACAGCAAACGAATTAAAATCCATAATTGCTCAACCGCCCGTGCCAGTGGAATCATCCGAATTACCAACTCATCTCCCAAACAAAGAAAGGTAACTGTAGTCCCCATCGTAGCAGTCTCAGCACACGCCAAAAGACATAAGGCGAAACCGCGCAGAAAGTGAACACAGCCAACTGTTCCTTGTCATACGATATCATCATTCATCGTAAACAAGCGGGATATCGAAGCAGGATCAAAACGGATGAGACACACAGCTCACGGTGTGCACAGAGCACTTAACTCAGTAGCTCCTGCAACAAGCCGGACTTGGAATATGAGGAAACTGCAAGAAGGAACACTTTTCAGACATAGCCTTCAATGGTTCCTGCCGCCTATCCACCATATACCATGGGTGTTCACGTCCTCCCGAAAATGATGATCGTCATAGCACTTGATGATGTTAGGCCGTCATTGATGACTCCAATTCCAAACATATAGACATACAGTGGTGGTAATTTGTCATTTCCAATCCAACAGAAGCCACATGACCTGTAGTTAGTAAAACCACAGAGAGAATATGATTTTGTGACCTTCACTGATTCACTCTTAGATGTGAATGTGTAGTTTACACAAGAGGAGAAGTTTTCAACTACAGTGATTCCATTTAAGGCAATTCTGGGATAGCAAGGCAAGTCTCCTTTATAGCAGCAGAACTTGATGTTCTCCGCTCCCTTCTTGTAGCTGCTGCCACACGATTCTGATGTCTCATTAACTTGGACATCATTCAAGAACAATGTCAGATTAACATTCCATAGATATGGCTCTGCTGATGAAGTGCTTGGTGCAACAGTTGTATCAATCATACTGGAGGCTCCTGGTCTGTGGTCATTAATATCACAGACGGCACATGGTGTTGTTATATTCAGTATTTCTTTCTGGGGTGTACATATGTGGCACACACATGGAGAGTGGTTTGTGGTCACAGTAATCCCATTAAAGGCAATTCTAGGGTAGCATGGCATAGCTGTTTCAGAACAGCACAATCCTGTGATGTTTTCTGTGTTCGCTATAAAGCTGCTGCTGCTACACAATCCTGACCAATTATAGGTGTGGACATTATTCACTTGCAATGACAAAACTGCTTTGTTTACATCATAAACCTCTGGAAGCGAATCATTTATGGGACTAATAGTACAATTTATTCTTCCATCGGGGATATCTGCATTGAGTCCCCAAAAAAAGGTCTTTGGTTAAAAAGCACATATGCGTTTGAGTTAAACACACAATGAGCCCACTTCATAGATTCAAAATGATCCTTGCCAATGCCATCCGTTTGCACAAGTTAGGTCCTTAGCTACCAACGTCAAAAATGTCTGAAACGAAGCCATCCAATTAACGACTTTATCTACAGCGAAGGTTAACGAACTGTGAACAAACATTTATGTTCAAACCCTTGAAAACATTTTAAAAATCTGCCAACTCGCAGCAATAACATTTATCGTGTTGTTCAATGTAAACATTGCTTGGTCCATAGCTCGAATATAAATAAGCTGCCATTTTGGTGCGTCCCATGACGTCATCCAAAAAAAAAAAAAGACGGTATAAATGGTAACAACACAGAAAGAGACATCACCTCAGTGCAAAATAAAGACAAGTGGAACAATATTAAAGCAGGTAAATTAATTCAAATATTTGGGAACTTTGTTAACCTCAGACGGAAGATGTACAAAAGAGGGGAGATGTAGAATGGCTCAGGCAAAAGCAGCTTTCCAAAAAATGAGGAAGATAATATGCAATTCATTTTTGACAATAGAAACAAGAAAAAGAGTTCTTAAATGTTATGTAGAGCCAGTCTTAACATATGGATGTGAGTCATTGACAATAGGACAACAGTCAAGAAAATCACTGGAGGCTGTAGAACTGTCGTTTTACAGAAAAATGTTGAGAATACCAAAAACAGCTAAGATGAGTAATGAAAATGTTCTGAAAGAGGTCAAAGCAAAAAGAGAGCTAATTTCTAATATTAGGAAGAAACAATCATTATTTTTTGGCCATGTAATGAGAACAGCTGGAATATATTGTAGCAACTGGGAAAGTTGAGGGACAAAGAGATAGAGGGAAGCAAGGAGAAAAGATACGAGACAGCTTAAGATAATGGCTTGTCAGAAGGTCAACAACATAAATGATAAATAACTGTCGAGATTGAAAGTTGTGGAGAGACATAATCACCTACACCAGCAGACCCGGTACTTGATGACGATGATGATCATATTGGTATTGGTGAAATCTAATACTCTGTTCAATTATCTAAAAATGCATATTTACTATGTTATACATGTATATAGATTAAAAATAAATATGTAGATTGATTCTTAAAACCACGGAAAATGTTATCTGTGAAATCTCTTCCGTTCTTCTTCTATCCTTCCTCTGCTGCCGTTGGCGTCGAGGGGAGAAACAAACTGCGATTCTTTGCTCTTCTGTTGGCCTCTTCTGATGTTATTCCTCCTAGTGACTCTAGTATTCCCTTTATCCATCTTTTTCTCGGTCTTCCTCTTAATCTGGCGTTTTCGTAGCGTTTATTTAAGGCTCTTTGAGTCATTGTTAGTTCTTTTTGTCTTGTTATGTGGCTGAACCAATTTATCTGTTGTTTCTTTATGTATTCGATGGCTGGTTCAATTTCGAGTTTCTTCCTCAGGTCAGTGTTTCTTACTCTGTCCCTTAAGCTGTTTCCTGTCATTCTTCTGACACATTTAATTTCGGTGGTCGTTATCTTTCTTATTGTTCTAGAGTCCAGCGTCCAATTCTGGCACTGATAACTCAGAGTTGGTAGAAAAATTGATTTGTATATTGCCCTTTTTGCTTCTGAAGTTATGGTTTTGTTTTTCAATAGTGTTGATACTTGGCCTATAACTTGGCATGCTTTGTTACACCTTATATCTATCTCTGTCTCTTGGTTATTGTCTTGTGTTAACGTGCTACCCAGATATTTAAAATTGTCTACTTGCTTCAAAATCGTATTATCTATTATGATATCTTCCGTTGCACTGATAAAAAGCCTCCGTAAGGAAAGAGTTAATTATCACATTTTAGGAATTAAAATATCTATTCTTAATATTCATAATTTTTTTTTTTTTTTTTTTTTTTTTTTTTTTTTTACTCACTGTTATCTCGGGCCGAAGACGGCACATGCGTGGAAGTCATAGTTCTCCATTCGAAATTGAACCAGCCATCGAATACATACAGAAACAACAGATAAATTGGTTCGGCCACATAACAAGAGGGTGTCCGGTTAGCGCAATCGATAGGCGGTTGGCTTACCACGGCAACAGCCGGGGTTCGTAATCCTGGCGAGGACACCTGGGTTTTACTAATTCCCTAAAAATTAGTAGGAGCCGCGATAGCTCAGTGGTTAGTGAACTGGACTACTACGGACAAGGGGTAGGGTTCGATCCCAACCGACGGCTCCGGGTTCACCCAGCCTTAAATGGGTACCGGATTTTTTCTGGGAAAGTAAAAGCAGCACGGGCGTAATACCGACCACATTACCCCAAAAATCATGTGCTGAAGGTCTGTAAAATATAGGGTCACTAACACCATATTTCCCTATACGCCACTTGGCGTGACGGGGGGTACTTTACTTTACATCAAACAGTTTCCGAGATAATTGATAATATCTGTGGGCACGAATTTCTGAACGAACTATAGTAGCAATCCTCTCTTATGATAAGGAAAAAACAGATAAAACCGTTGGACATGTTCAATGTGTCAGCCAGTTGTTACCTTATTCATCCCCATAGTTTAAAATGAAAAACTCTGACGGTCTCTTCCATAACTTGTCATATATATGTCACCAGGCAACATTATAACTCAGCAGACATTGTAAGCAACATTATAACTCAGTAGATATTGTAGGCAATATTATAACTCAATAGATCATGTTACTTTGAAGTTAGGTTTCACGCACTGAAATATGACAAGTATTTAAACCATCAAATGTGGCAACCCCAGCTGTGCAACGGAGTTCGTGCACATGGGACCGTGTTATCTTCAAAGGTTCTCATCATTTTGAGAATATCGTAGCATCTGTTGATGTGTCCAGTGTGTGGCTGATTATATAATCCTAAAAGCTGGCTATTCTAGTTAAGTCGACAGATCGTCTTCATTGCTCAAGCGACAACTTCATAGCGCTCAAATCTCGTGCTCGGCACGTTGCCCCGTATGAAGCACGCCCTTTCCACTCTAACGAAAGCGCTGAAGATAACCTCAGCTCATATACACGATTTTCACAGCAATGGGGAAGAGTTGGTTCCAAAGCCTTCATAGTTTATTATATAGGTAAAGGTAAAGGTAATGGTAATGGTAATGGTAATGGTAATGGTAAAAATAAAGGTAAAGGTAAAGGTAAAGCTAAAGCTAAAGGTAAAGGTAATGGTAATTGTAATAGTAAAGATAATGGTAAAAATAAAGGTGAAGGTAAAGTTAAAGGAAAATATAAAGGTAAAGTACGACACGACTCGGCGCCTTAGCTCGCGAGTTTTTACCCATATGTGCTCGGCCGCCTATCCAGAAGTGTTCGGAGACTTCTGGACATTGTCGCCTCAAGCATTGAAACTCACGATGCGATGCGGCATTCCTCACCTTCCCAGAGTAATACTCTGGTACTCATTTCTGGAGCCAGTAGTGGGGTGTGGTATACACACCAAGGTATGGTGACAGCTTTACAAAGAAGGAACACAAAACGTTACTGACGTTTCGGCCTGTGGCCTTCTTCAGAATATGGGAACAACGACAACAAACGGTGAGGCACAAATATCTATAGCAACTTGTTGGATGATAAAGTTAGGGAGAGGTGGACAGAGAGATGAGAGATAGGATGGTGAGATGAAGAAGAGATGCGTTACATGTGGGAAGACTGGTGAAGTGTAGAGATATATAAAATCGTAAGTATAGAGAAATGATGAGGAGCTGAAAACTAAAGAGTGAAAAGTAAATAATGAATCTATAAAAGTGTATTTAAAATGACTTAGCTGGAGAGACTGTGCTGTCCTGCGTGGTGGAATTCATCCAAATGACCGGTCCAGGCAGTTCGCATGGAAAAGCCGCCACGTGGGATGACCACGCGTGGTCAAGTGAGACCCAGACCAGAAGTCGTGAGATTACAATTATAGGTGGAAAGTGAGTAAGGGGGGATAGACGAGCCGGCCAGACAGCTACGTAAACAAAAGGCGTTGGACAGGGGATGAGGCAGTGGTACAATACACTAGCCTGAGGGAGACATGTTAGTGTGCTAACAAAGATCCGAGAAGGAAAGAATGCTCTTTATCATGTCCCAGTTCACCACATTGCCTTTGGGTCCACTATTTCTAGGATACTCATTAGCTACTTGCCTACAGCTCTCATGTCCTTATCTCCAGACTCCGCTAGTTATCTCCCTGTGTTATCTTCCCTTATTGTTCAAGTCCCTAGATATGCCACCTAACTCTGACATTCTTTCATAGTCATTATACCATAAAAGTGGGAGCCGCGATAGCTCAGTGGTCAGTGAACTGGACTGCAAAGGACAGGAGGTAGGGTTCGATCCAAACCGACGGCTTCTAGGTTCACCCAGCCTTAAATGGGTACCGGATTTTTTTCTGGGAATGTAAAGTGGCACGGGCGTAATACTGACCCACATTACCCCAAAAATCATGTGCTGACGGTCTGTAAAATTTATGGTCACTAACACCATATTCCCTTAAAACCCACTTGGCGTGACAGAGGCTATTTACTCTTTTTTATACCATAAAAGTACGGTTTCAATTCTCGATGTAAATGCCTACTAATTTCTCTTGTTCGCGATTATATGTTTCCGAGTGTTAATAAAATACGCGTTTCTGTTTTACATTTACATCCACCCTCAAAAGGTAAGGTTGTAAGACTTGGAATCCAACGTTGTCTGCAGGTAGGAAACAGTCTAGTTGTTTCTCTTTGATACTTCAACGTCATGTATTTATTCTCGTGTATGTCTATTACTCCAGAACCCATCCACAAACATGCCTGTTTTGTCCCTCCTGTGTGGCACCACAGCGGAAAAGTGCACACCCATGGGATGGATGAACTTCATGGGAACAACGAGAAATGGACACGCTCCCTTCGATATTTGGTTTCACACAAGCAACTCCACTTTAACAGTAAACGGTAAGATTCTTTCCTGATCTTATTTCTTCTTCTACTACTCCTACATCCTATTCTTCTTCTTCCTCTTTTACTTTATCGTTTTCTTCTTTTCTCTTTTTTTAACTTTCTCATCTTCAATTTCCTCTTTATCTTCTTCTCTTACTTCTCTTCGTCTGTGTCTTCTTCTTCTTCTCCTCTTTCAGCTTCATCTTCTTCTTTCTCATCTTATATATTTTTGTACTTCATTTTTCTTTTTTCTTTTCCTTCTACTTTTTTTTCTATTTCCTCTTTCTCTTCTTTTTTCTCTTACTTCTCTCATCTTCTACTTCTTCATTTACTTCTTTTTTCTTTTTATTTCCCTTTTTCTTTTACTTCCGCTTCTTCTTCCTCTACTGCTTCTACTTCTTATATTTCTTTTATTTAGACTTTTTTTCTTTTTCTCCTCTTTCAGCTTCATCTTCTTCTTTCTCATCTTCCATTTCTACTTCTTTTTCTTTTCCTTCTACTTTTTCTTCTATCTCCCCTTTCTCTTCTTTTTCTCTTACTTCTCTCTTTTTCTATTACTTATTTTTTCTTTTTATTTCCCAATTTCTTTTACTTCCTCTGCTTCTTCTTTTACTGCTTCTACCTCTTATATTTCTTCTTCTTCTCCTCCTCCTTCTTCATCCTATAACTCCGATGATTGCTGCGGCTCCACTGATAGACTTCATCAACATTTTTCCGATTATTTTTAACTTCAGTCATTCTATGAGACTTTCGAATTCCAAGCCTTTCTATTTGTATTGTCATCTTCCCATCTTTTTCTCCGGGGACTGGTTGGTCTCGAGGCAAGACGCCGGCCTCGAGACAGAGAGGTTGTGTGTTCAAATCCCGGCTACACCGGTTGGTATTTTTATTTATGATTTCTCTCTGCGGCAACCACCCCTGGTCTCAGCAGCGAGGCCCGGCATGAAACGTCAATTACTCATCGACGAACAAAAATATGAGTACCTCCGAAGTCGTAGTTATTTGCCTGTGCGGCGAGGGACCCCTGTGCACACGCTTCGAGGGAAAAATGGATTAACACGCAAAATTCAGTTCCTAGTCTGTAGGGACGAGGTGCGCGTGGCCGTGCGGCTAAAACCACTGCCCTGCTGGCTGAAAAGCTGACGTTCGGTGTTCGAAGCCCACGGTAGACAGAAAGGATTTTTTCTATCGGGGGTGAAATAAAAATCCTGAGTCTCACACGTCGTGGCGACTGCTTGACCAAGCGGCCTTTATCCCCCTGGTGCTATCGTTGCCCCCCGTCATACATCAGCAAAGGTACTATGTGACGTAAAAATACTTTTTTTTCTGTAGGGACTTCGTCACAGGTAAAAGCTGGCGAACGAAAAAAAAAAAATCTCTTTCTCTGCCTACCTATGCTTGTCCTCCTTTCAGAGGCACCTTGGCACCAGTCTTTGCTTGACCCGTCTAGATGCGCCAATTCATTTCGCGTTTCTTCACAATGATCTTATTTCATCCTTAACTTAAAAGTTCATAACTTTATAACATAAGGTGAAGTTATATATGTTCATAGTATAATATAATATGCATTGTCTATCAAGGAGTGAATGTTAACCTCAGATGGTAGATGTACATCAAGATGCAGAATAGCTCAGGCAAAAGCCGCTTTCCAATGAAATGAGAAAAGAAAAATGAAAAAAATCAGGAAGATACTATGCAATCCATTTTTGACAATAGAAACAAGAAAAAGAGTTCTTAAATGTTATGTAGAGCCAGTCTTAACATATGGATGTGAATCATGGACAATAGGACAACAGGCAAGAAAATCACTGGAGGCTGTAGAAATGTGGTTTTACAGAAGAATGTTTAAAATACCATGGACAGCTAAGAAGAGTAATGAACACGTTCTGAAAGAGGCCAAAGCATAAAATAGAGATAATTTCCAATATTAGAAAGAAACAATCATCATTGTTTGGCCACGTAATGAGAAGAGAACTGGAATATATTGTAACAACTGGGAGAATTGAGGGACGAAGAGATAGAGGGAAGCAGCAAGAAAAGATACCAGACAGCTTAAGAGAATCGTTTGACAGGAGAGGTCAACAACAGAAATGGTAAACAACTGTGGAGATGGAAAGTTGTGGAGCCCCACAATCACTTAGGTCAGCAGGTTTTGTATTTGATGACGATGATCAAGGAGGTATGAAGTCATCATAATTCGCCTACGCTCTGACCATGTCAGATTGAGAAACCCCATAAACTCAAAATAGAAACTATCAGTCAATACCCCTGCCTTCATTTTAGTCTTCAACCCTAGTTTGAATGACGTCATGATCGCAGAACATGAAGAATATGCGCTGTCTTCGTAACATGAACATATTGTTATTTTCGTGTTGATTGTAAACGTAATATATTTTTATACCATGACATAAACTTCACATGTTTTTTGTGTTCATGACAAGAGCAAAATTAGCATTCAGTGTAAAGTAGGAAAATGGAAGAAACACCCGTACAACCGCCTATATAGCGTATGGCGTTCGTGCTCATATTTTTTTCCCAATTTACTAATGGAACATTGTTAGAAATGTTGTCATCATCACACAAATGCCACTCTTCTTTACCAATAAAATATGACACTCGAGGCTAGGTAGACCAAGAAGCCAACTATCCAGATCGAAACACATTGCTTACCTTTAGTAGACTAGTAAACTTGAGTAGAATGGCGGCGATGAGATGGTTGGTTACACAGAACGCTGTATTGGTGATGAACTCGTAAATTATGCCACAGAAGGGAATCATAAGAGGAAGATGTATGTATTTACAGCACTCAGATATCGAGAGGGTGTGATAACTTACGTGGAGACCAAGAGTTCCAAAGAAGGGTAGAGGGGAGTAGGTCGAAGTGAAGTATTAGTAGGAAGTATTCTTGATTGAGTGAGTACTAAAGAGTGTGGTGACAGCAAGAGTCACAGGCATAAGTCATAGGGAGTGACTCAGAAAATACATGCAAAGAAGATTGACAGTGTCTGCGGCAAGAGTGGAAGCAGCTCTTGGATGGCTATAGAGTTAATGTATTAACCAAGGTGAACTGTACACGCTGATGTACACGACACATGAACAGCCGGTAAGCTCGATAGCAGCTCTGACACTGAGTGTGGCCTGACAATGAACAGAGAGGACATCACCAACGTTTTTTCTTCATTTCTTAACTCTTGCTGTACGTCTCGACGCACTGTGCGTCGTGCCGATTTCGACCGAGTGCGTTTCGCCGCGTAGCATGTCACTCCCAATCTGATTAGTGTGAACCATCATCAAACCACATTCTTTGTACATGTCTTGTAACATCTTGGTATTGGTGAAATGGAATAGTAAAAAAACAGTAAAGTACCCCCCTCACGCCAAGTGGCGTGTAGGGAAATATGGTGTTGGTGACCCTATATTTTACAGACCTTCAGCATCTCATTTTTGGGGTAATGTGGTCGGTATTACGCCCGTGCTGGTTTACTTTCCCAGAAAAAAATATGGTACCCATTTAAGGCTGGGTGAAGACGGAAGCCGTCGGTTGGGATCGAACCCTACCCCTTGTCCTTGTAGTCCAGTTCACTAACCACTGAGCTGTCGCGGCTCCGAGTTTACTTTGTTCAATTATCTAAAAATTCATATATAATATGTTATATGTTCATCATCATCAAGTACCGGGCCTGCTGGCGTAGGTGGCATGTCTCTCCACAACTTTCGATCTCGGCAGTTATTTATCATTTCTGTTGTTGACTTTCTGCCAAGCCATTCTCTTAAGCTGTCTGGTATTTTTTCTCTTTGCTTTCCTCTATCTCTTCGTCCCTGAATTTTCTCAGTTGTTACAATATATTCCAGTTGTTCTCTTCTTATTACATGGCCAAAAAAATGATGATTGTTTCTTTCTAATATTGGAAATTAGCTCTCTTTTTGCTTTGGTCTCTTTCAGATCGCTTTCATTACGTTTACACATTATATGTTAGATAAATATAAATAGATTGATTCTTAATACCATGAAAAATATTGTCTCTGAAACCTCTTCCGTTGAGTCGATAAAAAACTTCCGTACGGAAAGAGTTTAGAGAAAATGTGGAGAATGGATGGGACAATGATGTTTACACTGGGAGACTGCGGAATCTAAAGGTGAGAACGGGGTCTGGCCGATCTGAAGTGCTTGGTGGGGAAAGCAGATGTATCTATAATCAACACTTTACAATAACAAATAGTCTACATACGCTTCGAGAAATACTGCGTCGGGTCGGTGGAGCGGATATGGGGATCCGAAATAACTGCAATGAAACTGATACCATGAATAGAATAGAGTGAAATAGATAGAGAGGTCAGAACCACATCATGAGAATAAGATGCGCTGGTCGTATGTTCGAATTCTTAACACCTGTGTAAACACATGTTCATTCCTAAAGAATTCTATACATTCTAAAATTATGTTCTTTTCTAAAGAATTCTATACATTGTAAAATTATGTTCATTTCTAAAGAATTCTATACATTGTAAAATTATGTTCATTTCTAAAGAATTCTATACATTGTAAAATTATGTTCATTTCTAAAGAATTCTATACATTGTAAAATTATGTTCTTTTCTAAAGAATTCTATACATTCTAAAATTATGTTCTTTTCTAAAGAACTCTATACATTGTAAAATTATGTTCATTTCTAAAGAATTCTATACATTGTAAAATTATGTTCATTTCTAAAGAATTCTATACATTGTAAAATTATGTTCTTTTCTAAAGAATTCTATACATTGTAAAATTATGTTCTTTTCTAAAGAATTCTATACATTGTAAAATTATGTTCATTTCTAAAGAATTCTATACATTGTAAAATTATGTTCATTTCTAAAGAATTCTATACATTGCAAAATTATGTTCTTTTCTAAAGAATTCTATACATTGTAAAATTATGTTCTTTTCTAAAGAATTCTATACATTGTAAAATTATGTTCTTTTCTAAAGAATTCTATACATTCTAAAATTATGTTCTTTTCTAAAGAATTCTATACATTGTAAAATTATGTTCTTTTCTAAAGAATTCTATACATTGTAAAATTATGTTCTTTTCTAAAGAATTCTATACATTGTAAAATTATGTTCATTTCTAAAGAATTCTATACATTGTAAAATTATGTTCATTTCTAAAGAATTCTATACATTGTAAAATTATGTTCTTTTCTAAAGAATTCTATACATTCTAAAATTATGTTCTTTTCTAAAGAATTCTATACATTGTAAAATTATGTTCATTTCTAAAGAATTCTATACATTGTAAAATTATGTTCATTTCTAAAGAATTCTATACATTGTAAAATTATGTTCTTTTCTAAAGAATTCTATACATTGTAAAATTATGTTCTTTTCTAAAGAATTCTATACATTGTAAAATTATGTTCATTTCTAAAGAATTCTATACATTGTAAAATTATGTTCATTTCTAAAGAATTCTATACATTGCAAAATTATGTTCTTTTCTAAAGAATTCTATACATTGTAAAATTATGTTCTTTTCTAAAGAATTCTATACATTGTAAAATTATGTTCTTTTCTAAAGAATTCTATACATTCTAAAATTATGTTCTTTTCTAAAGAATTCTATACATTCTAAAATTATGTTCTTTTCTAAAGAATTCTATACATTGTAAAATTATATTCTTCTATAAAGAATTCTATACATTGTAAAATTATGTTCATTTCTAAAGAATTCTATACATTGTAAAATTATGTTCTTTTCTAAAGAATTCTATACATTGTAAAATTATGTTCTTTTCTAAAGAATTCTATACATTCTAAAATTATGTTCTTTTCTAAAGAATTCTATACATTGTAAAATTATGTTCTTTTCTAAAGAATTCTATACATTGTAAAATTATGTTCTTTTCTAAAGAATTCTATACATTGTAAAATTATGTTCTTTTCTAAAGAATTCTATACATTCTAAAATTATGTTCTTTTCTAAAGAATTCTATACATTGTAAAATTATGTTCTTTTATAAAAAATTCTATACATTGTAAAATTATGTTCTTTTATAAGCTACTTCTCCTTTAGCGTTGAAGCCTTAAGATAATGCAAACTTGACTCTTTGTCCTGTTTTATGAGTAAGGGAGGCGAACAACATCATGACACAAGATGAGATAGTCGCTCGGTCGATTTGTATCTATTGTAAACATATGCTCTTTCAGAAACAATTCTACTCATTATAAACTTATGTTCTTTTCTAAATCATTCAGTCGACTTAAACTGATATTCTTTCGATAAAATTAAATAGACTGTAAATTTATATTCTCTTCTAGACATTTAAATCTGCTGTAAACTTATGTTCTGTTCTAAACATTTAAATCGACTCTAAACTTATGTTCTTTTCTAAACATTTAAATCTATTCTAACCTTATATTCTTTTTAAACAATTAAATCGATTCTAAATTTATGTTCTTTTCTAAACAATTCACAGGAACTAAAATATACCCTTTGGAATACAACATTGTCCCATGCAACATAGCTCTTTCAAAAAGTACTCAAGCTTGCAGCTGCCAAGACTGTGTGGCTTCCTGTATCCGAGCCCCACCACGGAAACCCAAAGCTGGTCGTTGCAGGATCTTCGAGTTTGACTGTTTTGACTTTTGGTTCATAATTGGATACGCAATATTTGTTCTATTCTTCGTGTCGTACTCGATTGTTACTATTTGTCGATCATGGAAACATAGCTCGGGGATCGGGTCGACGTTGTGTTGTCAGAAAACAGGTAAGAATATGAGCAGATTAACTCTTTCCGTGTGCTTCGACGCACCATGCGCCATGCCGATTGTCTTCTTCTTCTTTTTAGCTCCCAGTGGAGCATAGGTCTTCAACAAACACTTTCCAAGTCGTTCTCTTTTTTGCCATTCTTTTAAGATCATTCCATGTCTTCCCCATCATCTTCATCTCTGCTTCTATCTGTCTTCTCCAAGAATTCCTTGGTGTTCCTCTTTGTCTTTTCCCCCTGGAGATTCCAAAATAGGGCATGTTGTGTAATACTCTCAGTTGGCTTCCATAGTGTGTGTCCTATCCAGCGTCATCGTCTTCACTATATCTCTTTCCCACGCTCGATGTATGTAGGTGTAGATCTCTCTCGCTCTCTCTCTCTCTCTCTGTCTGCTCTCTATCTCTCTATCCCTCCTCTCTCACTCTCTCTATACTCTCTATCTCTCTATACTCTCTATCTCTATACTCTCTATCTTTATATCCCTCCTCTCTCACTCTCTCTATAATCTCTATACTCTCTATCTCTCTATACTCTCTATCTCTCTATCCCTCCTCTCTCACTCGCTCTATATTCTCTATATTCTCTATACTCTCTATCTCTCTATACTCTCTATCTCTCTATCCCTCCTCTCTATCTCTCTATCCCTCCTCTCTCACTCGCTCTATATTCTCTATACTCTCTATCTCTCTATCCCTCCTCTCTCTCTCTCTCTCTCTCTCCTTGCATGTTTTTTTCCTGATCTACAGCTGATAAAATATAGAGAAACACAGAGACACAGATGACAAATGTGATAATAGTGTCAATTATGGCTAACTATCAACGGCACAACGGCATATGGAAAATGCGACTGGTATCGTCAAACTTCTGCTACCTGTTTTCAAATAATGTGTGAGCTCCGAAGCTGTGTCTTTCTCGAGAAAATAAGAAAAGAAAAGAAAGAAAGAATTAAAGAAAGAGAGAGAGAGAGAGAGAGAAAGAAAGAGAAAATCCGCTACATCTGGTAATTAAACTCGAGATATGCTGATCCGTGTATAGAAAGATACATCAAATATGATCACATACATCGCCTCTCAGTTGAGCAAATGCTCCAGTTATGTAATTTCTAGACACGTTAAAAGGGGCAAACCAACTTGGATCATTATTTAAAAGGGTTGGCATCATGTTACAGTAGCATTGTTAGATACATTGGGACAGTCATATCATTTGTTTTAAAAAAGAAAGAGCGAGAAAGAAACACGGAGAGAGGGAGAGAGATAGAGAGAGAGAGAGAGGAGGGGGAATGAGAGAGAAGTGATGTAAATAATTATATGAGATTTTTAAATTCATCAAGTAGTAAGCCTGCTGGTGTAGGTGATCATGTTTCTCCACAATTTTCGATCTCGACAGTTATTTATCATTTCTGTTGTTCATATCTCTATCTAATCTCTTTGTCCCTCAATTTCCCAGTTGTTACAATATATTCCAGCTGTTCTCTTCTCATTGCAGGGCCAAACAATGATGATTGTTTCTTCCTAACATTGGAAATTAGCTCTCTTTTTGCTTTGAGCTCTTTCAGAACGTTTTCATTACTCTTCTTAGCTGTCCATGGTGTTATCAAGATTCTTCTGTAAAACCACATTTCTACAGCATCCAGTGATTTTCTTGTATGTTGTCCTATAGTCCATGGTTAGCATCCATATGTTAAAACTGGTTCTACATAACATTTAAGAACTCTTTTTCTTGTTTCTATTGTCAAAAATGGATTACATAGTATCTTCCTCATTTTTATTTTAAAAATAAATTTTTACAATAATGTGTTGAAATTCATAACTTTTCTTTTTAAATAACCCACGTAAAATTGAATTAAATGATAAATACTTTCTTTCTAGCTTTCTCACCAAACGGGACCGATCATGCAGCCCAAGATACAGGCGGAGCTACTACTAAGAGATCGGCCCTTTGTTGCAATACTATTGGTGTCAAGATGGAAATCTTCATGGAGCGGATGTTCTTCAAATTAGGTTTCCTGTGTGCCAGTCATCCTTTTATCACCATGGTAACCATCATACATTCACCAATCTTAGCTTTGGAGTACTTTCTCTTCTTCTTCTTCTTCTGCTTCTTCCTCTTTTCTCTTTCTCCCTGATACCGAAAAGGTGTCGTGGTTTATATCATTTGTCGTTCTTGAACTGCTCGAAGAGTATGAATTAGTGATTTTCCTTTGTTGTTACATGTCTCTGTCACTGCATCTATCCATCTTCTTCTGGGTCTTCCTCTAGTACTTTCTCTGGGGTAAAAACATAAGAATGCATATATAGATGCTTATGTATGCGAAATTTGAATGGCAATGCGGCTTTAGATCGTGAAGTTCAACTGCGGATATGATTATCTCTTGACGTCTGCTTAAAAAAAATAACGAAAGCAGAGAAAGCATCTTTACATCGCCTTTACCGACCTTACAATGGCCTTTACCTAGTCAGCAGGGACGGTATCTTCAAAATAATATCTAAAATAGGCGGTCATGATACTCTTCTGCTTCTGGTCAAATCATTTCATGGGGATATGAAGGTTGTCATTCAATACGGACGAAGGCGGGCTATGTACGCAGGCAATAGGTAGAGTCATTGCAGAAGTCAAAAATACCGTGGGTAACCTTTGTTTACGTCCTTGGAAAGGCGGAGTACGGGGAAATGAAATAGCAGACAGGTAGGCTATCTGCGCTTCCTGTTGAAGACGGTCAATCAATGGATCGGGCGGACATCATTAGATATGGAAAGGGCACAGGACTTCGACAACCTTGAGTCCACGTCACTCCTTCGGATGAGGGAGAAGAAAGTTAAGATGGGCACAGCCTGAATCGAGAAACTTAGT
Source organism: Megaustenia siamemsis (assembly GCA_032433765.1). Classification (NCBI taxonomy): domain Eukaryota; kingdom Metazoa; phylum Mollusca; class Gastropoda; order Stylommatophora; family Ariophantidae; genus Megaustenia; species Megaustenia siamemsis. The sequence goes on from JAVIAB010000101.1 coordinate 28,461,913, forward strand.
TGGCGTGTAAGAAGACTTATCAACCAACACAGAACTGGAGTCGTCAGTCGCTGGACACTGCGGGATTTGATGAGCAGGGGGGTCTGAGCACCTATCTGTTCTGAGTGCAGTGATGACGACCCGCAAATAACTCAATGCAATACGACGGCAGCAAATCACAATCCTTCAACATACGTAGTGGTGTCAAGTAGGGATGCGTTCTTGCTCCGACCCTATCTAGACTAAACTAGGCCTGGACCAGAGTAGTTTATTAAATCTAGGGATGAAGAAATAGAGGGTAACAGACAGAAACAGACAATAAAAGAACTTACGATAATGGTGTGCCTGAAAATTAAATTAAAAGTGTGTACGAAAAATATGTAGTTACATGATCTCCAACACCAACTTGCGTTGTACTTGTTGATTATAATTGTAATGATTTGTAGTGTTAAAATGTAGTTGCAGCTTGTTTATCCACAGTCGTATATAGTTAATAGTACCAGCGCGCAGAGTTGGAAACCCCTGAGAACCGCCACAAATCGTGACGCCTTCAGCTGTGCAAGCTCTATATATAGACAGCTGACGTAATTCTACCCCAAACCCCTTCTAAGTGCAAAGCTGAAAACTTCACAAAATTGAGGTACACCCTTTTTCCCCCCTGGCCTTACTACTTTAGATTGTTGTGGTTATCTAAATTCATATTTTCTGGAATCTTCTCAGGTTGTAGTACTGGTCATATCCGGGGGCCTGTGTGCTGGTATCGCACTCTTTACCGTCACCACGGACCCCGTGAAGCTGTGGTCGGCACCAACTAGCAGGGCCCGCAAGGAGAAGGACTATTTTGACTCACACTTTGTGTAAGTAATTTGGGTAGTCTCATGACGAACAGTAGTCTTGTTGAGGGGGTTAAGGCATAAGAATGCATCAAGAGGCATAGAAATAGAATGTTTATGTAAAGCTAATGATAAGAATGCGGATGACACAGTCTTAATAGCAGAGGCAGAGAATGAACTACAAGAAATGTTAGACATAATAGTAAAAGAAAGCAACAAGAAAGGTCTCAGTCTGAATAGTAAGAAAACAGAAGTAATGGTTATATCGAAGAAACAATCATCACCATCATGCAACATACAAATAAACGAGACAAATCTGAAACAAGTTCAACGTTTCAAATACTTGGGCACAATAATAACATCAGGTGGGAGATGCACCACAGAAATAAAAAGCAGAATAGCTCAGGCCAAAATAGCATTTGAGAAAATGAAAAATATCCGATTCAGTGCATCCGATTTCAGCCAGCATTTTGTTCAGCTTTGCTTTCCTTAGCCTTTAATTGTCCCCAATCTTCCTGCAAGGCAGCAGATGGTCTTTTCTGTAGGGGGATTCTGCCCTTTGATGGTCGGCCCTCCCAGGTTTACGAACACCGTCTGCCCGAGTCACTAGAGGTGACTAACACAGCCATGCGACTTGTAATGTGAGGAAACTGCAACAAGGAACACTTTTCATGCCTAGCCCTCAATTGTTCCCGCCGCCTATCCCCATATACCTGTAATTCACGTCTCATTAAGCGCATATGAAAAGCTGTTAATTATTTTTTTTTTCTCTTGCCAGTTTTGTCAAGGATGTGCTTCCCTTAACAACAACCAAGGGATAGGGCGGACATCATCAATACCCTCCGAGATATAAGTAGAGCACAGGACTTTGACAACCACAAATCCACCTCACTCCTTCGGATGAAAGCGATGCGAGTTAAGATGAGCACAGCCAGAAACGAGAAACTTAGTGGCCGTGTAAGAAGACTTATCAACCAACACAGAACTGAAGTCGTCAGTCGCTGGACACTGTAGGACTTGCTGAGGAGGGGATCTGAGCACCTATGGACATGTTCGGAGTGCAATGATGATGACCCGCAAATAGCTCAATAGCTTCCCTTCTTACAGTGGGATTTGATGTTGGCAGCCAGTAGGTTGTTATCTCCCATTATCTCCCGTCCACCTCCTAGACGGTAAAGTTACTAAGAAAATAACTACTAATGTGTGTAGATCTACATCCAGTGAGAGGTTATTTGTATTTGTGAATCCAAGGTAAATCATTGATTATAACATCTAGCGGGTAACCGCTTCTGGTGGTGATTCTATTTAAAATTGTGTCGATGCACAAATACAGCGATAAAGGTATAATGTTGCACGTTGTGATGCAGAATGGCTCAGGCAAAAGCAGCTTTCCGAAAAATGCGGAAGATACTATGCAATCCATTTTTGACAATAGAAACAAGAAAAAGAGTTCTTAAATGTTATGTAGAGCCAGTCTTAACATATGGACGTGAATCATGGACAATATGACAACAGACAGGAAAATCACTGGAGTCTGTAGAAATGTGGTTTTACAGAAGAATGTTGAGAATACCATGGACAGCTAAGAAGAGTAATGAAAACGTTCTGAAAGAGACAAATCAAAAATAGAGCTGATTTTCAATATTAGGAAGAAACAATCATAATTTTTTGGCCATGTATTGAGAAGAGAACAACTAGAATATATTGTAACAACTGGGAAAATTGAGTGACGAAGAGATAAGAGGGAAGCAAAGAGAAAAAATACCAGACAGCTTATGAGAGTGGCTTGACAGAATGTCAACATCAGAAATGATAACTGTCGAGATCGAAAGTTGTGGAGAGACATGATTACCTACGCCAGCAGGCACGGTACTTGATGATGATGATTTGCACGTTAATATAATGAGACCTGAGAAAACACTTTCCAAACGTCTGAATCGTTGGTCCGAAATTAGAAAATTAACTCTTTTGTTTCCAGTGACAACAGTTTTATCCGACTATAAAGCATTAACTATTGTTCCAAGTAACAAAAAGTTTCGTTGGAAAATAGAGAATTAACTCTTTTGTTCTCAATGACAACAGCTTTCTTTACACATCCCCCACAGGCCGTTCTACCGGACTCAGCAGCTGATCATATCCAGACCATACAACACAACCTTGTTTGAGTACAGGCACCGAAACTACACCAGCCTCTTTGCCAAGGACTTCCTGCACACGGTAATCTCGTGTCATAGTCTGTATGCCAGAACTCTCCATCAGTCTTATCTTTCAACATGACTGTCACTACTTTTTTCTCTCTTTTACTGTTTATTTCGTCTCTTTTTGACTAACTATTTCTGTTACTACAAAACAAATGTTTTCTTATAACTATTCCTATTTATTTTCTTAATCTCGCTTGTTGTATCTGTAACTCTCTTTTTCTTTTAATGAGGTTTTCTCTGTACTTACTGTTCTCTTTTTTCCCTCTTTCACATACTAAGACTATTTATCTATCTATCGATCCATCCATCCATCCCCTCCATTCATCCATCCATCCATCCATCCATACATACATCCATCCATCCATCCATACATACATACATACATACATACATACATGCATCCATCCATCCATCCATCCATCCATCCATTCATCCATCCATTACATCATACACCCATCCATGCACACATCCATACATCAATCCATACATACATACATACATACATCCATCCATCTATCCATCCATCCATCCATCCATCCATCCATCCATCCATCTATCCATCCATCAATCCATCCATACATCATTTATCTGTCAGGACCAGTGAACGATAGGCATACTAAGATAACCTGGCTACAAAAAAGTGACAAGAATGATGAATAGTTTGAATCAGACTTATGGCACCCATCAAAAACATATATCGTCATATGTCTTGCAAAGGAGAATAAATGTGTTTTTGCGTACAATCGCCACAAGATATGTAAATAACCGGTAGAAAAGAGAAATGAAAATGCATATGAAATGCGATGTTTCCATTTTGAAGACTTCATATGTCGAAACGTTTGTTAATGAGTCCTGTCTTTTACCCGTAAAGCTAGGGTGTCCGGTTAGCGCAATCGATAGGCGGTTGGCTTACCACGGCAACAGCCGGGGTTCGTACCCTGGCGAGGACACCTGGGTTTTACTAATTCCCTAAAAAAATTAGTACCTCTGAAGTCGGAGTAAATCTGCCTGCATGGCGAGGGGCATACTGTAATGGGATAAAACAGACTTTACACGCAAAATCCAGTCCCACAAAATTGAGTGGGTGGGACTTCGTCAGAGGTCAAAGCTGACGAAAGCGAACGAACGAACCCGTAAAGCTGTAACCCATAATTTATATGTAATTATACTTTCCCTTTACATCAATGACTGACTTAACTGATAGAGGCCAATGAAAAGACGAAGAGAAGTGCAAACAGTAAAAGTAAAGAGCCCCGTCACGTCAAGTGACATTTAGGGAATATGGTGTTAGTGACCCGTCACGCCAAGTGGCATTTAGGGAATATGGTGTTAGTGACCCCTCACGCCAAGTGGCATTTAGGGAATATGGTGTTAGTGACCCGTCACGCCAAGTGGCATTTAGGGAATATGGTGTTAGTGACCCGTCACGCCAAGTGGCATTTAGGGAATATGGTGTTAGTGACCATAACTTTTACAGACCTTCGGAACTTTTAGGGTAATGTGGTCAGTAAAGTAAATGTATGGGAGCCGCGATAGCTCAGTGGTTAGTGAACTGGACTACAAAGGACAAGAGATAGGGTTCGATCCCAACCGACGGCTTCCGGGTTCACCCAGCCTTTAATGGGTACCGGATTTTTTCTGGGAAAGTAAAGCGGCACGGGCGTAATACTGACCTCATTACCCCAAAAATCATGTGCCGAAGGTCTGTAAAATTTATGGTCACTAACACCATATTACCTATACGCCACTTGGCGTGACGGGGGTACTTTACTTTTTTTTTAAGGTAAAGTATGTGACTTGAACCGGCGTCTTAGTACGCAGGTTTTTACCCATATGTGCTCGGCCGCCTATCCAGAAGTGTTCGGAGACTTCTGGACAGTGTCGCTACAAGCATCGAAACTCACGATGCAAGGAGCATTCTTCACCTTCCCGGAGTACTACCCTAGTACCCATTTCTGCCAATGGGTGGATCGACCGCGCGGGTATTATTTTTCCAACCACGGGTACAATTCACACTGCCTCCAGTGGGAAACGAACATGGGTTGTCAGAACGTCGGTAGCCCAGTCGGGAATGTGGTCAGTATTACGCCTGGGCCGCTTTACTTTTCCAGAAAAAAAATCCGGTACCCATTTAATACTGGGTGAACCAGGAAGCCGTCGATCAGGATCGAACTTTTGTCCTTTGTAGTCCAGTTCACTAACGATTGAGCTATGGCGTCTCCCCAGGAAAAGCCCATCATCATCATCATCATCATCAAGTACTGCGCCTGAAGTCGTAGGTGATCATTTCTCTCCACAACTTTCGATTTCGACAGTTTTTTATCATTTCTGTTGTTGACCTTCTGCCAAGCCATTCTCTTAAGCTGTCTGGTATCTTTTCTCTCTGCTTCCCTCTACCTCTTCGTCCCTCAATTTTTCCAGTTGTTACAATATATTCCAGTTATTCTCTTCTTATTACATGGCCAAAAAATTATGACTGCTTCTTCTTAATATTGGAAATTAGCTCTCTTTTTGCTTTGACCTCATTCAGAATGTTTTCATTACTCTTCTTAGCTGTCCATGGTATTCTCAACATTCTTCTGTAAAACCATATTTCTACAGTCTCCAGCGATTTTCTTGTCCATTGTCCTATTGTCCATGATTCACATCCATATGTTAAGACTGGCTCTACATAACATTTAAGAATTCCTTTATTCTTTAAAAGTCCATAATTATCTTTAAATGTCCCCTCAATTTTGTTGTAGCCACATTTCACAAATCTTGTTATTATGTTCACCGAAGGTACTGGATCTTCAAAACGCAATCACTGCTATCACAGCCGAGTACGAGAACAAAAACGTCACTCTTGAGGACATCTGCTTAGCTCCCTTGAAACCTGCTAACAACAACTGCACTATCCAGAGCGTACTTAACTATTACCAAAACTCGCATGACATGATTGACAAAGTGGCCATGGACGAATACGGGTGGTGGGTTGTGGCCACATACCTGGACCACTTTGAGTACTGTGTCCTGTAAGTCATGTGTTCACTTCGTGTCCTTAGTAATGTGTCCTGTAAGTCCTGTGTTCACTCATGTCCTTAGTACTGTGTCCTGTAAGCCATGTGTTCACTCATTGTCCATAGTACTGTGTCCTGTAAGTCATGTGTTCACTCCATGTCCTTAGTACTGTGTCCTAAATGCCCTGTGTTCACTTCTTGTCTTAGTACTGTGTCCTGTAAGTCATGTGTTCACTTCTTGTCCTTGTTACTGTGTCCTTTAAGTCATGTGTTCATTTCTTGTCCTTGTTACTGTGTCCTATATGCCCTGTGTTCACTTCTTGTCCTTGTTACTGTGTCCTGTAAGTCATGTGTTCACTTCTTGTCCTTGTTACTGTGTCCTATATGCCCTGTGTTCACTTCTTGTCCTTGTTACTTTGTCCTGTAAGTCATGTGTTCACTTCTTGTCCTTGTTACTGTGTCCTTTAAGTCATGTGTTCACTTCTTGTCCTTGTTACTGTGTCCTGTAAGTCATGTGTTCACTTCTTGTCCTTGTTACTGTGTCCTGTATGTCCTGTATGTCCTGTGTTCACTTCTTGTCTTAGTACTGTGTCCTGTAAGTCATGTGTTCACTTCTTGTCCTTAGTACTGTATCCTTTAAGTCATGTGTTCACTTCTTGTCCTTAGTACTGTATCCTATAAGTCATGTGTTCACTTCTTGTCCTTAGTACTGTATCCTTTAAGTCATGTGTTCACTTCTTGTCCTTAGTACTGTATCCTTTAAGTCATGTGTTCACTTCGTGTCTTTAGTACTGTATCCTATACGTCATGTGTTCACTTCTAGTCCTTCGGTAAAACTTTCTAAAATAACGAAAAAGGAGCAGTTATAACCCGTTTATATATTCGTAAACATCATTAACAAAATCATAGCTTTGCAGCCATGTGAGAAAATTAATTGAAACTTGGTGTGTTCACAGCTCATCATCATCATCGAGTGCCGTCTCCACATAGAAGTTTTGCTACCATGGAGCGCCATTCTCCTCTGTCTCTTGCTTTGATGGTGCAGGTTGTCATAGGCCGACCTGTCCATCTTTAGATGTTACTCGTTCACATTTGTCCTGGTCTGCCACTTTTACCTTGTGTTTTCATTTTCAAGAATACTTTTAGTAGGCTGTTGTGTTTTTTAACTTTTAACATGCCCCCCCAAATTTTATTTGTCTTGTTCTAATTATGTTCTGTAGTTCTCATTTAATTTTTAGTTGTTTTTAAACTTCATCATTTGTTTTCTTTTCTTTCCATCCAATTCTACCTATTTTTCTATATATCCACATTTCAAAGGCTTCAATTTTCTGTCCTGTTTTCATGTCTAATGTCCATGTTTCTGCACCATACAGGAATATTGAGAAGTTTTAACATTTTGCTATTCTTAGTTTTAGCCCTGGTGTTATTTGTTTTCATGTTAGTACACTTGTCATGGCATTAAAATTACTTTTTCAATTCCTATTCTATTTTTTTTCTTTTTTTTCAGTTTTACATCTTCCATCACTGGTTATAGTATGTCCAAGGTAGTTGTAGCTCTGCACTATCTCCAGGTCTATTCCTTTAATTTTGATATTTAATTGTTGGTTTTGAGTATTTTCTATGCTTATGATCATAGTTTTAGTCTTTTTGATATTCATATCTAATCCATATTTTTTTGCATGTCATGTTTATTTAATTAATTAATTGTTATAGATCTGTAAGTTTTTCTGCTACACTGCTGATCACTCATACCGTAATCAAATATTTTTTGCCAATGCAGAACTAATCTCATGTGGAATGTTTTTTAAATATTTTAAGTAAAAATGTTTGTGGCTACTGGGACAGACAGTTCTAAGTTTACCGACAACTCAACTCTTTCGTTCATTGAATGCACACCACCTTCAATGTCTAGCTTAATTAAACGCATTTAAGAGAGATGTGTTCGTACGTAAACCAATCTGCACCGTCTCATCAGTGGTGTAATTCTTCTTTCTTCTGCTTTTCTCTTCTCACTGATACCTAAAAGGTGTCGTGGTTTATATCATTTGTTGTTCTTGAGCTACTCGAACTGTCTGAATTAGTGATTTTCCTTTGTTGTTACATGTCTCTGTCACTGCATCTATCCATCTTTTCTTTTCTCTTTTCACTGATACCTAAAAGGTGTCGTGGTTTATATCATTTGTTGTTCTTGAGCTACTCGAACTGTCTGAATTAGTGATTTTCCTTTGTTGTTACATGTCTCTGTCACTGCATCTATCCATCTTTTCTTTTCTCTTTTCACTGATACCTAAAAGGTGTCGTTGTTATAGTGTTGTGATGTTCTTTGTTATTTATCTCGTATAGTGGCTAGTACTTCAATGATCACAGCACATCACAACACTGAGGTAACATGTAACAGATAAGATCATGACAGAGTCGTTTTCTTTAATATATAATGATAATCACATTTATTGGATTTTCTGCTGGCACACATGATCTATAGTCTTGGATGCGACGTTTAATTGATGTCACACAATTTGTTATAATTTATCTACTTACGACATGTAAGATGAACACACAATTCTTGAATTAATCTTTCACTGTCTTTCAAAGTTACTTCACACCTATAATTATAACTTGTTGATTCTTAACTGACTTGGCTAACTCAAGGCTCCTACTCTTAACTTTCTCACTGTTCTGACTCTAACTGTTTCTAAACTGCTTAACTGCTTCTTGTCTAAATGTTTCTACTCTGTCCTAACTTAATTGACTTAGTCTACATTCTACTTTCTCTTCTAAAAATCTCTGGCTTAACTTCTTTGTCCTAACTCCTTGTTCTTCCTGTTAAACTGTTGTGCATGACCTTAAATACTCACAACAACTCTCTCTACCTGAGGCTCAGCAGCCAATCAGCTGCTGCCGAGTGCCCCTGCGACCCTTACGATCACAAGTGTTGGCCACTCTACATTTACGTGTCCAGTGTCCACCATCTGTGACTCACCTGAACCTTCCCAAATTTGGACAAAGCATCCTGTTTCCCCGAAATCTCTACGCCCTATTTGGGATAATATTACCTCATGACACTGACCTCTCCTGGTAGCTAATTACCTGGCAGAGTAACACCATGAGTTTAGTGCATGGTATCATGTGATGGTCATTTACAATAACAACTACTAGTTGTTGTGAACATGATGGACACTCGTGGAGATCTGACAATAACACCACGAGGTCGTTGCATGTAACTAAACTTTTCCATGTAGTGAGACATTGTGTCGTTCCACTATTCTGGACCTCTCCTTCGGTGCGTCACTACCCACCCTCTACAACTGGTGAGTGGGGATCATGTAACCTCCCATCGCTTTGTCCAATACTCTGAACCTCACTCCTTCCTCCTGGTTACTACCCTTCTCCTATAACCTCTACTGTAACTAAACTTCTGACTCACTAGTTATATGCTGGTCGCCACTATATGATACTGCTATCGTCTATTTGAGAAGCGGTAGCTTCCACCAGCTTCACTGTTACATTATCTCCCCCTAATGTCCAGATTTACATACGTAGTATTAAATTTTGTAACATCATAATAAAAATAGTAACAGTATACATATATACATCTTTGAATTCTATGGTCTACTAACTGATAACATGCAATAGCAGATTCTAAGTCATGTGAGTAAAATGTTTCTCTAAATAATTGTCACAATATAACATTCATTCTTTAATAATACATAAGCATCAACACAATCTAGGAGACAATAAGGTACTGAGCAATAAAAATTATTTGTAACAAAAAAAATGTAACATTTCCAAGGGACTTAATTTTCAAAATATGTCCAGTTGTGTCCCCTGATAATAAAAAAATTCAAGTCTTCTTGAGCATTCTAACTACTTCTGATGACTGATTGCCAGCTTCTTGAGGAGAGCTACATTACAGGCATCAGCAGAACCTCTGTCGACTGGCATCTGTGATCCCAGTATCAGAATCTAAGAATAAACTCATAGAAAAAAACAAACCATTTACAACATTCATTTTCATGCATCATTATTACGAGTCTTTATGCTTTAGAACATATCCGCTCAATTGACATAGAACATATACTGACAAAACTTAGACAATGCACATATCTCCGGAGATCACAATCACAACACGATCACCAACCACACTTAGCTTGAGCAATAATATATCAATATACATACATATATATCTTCAGACTTATCTATTTACAACATACCCTCTTTGAGCCTCATTTTAAAACTCAACTTCTTCATGATACTCTCTTTTAGTATCTCCTCTCTACTCTCAATATCAGAATTATCTGGATACAGTCCACTTGACAGCATCTGCTAGTCATTAATTTGACTCAGAATAATCTGCGATTAATCCATTAATCTCTTGTATTCACACAGGACTACTATTTAGTCTCAATAAATTCTGGAACTCTCTCTCAAGTTCCATCTTTTTCTATTCCTCATAATGCTCTATTTCTGTGTATGTATCTTCATATCTGTACAAACTTTGTCATTCGACAACAGAATATATATATCGCATCAACCTCTCAGGTTCTCATTACTTCTTCATCTCACTATCTTATATAGCTTCTCTTTTCATGTAACTTTTCTATGAGTTATCACTCAGTTACATGATTAATTTCACCACTTAGAATTCTCCTTGAGGTTCTCTCAATAATTCTCTCATTTCTCTGACTTCTTGTAAGTCTCCTATAATTCCCTCATGTAACCTTTCTATGAGTTATCACTCGGTACATGTTTCACATGAGTCTCTTCCAGACTCCTTTTCTGATGATACTTCTCCTAGTATCACCTTTATCACCTAATTTCCTTTTAGGTCTCACTCAACACAGGTTATCACTTTGTCTTTTCTCATTACCTATTATTGGTCAGTTGTTCCTTGGATTACCATCCAACTTCGCCAGTTTAAGAACTCTGACCAACTCGTAGTTAGTACATATGTTTCATTGATACTCCTCTAAACTCTCTAGTTCATCTGAGGTAATCTCTATTTCCTCAGCTCTCTCGTCTTCTATATTCTCTTGACACTACTATCATCTCTAGACATTCTCTATAAATCATCTCTTGTTTGTCAATTCTGAGTTCTCTTACCTCTAGGTACGCTAAGACTTCTGCGCCTGTAGATAGCGTCCTCTCAACTCGACTCAAGCCTTAATTAAGCCAATGTAAACATGGTTATCACCATTTTTTATTCGTTACTTCGGGTGACTCACTCCCCAAGTGGTCACCTATATGGCTTAACTACATTCTGGCTTCTCATTAGTCAGTTATCACAGGTAAACCTTGGGAATCCCTTACCCTTGTTTACATTCTCGTCTATCGACTCTCGTATCTCTTATACGATCATAACTTTAGGAACCTTATTGTCCCTCTATTGACATCTTCATACTTATAGTCTTTATAATTCATCTCCTGTCTACATAGTAAATATTAATATCTCTTATTGCAGCATAAGACCCGTTTAGTCTCGTTCAAGCTCCATCTATAATTCTAATTTCTCTTCATACACTCTTCTAATTTCCATGATCAGCTTACTACCAATCTTGCTTCTTCTTCTTTTTCTTCTTCTTTGCTGTCCATTTAGGGGGTGTCTTCTGTCCTGTCATATACCCTTCTGAGCCTTCCGCTATCCTTACCTTACCGTTCTCGATCGTTGTCCCCCAATACTCTCTATGGATTTTTCCATTGTCATCATAATCCACTGTGCACTGGTCTGGATACAGTGGATGCAGATAACGTGGTCTCTTGTCTAACTCATCTGTATCGGACGGCCACTCCTCCACGTCTAAGCTTGATGGTTTCTTCCAGGTTTTCACTGACTTTTGTCTCTCTGGATGGACTTTTATCCTATGTTTGTCACCTTCAGTATCTGTTGTCTTTGAAATTCTTTCTTGTAGTTCTAATTTATCTTGCCTTAAGGATCCTGCCTCTCTCTTCAAATCATGTATCACATAGTGTAGTATTGATTTTTCATCTTCATGAGTTGATATTAGTTCCTTCAGGCTATCAACTGTCTCTGTCAACTCTACAATCTTTTTATTATTTTTCTCATTAGTTTGCCTTAGTATCCTAATCTCATGATCTTGTTTTATTAATTTCTCATTTAATTCTTCTATTATTTTGTTACTCTCTTTATTCTTCTCAATCCATTTAGTTTCATTTTCTTGCCATGTGTCACTGTCACTACCTACACAGGCATCTATATAAGTCTTTAAAACTGTAGTCTCTACTTCAGTCTGTGTACTCTTTGTCTCTTGTTCAGTGTCTGTATTTCTAATAATCTCTTCTCTAATAATTCTATTTGTTTTTAAACTATATAGTCTATAGTCTGGTTTAGCGTATGTTATTGGATTAGTATATGTATGTTTTTGTAATGGCCTATAAACCTTGACTGTTATTCTTCTATTGTTTATCGTGTGCTCACTATTTAAAATCTTATTAACAATGTTACTGTCTCTGTACAGTATTATAGCTCTGTTTGTCTCTTCTTCAGGCCTATCAATTAATTTCACAAATATTATTTCTCCATACGTATTAAAATAATTTCTAATGTGCCTTTCATCAAGGTTTTTCTCTAAATTTGTTATTAATATCTTACAGCTATTAGTAGTTAGAATTTGTTTACAGTCCATGTCTCTTTAATATCTATATAATCAACTATTAGATGAATACTACTACATGCGAAGGACCCTTTAACTGTTGAAAGAACAAAACAAATACAATTTATTATAGGTTATAAAATATAATAAGACTATAACATATCAGCACTTTATGAACACCTCAGTTCCTGAAATAAATAGAAATTTATTATTATTTAATTTCCCTGTGAAATAAAACAATGTAGTATAGTATAGAAATTATTATTATTTAATTTCCCTGTGGAATAAAAACAGTTTAACCTTGTAGTATAGTATCAGTAATCAATATATATTAAATTATAATTTTATGTAGCCTTCATTCAATATATAAATATACCTATTTTGAAAAAATACAACCAGCATATGAGCATAGAGTTAAAAAAATGGTTACAGAACAATATAAAATATGGTATGTCACCTTAATAATAATAATTTTAAAATAATAATTATTTAACCAAACTTAACTACATAATAACAGAACACTATTTTAAAAACTGTCAACCAGCTGTTTAAAAAAACTTGTTTACAATATTCGCTGGTATATTAATTAATAATACTTTCTAAAAATCATTAATTAATTAATTACTTAACAAACTACTTAATAAATAAATTAATTACTAATTACTTAATAAATAAATTATTGTTTCTCAGCTGTTGATGATCGGTTTCTTCCTTCTGGTCTTCTAATGGTCTAATGTCTAATGTTAATTTATCAACACTCGCGAATGGCCATTGTAATATCGTAACACTTTACTAACACTGTTACTTGTTACTTGACTTGTTTCTCTAAATAAAAACTACACCACTTGAAATTATTAATTATCAATCACAATTTCTCAATCAAATGACACATGAACTCATTACTCAACTTCAACACGTGGGACAATTGCAATTGTGTCGGGAGTTATCTGACGATGACGATTTTCTGTTGAGAGTTATGCCTCTTCCTGACTAACTTTCAAAATAAACAAACTGTGATGGGTCACAGGTCAAAGGTCGGGATCATTGAATGAAATGAAACTTGAAACGATGATTTGTTGCAAACTTGACGCTATGACTGGATACCAACAAAACAGGTAATATTGATTGACAATTTGACAATCTCTTGGCTGGTCAGATTTAATGCTGACTAAAAATTTTAGTGCCTCTCTTGTCTTGACACAGGTAAATTTCAGACTTGTAACAGCATAATTTGACTTTTTGACCCTTGCGGACTTCTCCATGCACAACTGGACAGACACAGGTAAATTTGTTGACGTATAAACTCTTGACCTCAGCGGCGGTACACGGTGATTTCCAGGTTGAAAACGGTGTCGTATCTTGTTCCTCAGTTAAATTTTTTTTTGGCACTCTTCTTTGATTTCTCTCCGCGACAACTCAGGATTCGTTCTGCGTCACTGGACCAAATCTTTTATTAGATGTTATAGTGTTGTGATGTTCTTTGTTCTTTATCTCGTATAGTGGCTAGTACTTCAATGATCACAGCACATCACAACACTGAGGTAACATGTAACAGATAAGATCATGACAGAGTCGTTTTCTTTAATATATAATGATAATCACATTTATTGGATTTTCTGCTGGCACACATGATCTATAGTCTTGGATGCGACGTTTAATTGATGTCACACAATTTGTTATAATTTATCTACTTACGACATGTAAGATGAACACACAATTCTTGAATTAATCTTTCACTGTCTTTCAAAGTTACTTCACACCTATAATTATAACTTGTTGATTCTTAACTGACTTGGCTAACTCAAGGCTCCTACTCTTAACTTTCTCACTGTTCTGACTCTAACTGTTTCTAAACTGCTTAACTGCTTCTTGTCTAAATGTTTCTACTCTGTCCTAACTTAATTGACTTAGTCTACATTCTACTTTCTCTTCTAAAAATCTCTGGCTTAACTTCTTTGTCCTAACTCCTTGTTCTTCCTGTTAAACTGTTGTGCATGACCTTAAATACTCACAACAACTCTCTCTACCTGAGGCTCAGCAGCCAATCAGCTGCTGCCGAGTGCCCCTGCGACCCTTACGATCACAAGTGTTGGCCACTCTACATTTACGTGTCCAGTGTCCACCATCTGTGACTCACCTGAACCTTCCCAAATTTGGACAAAGCATCCTGTTTCCCCGAAATCTCTACGCCCTATTTGGGATAATATTACCTCATGACACTGACCTCTCCTGGTAGCTAATTACCTGGCAGAGTAACACCATGAGTTTAGTGCATGGTATCATGTGATGGTCATTTACAATAACAACTACTAGTTGTTGTGAACATGATGGACACTCGTGGAGATCTGACAATAACACCACGAGGTCGTTGCATGTAACTAAACTTTTCCATGTAGTGAGACATTGTGTCGTTCCACTATTCTGGACCTCTCCTTCGGTGCGTCACTACCCACCCTCTACAACTGGTGAGTGGGGATCATGTAACCTCCCATCGCTTTGTCCAATACTCTGAACCTCACTCCTTCCTCCTGGTTACTACCCTTCTCCTATAACCTCTACTGTAACTAAACTTCTGACTCACTAGTTATATGCTGGTCGCCACTATATGATACTGCTATCGTCTATTTGAGAAGCGGTAGCTTCCACCAGCTTCACTGTTACATCGTGGTTTATATCATTTGTTGTTCTTGAGCTACTCGAACTGTCTGAATTAGTGATTTTCCTTTGTTGTTACATGTCTCTGTCACTGCATCTATCCATCTTTTCTTTTCTCTTTTCACTGATACCTAAAAGGTGTCGTGGTTTATATCATTTGTTGTTCTTGAGCTACTCGAACTGTCTGAATTAGTGATTTTCCTTTGTTGTTACATGTCTCTGTCACTGCATCTATCCATCTTTTCTTTTCTCTTTCTCACTGATACCTAAAAGGTGTCGTGGTTTATATCATTTGTTGTTCTTGAGACTGTCTCAATTAGTGATTTTCCTTTGTTGTTACATGTCTCTGTCACTGCAGCTATCCATCTTCTTGGTCTTCCTCTTGGTCTTTTTCCATGCATTCTCGAGAAGAACGCCCTTGATGGTGATTGGTAAGGTTTCATTCTGACCAGGTGGTCAAACCATTTAAGTTGTTGTTGTTCTATATATTCTTGACAGGGTTTTATTCCTACTATTTTTCTTATGGTTTCATTTGGTATTCTATCTCTTCTTGTGTTGTTTGCTACTTTTTTCAAGCATCGCATCTCACATGTATTTATCTTACTTAATTGTGATTTAGAAAGGGTCCATGTTTGACTTTCATAGCACAAAGTTGGTATGAAAATGCTATTTATCATTTGTTGTTTAGCTGGCATAGAAATATTTGGATGTCTTAGCAATGGTGAAAGCTGGTATGTGACAACATTTGCTTTTTGTATTCTCATGTCAATTTCTCTGTCTAGTTTTCCATCTTCTGTGAACATTGTGCCCAAATACTTGAATTCCTCTACTTGTTTTATTTATTTATCATGGATCTTAATGTTTAATGGGTGTCTTAATTTGCTTATTCTCGTAGCCTCTGTTTTTGCTGTGTTAATTTTAATGGTGTAATTACCGTGCTATTTATTATGTGTTTTGCTTAACCATCTTTACAGGATTTGCCGCACAAAAAATCTTGATCTGCTGTTAAAATGTAATGTTTAGGGTATCCTTTTTGTAAAGCCCCTGAATTATTAGGTTAAAAAAAATGATTGTGCAAAATTCTGGCTGCTTTGGACTTAAAGCTTAAGGTCGGTCGAAGATTGCGTGCAAAAAATCACTGCAATTCATCAAAGTGTTACCGATGAAGGACAGTGTATTTACGAATTTCTGAACGAACTTTAGAATATTTTGTGATAATAGAAACATTTAGATAAGAACAGATACCAGGCAGTTGAAAGATTGACTTTGATGAAAGTCGATACCAGAAATTTTACGACTAAAGAGGAGTAACTTCGCTGCAATTGTCAATGAACTAACTACTGGAGACCCAGTACTTTCCCAAACAATACCGAAACCCTTGGGCCCATTTGATATGTCTCCTCATAGAAAGCATAAAATACCAGAACTTAAGGAAAATATAACAGGAATCATGAAAAAAGGCACCCAATCAGAGACAGAAAGAAAACACGTAGCAGAAAAACACATACACGATACCTACCCACAGGACTCTGGGTCCCACATATACTCAGATGGCTCTGCTACAAATGACACCAGAAATGGAGGGAGAGGTGTGTTCTTGACGCTGAATAATCAGGACGAGATCACCAAGTCAATAGCTACTGGAAAATTCTCAAACAACTTTAAAGCAGAAACTGAGGCCATCAGAGATGCTGCAACACTGGCTACTCAACACAAAAATAACATGCACAATAAATTGGTGATTCTGACTGATGCACTGTCAACATTATCAGCTCTAAAAAGCCCCAAGAACAATGAACTAGATGACTTGCGAACAACCCTGGACCAACTATGCAATAACTTCCAGAGAGTAGTCATTCAGTGGATACCATCACACTGTAATATACACGGGAACGAACGAGCAGACAAATTAGCTAAAGAGGGAGGGAGATCACCACAAGAGAACCATCCGCTCAGTTATGATGAAGCCAAATCCACCCTCAAGGGTCAGTTCCATGAAAAATGGAAACGAGAACACCCAAAGCATAACGAGAGTGACGGATACCACCAACTATCAAGGAGGGATCAAGTCATCATACTTCGCCTACGCACTGGCCACAACAGAATGAGAAATCACATGTTCAACAAATTCAAAACAGGTACAACCAGCCTATGCCACTGTACACTGGACAATATGACTACAAAACATGTTCTACAGGATTGCCCCCAGTGCACAGACCTGAGAAGAGCAATGTGGTCCACACCCACCTCCCTGGAAGAAAAACTATATGGAGCAATCGATTCGCTTAAACAGACAGCTGACTTCATGAGAGAGTCTGGAATCCTACTCTGATTGAGTCTTGATCGCAGAGAGAGAGAGAGAGAGAGAGAGAGAGAGAGATACCAGAAATGATTAACAAATCGTAATTTATCCACCCATCCATCGATGTTAATTTAAAGTTACTGAGAGGCATAGATAATATACCTAATGATAATAAGAATATGATGATGATAATGATGATGATAATGATGATGATAATGATGATCATCAATGACTGCGATTTTATGCTTGACCCTAGGTCGCCGTTCTCAACTAATGACACTACAGAGCTACACACACCATGTCTGGGAACGTATGGAGGTCCAGTGTTTCCGTGGGTAGCTTTAGGGGGTTTACCGGTAAGTGCTTCTGTATTTACGTGTATGTTTACGTGTTTTCTTGTCAATTAAATGTTTTCATACGTGAGGAAATGTCAGAATTGTTGTTTGTTTGTTAGTTTGTGAGTGCGTCAACTCTATATCGCTAGAGAAGTCCCTAGGGACTGAATTTTCTGTGAATATCACTTCTTTCCTATTTTCCACACTGTGAAAATATTCTCCAACTTCAGAAGTGCTCTCATATTTTTATCGTCGAGAGTTTTTGGATTAAGTTTTTTTTTCTATTAGTTTTTACTCCGGCAGCGGCTATTTTGGCTGACTCGTTTTCCAATTGCCAAAGGATCGTTGGTCTGCGCAGAGTGCACACGGGACCTGCTGTTTATCATCGAGGAACCTCACTACTCAGAGACTAGGGTGGGGAAAGCCACGGATTCGATAAAATAGTTTCCACCGTCTGTGGTAGGAATCGAACTAGGGACCTTCGGGTCCAGAGGACGAAATCTTACCTCTCATCATCATCATCATGATCATCATCATCATCATCATCATTATCATCATCATCATCATCATTGAGTGCCGTTTCAGCATCGAAGGTTGGCTACCATGAAACGCCATTCCACTCTGTCACTTGCTTTGATGGTGCAGATTGTCATAACCTGACTTGTCCATCATTTGATGTTACTCGTCCATGTTAGTCTTGGCTTGACTCTGCCTCTTTTACCTTGTATTTCCCATTCCAAGATTACTTTTAGTAGGCTGTTGTGTCTTTTAACATGCCCCAAAAATTTCATTTGCCTTGTTTGGATTGTGTTTTGTAGTTCTCTTTTAATTTTCAGCTGTTTTAAAACTTCATCGTTTGTTTTCTTTTATTTCCATCCAATTCTACTTATTCTTCTATAGATCCACATTTCAAAGGCTTCAATTTGCTGTTCTGTGTTCTGGTCTAATGTCCATGTTTCTGCACCATACAGGAATATTGAGAAGATGTAACATTTTGCTATTCTTAGTTTTAACACTGTTTTTTATTTTTTTTATATTAGTATATTTTTTTCATGGCAGTAAAATTACTTTTTGCCATACCTATTCTTTCGTTTATTTCAGTTGTACATTTTTACTCTTACCTCTAGACCAGGGATACTCAACCTTTCTGTGCTCACGGGCGCAGTGGAAATTTTACAAAGAAGCACTGACGCCAGTATCCACATTTATTGTTAACAACGGCTGTTCATATAATTACCATAACTTTTTGCTCGTCGAGCGGTTATTGTGTGTCCATTTAAAAAAGAAAATGAATAAATATAAAGCACTATATCTTACAGGGAGCCGCAATACCTCAGTGGTTAGTGAACTGGACTACAAATGACAAGAGGTAGGATACGATCCCAACCGACGGCTTCCGGGTTCAACCAGCCTTAAATGGGTACCAGATTTTTCTGGGAAAGTAAAGCGGCACGGGTGTAATACCGACCACATTACCCCAAAAATCATGTGCTGAAGGTCTGTAAAATTTATGGTCACTAACACCATATTTCCTATACGCCGCTTGGCGTGACGGGGGCTCTTTACTATTTTTAACTGTAGCAGTGATGGCTAAGTGGACAGCTACAGACCAGATTTGTCTAAGATCAACATCCTAGATGTTGCGATATGTGTATTGGATTTTACTGTGAAATGTTTTTATACTCACTACAGTTAAGTGTGTACCTGTTAGCACATATATAAATGAGTTGCGTATTAGTGCATGTGTTTGACACAGTTTAAAAATGTCTCCACGTGAAATGTACCAGTCAAATACCAGTGGATAAAGCGATACAGCTAAGACGATGGCGCTGGATAGGACACACACTGCTGAAGCCAACTGAGAGTACTACACAACAGGCCTTTTGTTTAATCTCCAGGGGAAAAGTCAAAGAGGAAGACCAAGGAATTCTTGTAGAAGACAGATAGAAGCAGAGATGAGGATGATGGGGAAGACGTGGAACGATCTTAAAAGAATGGCAAGAAACAGAACGGCTTGGAATGTGTTTGTTGAAGACCTATGCTCCACAGGGAGCTGAACGATAGAAGAAGAAGAAGACAGTTAAGTGTACATGTTAGCAGAAATATAAAGGTGTTGCGTATTAGTTCATGTGATTGACACAATTGAAGATGTCTCCACGTGAGTAAAGGTGTTAATGCAAGTGTAGGTGTTACATGCAAATAAAGGTGTTACATGCAAGTAAAGGTGTTAAATGCAAGTAAAAGTGTTACATGCAAGTAAAGGTGTGACATGCAAGTAAAGGTGTTACATGCAAGTAAAGGTATTACATGCAAGTAAAGGTGTGACATGCAAGTAAAGGTGTTACATGCAAGTAAAGGTGTTACATGCAAGTAAAGGTGTAAACACCAAATTAAAATCAGTTTTTGTAAATGAAAATGTATGCAAATAGGTGAAAGTAAATGAAGAAAGTTAGGGGGTAAATATATTGACATATATGTAGAGGTTTAACTCTTCCGTACATTTCGCCGCACTGTGCGTCGTACCGATTTCAGCAGCGTACGTTTCGCCGCATAGTGCGCCACTCTCAATTTGATTAGTGTAAATCGTCATCAAACCATATTCTTTTTACACGTTTTGTATCGTCTTGGTATTGGTGAAATCTAATACCATGTTCAATTATCTAAACATTCATATATAATAGGTTATATGTTAGATAAATATAAATATGTAGATTGATTCTTAAAACCATGAAGAATTTGGTCTCTGAAATCTCTTCCGTTGCATTGATTAAAAAGCTTCCGTTCGGAAAGAGTTAAACATGTAAATATATATGTTTGCAAATATAAGAATGTACTAACAGATAAATCGATTTGTTTACTGTTAAATATGTTTACGTGCAAGTAGATTTAGATAAGTAATTTGTATTTGTAATCCCTCTATCCAGTATTGGCAGATTCAGTCACGACAGGATCTGCTCAGTAAAACAAGACTCAGCATTGTACACTAATATTACCAGACTACTGACAAATCATGATTGCCTGTGATTAACCGTCTATCAAGACGCCAAAAGCCATATCTATATACCAGTTTTATTATCAAATTATAAAATATTCAGAAGTCGAAGACTACGATGGCTGGGGCACGTCCAGCGAATGGAAGAAACACGCATCACTAAGCAAATACTATTTTTTTTAAAAACGTAAAAAGCCCCCGTCACGCCAAGTAGCGTATATGGAATATGGTGTTAGTGACCATAATTTTTACAGACCTTCAGCACATGATTTTTGGGGTGATGTGGTCGGTATTACGTCCGTGCCGCTTTACTTTCCCAGCACAAATCCCCTACCCATTTAAGGCTGGGTGAACCCGGAAGCCGTTGGTTGGGATTGAATCCTACCTCTTGTCATTTGCAGTCCAGTTCACTAACCACTAAGCTATCGCTTGCAAATACTATATGGTGAACTAATACACAGAAAAATACAAATCAGCAGACCGAAACTACGATATAGAGATATATGTAAATCATCTCTGAATGACTTCTCAATCTATGAATATGACTGGGAACATCTGGCAAGTGATAGCACATCATGGAGGGCATGTATAAAGAAAGGTATAACATCATTTGAGACCGTACTAAGGCAAAACATGGAAGAGAAAAGACTCACGAAAAAGGATGGAAAACCCTGTGGATCAATGGGCCTAACTTATTCATTCTGTGGCCGTGTGTGTTTGTCAAACATTGGTAGAATTAGCCATGAGAGAAGCTGTTCGACAAAAACAAAACCTAAAAAAAAATACACAATAGCCTCCACTAGACCGTCTGACAAGACTAAAAGGGCCATACATAAAATATTCTACATAATGATCTATAAATTGTTCTGTTCCACTCAACAGACAAGGAATATCGAACATCTAGAGCTCTTGTCATTACTCTCATTATCAACAACTATCTGGATGAAAAGTTGAACGAACCAGCCAAAGCATGGGAACACAAGTTCGTGCAGTTTATGACTAACTATACCCACAAAAATCCATCTATTCAAGTTGCTTTTTCTTCTCAGGTTTGTATTTTTAACGTTTTCTCTCCTCACTTGTTTTCCCGAGCCATTTATTTTATTTGTTACAGTCTTATTTTTTTTCTGTGCATATGTATACGTTTTATCATAATTAAATTGAATTTTCTCTATTTGCATTTGATTGTATTGACTTATTTATGTTTTTTTTCAAGATTTAATTGTTTCCTTTTCATTTTGCGTGTGTATTAATATTTTATTATTTTCATATCTGTCTGTGTTTATCCTTCCATATTATTATGTTTCCTTGTAATTATACAAATGTACATGTTATGTTTTTAAAGATCATAAGTGGCTTGTTGGTAACGCACCGACTTGTCAGTCTGTTGAACCTGGGTTCGAACCGAGCTTAACGCTCTCCATTTAGTCACCAACCATTAATAGAAATGAGTGAGGACAAGAACTGTCCCCTCCACCACCTCCAAGTAATGTGGCCCAGTAGAGAAGAATTTTATAACATGACTTGCTATATGTCACGATACGTCACTTTTCTCTACATATGTTTCTGTGCATGGGGGTTTGTTCTTTTGTAAGTAAGTCGTTGGATTATCATCATCGAAAATAGAACAACTCTCCATAAGTGCTCAGACCTACATAGAACAATTCTTCATAAGTGCTCAGCCGTAAATAGAACAACTGTCTATAAGTGCTCAAATCACAGAATCCTATAACTATTTAACATATAACAGGTTATGCTTCTGACTATCCATACACAAGTCCCGTGTGGACTCACTAGATCCGTTAATCTATTCACTTGATTTCATATGGATCTTGTTCGAACATCTTGTCTAGCTAAACTAGTTGGCAGTCTTTCTCTCCGTGTAGATGAGAGTGAGTGAGTGACACTGGCGGCGTATCATCTCGGCGTATCTGCCTATCTCTCGGCTTATATGCAAGTGTCTCCCTCTGTGTGAGCGTTACTCTTTTGGTGTCTATCGAGTGTCACTCTTTTGGTGTCAATCGTTGTCTGTCTCATAGCGCCTTCCGTTACTCTGAAATACTACCTTCATTGATGCTGGCCACTTCCGGCCTCTGCCATTGTCTATCCCTTTTGAGCAATAATTCTTTGTTGACCTTGTGTCTGTCCCCCTACACTATCTGGAGCCACTCCGAAATTGTGTTTATACCCACGCAAGGCCTTGACCTTGGTTTCCTTTACTAAAACTAATATCTTGTTTTTTCCCGTTTGTACTTTGACTCAATATATTTTCATTTTAGGTTCGTTTCCATTCTTTTTAGTATCAACTATATTTTTTACCTTGAATATTTCCAATATTTTATTTGTGTTTGTCACAGGACATGTTGAATGATCAATCAGTCAATCAATTAATCAACCAATCAATCAATCAATCAGTCAGTCAGTCCATCCATCCATCTTTTATAAGCCATCCATCCATCCATCTTTTATAAGCCATCCATCCATCCATCCATCCATCCATCCATCCATCCATCCATCCATCTTTTATAATCCATCCATCCATCCATCCATCTAATCTATCTATCTATCTATCTATCTATCTATCTATCTATCTATCTATCTATCTATCTATCTATCTATCTATCTATCTATCTATCTATCTATCTATCTATCTATCTATCTATCTATCTATCTATCTATCTATCTATCTATCTATATATCTATATCTATCTATCTATCTATCTATCTATCTATCTATCTATCTATCTATCTATCTATCTATCTATCTATCTATCTATCTATCTATCTATCTATCTATCTATCTATCTATCTATCTATCTATCTATCTATCTATCTATCTATCTATCTATCTATCTATCTATCTATCTATCTATCTATCTATCTATCTATCTATCTATCTATCTATCTATCTATCTATCTATCTATCTATCTATCTATCTATCTATCTATCTATCTATCTATCTATCTATCTATCTATCTATCTATCTATCTATCTATCTATCTATCTATCTATCTATCTATCTATCTATCTATCTATCTATCTATCTATCTATCTATCTATCTATCTATCTATCTATCTATCTATCTATCTATCTATCTATCTATCTATCTATCTATCTATCTATCTATCTATCTATCTATCTATCTATCTATCTATCTATCTATCTATCTATCTATCTATCTATCTATCTATCTATCTATCTATCTATCTATCTATCTGTCTGTCTGTTTCTCTGCCTGTGTCAATCTGTCTGCCTACTTTCCTGCCTACCTGTCTGTCTGTATGACTGCATGACAATTGAACTTTCGAGCCGAAGATAAAACATAAGGAAAAAGTTGTTGACTTTATGTCCGACTATCTTTGGTATCAGCCCTTGAATAAGACCCGTATTGTGTCTCGCCACACATTCCAGTTATGGGCAAACCTCGAAATTTCCGAGAGGAAGTTGATGCCTGTTCTTGTTGTCTCTCGCCTCATAGACCTAGTCCTAATGAAAACAGTTTTGATTTGTGTAGACCTGTTATCCGCAGAGTTACATGAATAATATGTTGAGTTAATTCCGTGTTTCTGTTCTCACCTGCAGAGATCTATAGAGGATGAGCTGGATCGACAGAGCCAAGGTGACGTCATCACAATACTGGCTAGCTACCTTATCATGTTTGCTTACGTCAGCATCTGTCTGGGTCAGTACATGAAACCATCGAGGATTCTGGTAGGTGGGACAAAGTGGGACAATGGGTGATAGTTGGATCATACTGTGACAAGGAGGGGTGTTAGGTGAGGGAGGTGGGACAAAGTGGGACAATGTGTGATAGTTGGATCATACTGTGACAAGGAGGGGTGTTAGGTGAGGGAGGTGGGACAAAGTGGGACAATGGGTGATAGTTGGATCATACTGTGACAAGGAGGGGTGTTAGGTGAGGGAGGTGGGACAATGTGTGATCGTTGGATCATACTGTGACAAGGAGGGGTGTTAGGTGAGGGAGGTGGGACAAAGTGGGACAATGTGTGATAGTTGGATCATACTGTGACAAGGAGGGGTGTTAGGTGAGGGAGGTGGGACAAAGTGGGACATTGGGTGATAGTTGGATCATACTGTGACAAGGAGGGGTGTTAGGTGAGGGAGGTGGGACACAGTGGGACAATGGGTGATAGTTGGATCATACTGTGACAAGGAGGGGTGTTAGGTGAGGGAGGTGGGACAATGGGTGATAGTTGGATCATACTGTGACAAGGAGGGTGTTAGGTGAGGGAGGTGGGACAAAGTGGGACAATGGGTGATAGTTGGATCATACTGTGACAAGGAGGGGTGTTAGGTGAGGGAGGTGGGACAAAGTGGGACAATGGATGATAGTTGGATCATACTGTGACAAGGAGGGGTGTTAGGTGAGGGAGGTGGAACAAAGTGGGACAATGGGTGATAGTTTGATCATACTGTGACAAGGAGGGGTGTTAGGTGAGGGAGGTGGGACAAAGTGGGACAATGGGTGATAGTTTAATCATACTGTGACAAGGAGGGGTGTTAGGTGAGGGAGGTGGGACACAGTGGGACAATGGGTGATAGTTGGATCATACTGTGACAAGGAGGTGTGTTAGGTGAGGGAGGTGGGACAAAGTGGGACATTGGGTGATAGTTGGATCATACTGTGACAAGGAGGGGTGTTAGGTGAGGGAGGTGGGACAAAGTGGGACAATGGGTGATAGTTGGATCATACTGTGACAAGGAGGGGTGTTAGGTGAGGCAGGTGGGACAAAGTGGGACAATGGGTGATAGTTGGATCATACTGTGACAAGGAGGTGTGTTAGGTGAGGGAGGTGGGACAAAGTGGGACAATGGGTGATAGTTGGATCATACTGTGACAAGGATGGGTGTTAGGTGAGGGAGGTGGGACAAAGTGGGACAATGGGTGATAGTTGAATCATACTGTGACAAGGAGGGGTGTTAGGTGAGGGAGGTGGGACAAAGTGGGACAATGGGTGATAGTTGGATCATACTGTGACAAGGAGTGGTGTTAGGTGAGGGAGGTGGGTCGAGTTGAAGCAAACTGGGACAATGTGGAATTGTTGTTGTTGTTGTTGTTGCGTTCGCCAGCTTTCAACTCTGACGAAGTCCCCAGAGACTAGGAACTGAATTTTGCGTGTTAATCTATTTTTCTCTGGCAGCCGTGTGCACAGGGGTCCCTCGCCGCATAGGCAGATAACTCCGACTTCGTATTTTCTATAGGGGGTAAAGGCATCAAGATGCATAGAAATGTGAACCTACTGTAAAGGTGATAACAATAATGAAAATGTTAAAAAAGTAAAAAGTGGTATGGTAACAACTCTACGTAGGTGCGAAACAAAATAAAAGTAGAACGACATTTCGGCCAAGAAGGCCTTCAGCAGAAACAACAAACAACAACACTAAAATTTATAAGAATATACACACACAAAATATCTACATGACGATAATATGATAGACTTTCAAAAAAGGAAAATAAGCCATGTTCCTGTGGTAGTGTAAACATGTAGGATGATAAACAAACATCGAGTAGCAGAGGTATGGTGAGGGGTAAAGGCATCAAGATGCATTGAACAGCGAAGCTGCTGTAAAGCTGAAAAATTGTCTAGGATCTTATCACCATGTAGTTAGATTTCTCTATACATCCTTATATATTTGTGTGTTGTTGTTTATTGTACCAACTGAAGACCTTCTTGGACTAAACGTCGTTCTGCTTTTGTTTTCTTTCTCACCTGCGTAAAGCTGTTACCATACCACTTTTCATTTTTGTTTAAGTTTTCATCGTTCGTATTTTTTAATAGCTTTTTGTTTTTCTTCAGCGATCAATTTGTGCATTTAAACGTTCAGACCGGCTTGGGTCGCAAACAAGAAGGTGCATTTTAGGTCATCACCGGTTCCCCATAACTTGTCATACAGGATTGTTTCTGTGCTCATATCTGTGTTCGTTCGATGCTCATATTGCTGCAGTCCTGTAGGATATGCTCTGGAGTTTGTCTGGATGCTTCATAGTCACATGTTGCTAAGTCACTGAGCTCTATCTTGTGTCGGTGTACCGTGTGCTCTGCGACCACAATGACATGTTCTGTTTTACGGTACGTGAACACCAGACTAAGAGAACAACCAAGAAGAAGGTGGATAAATAAAAAGAAATAATAAAAACACATAAATACTACAAATACTCGGAGGTATAACTGCAGAAAGTGAAGTAAAGTATCCCCGTCATGCAAATTGGCGTGTAGGGAATATGGTGTTAGTGACCATAAATTTTACATACCTTCAGCACATGATTTTTGGGGTAATGTGGTCGGTATTACGACCCTGCCGCTTTACTTTCCCAGAAAAAAATCCGGTGCCCATTAAAGGCTGGGTGAACCGGAAGCCGCCGGTTGGGATCGAACCCTACCTTTTTTCCTTTGTACTCCAGTTCACTAACCACTGAGCTATCGCGGCTTATGACTGCAGAAGAGGCTAATAAAAGAGCACGAAGCCGCGAACAACATCTCCCCTCGACAGCAAAACTTAAATGAGGAAGGAAAGAAAGAAGTATCTAATAGTTGAACGATGAATTATATTTTTTTTATAAATTAAGCTGAACACTATGTTTGTTGCAAACACTTTATCTTTTTACCAGGTTGATGCCAAGCTCTCACTTGGTCTAGCAGGAGTTATTTTAGTTCTCCTGTCTGTCGGAATCTCACTTGGCTTCTACAGCTACGTGGGAGTGCCCTCCACTTTGATCATCATCGAGGTCGTGCCATTTCTCGTGTTGGCTGTGGGCGTTGATAACATCTTTATTTTGGTGCAGAAATATCAGGTACGGAAGACAGGGGGAGAATATGGGAGCGTTATGTGTGGCTAGAGAAGGGGCGAGGAGAAAATAAAGGAGGAAAATGGGAGGGTTATATATGGCTAGAGAAGGGGCGAGGAGAAAATAAAGGAGGAAAATGGGAGGGTTATATATGGCTAGAGAAGGGGCGAGGAGAAAAGAGAGGAGGGAAATGGGAGGGTTATATATGGCTAGAGAAGGGGCGAGGAGAAAATAAGGGAGGAAAATGGGAGGGTTATATATGGCTAGAGAAGGGGAGAGGAGGAAATAACGGAGGAAAATGGGAGGTTTATATATGGCTAGAGAAGGGGCGAGGAGGAAATAATGGAGTAAAATGGGAGGTTTATATATGGTTAGAGAAGGGGCGAGGAGAAAATAAGGGAAGAAAATGGGAGGGTTATATATGGCTAGAGAAGGGGCGAGGAGGAAATAAGGGAGGAAAATGGGAGGGTTATATATGGCTAGAGAAGGGGCGAGGAGAAAATAAGGGAGAAAAATGGGAGGGTTATATATGGCTAGAGAAGGGGCGAGGAGAAAATAAGGGAGGAGAATGGGAGGGTTATATATGGCTAGAGAAAGGGCGAGGAGAAAATAAGGGAGGAAAATGGGGGGTTATATATGGCTAGAGAAGGGGCGAGGAGAAAATAACGGAGGAAAATGGGAGGGTTATATATGGCTAGAGAAGGGGCGAGGAGGAAATAAAGGAGGAAAATTGGAGGATTATATATGGCTAGAGAAGGGGAGAGGAGGAAATAAAGGAGGAAAATTGGAGGGTTATATATGGCTAGAGAAGGGGAGAGGAGGAAATAAAGGAGGAAAATGGGAGGGTTATATATGACTAGAGAAGGGGCGAGGAGAAAAGAGAGGAGGGAAATGGGAGGGTTATATATGGCTAGAGAAGGGGCGAGGAGAAAATAAGGGAGGAAAATGGGAGGGTTATATATGGCTAGAGAACGGGCGAGGAGAAAAGAGAGGAGGGAAATGGGAGGGTTATATATGGCTAGAGAAGGGGCGAGGAGAAAATAAGGGAGGAAAATGGGAGGATTATATATGGCTAGAGAAGGGGAGAGGAGGAAATAACGGAGGAAAATGGGAGGTTTATATATGGCTAGAGAAGGGGCGAGGAGGAAATAATGGAGTAAAATGGGAGGTTTATATATGGTTAGAGAAGGGGCGAGGAGAAAATAAGGGAAGAAAATGGGAGGGTTATATATGGCTAGAGAAGGGGCGAGGAGGAAATAAGGGAGGAAAATGTGAGGGTTATATATGGCTAGAGAAGGGGCGAGGAGAAAATAAGGGAGAAAAATGGGAGGGTTATATATGGCTAGAGAAGGGGCGAGGAGAAAATAAGGGAGGAGAATGGGAGGGTTATATATGGCTAGAGAAGGGGCGAGGAGAAAATAAGGGAGGAAAATGGGGGGTTATATATGGCTAGAGAAGGGGCGAGGAGAAAATAACGGAGGAAAATGGGAGGGTTATATATGGCTAGAGAAGGGGCGAGGAGGAAATAAAGGAGGAAAATTGGAGGATTATATATGGCTAGAGAAGGGGAGAGGAGGAAATAAAGGAGGAAAATTGGAGGGTTATATATGGCTAGAGAAGGGGAGAGGAGGAAATAAAGGAGGAAAATGGGAGGGTTATATATGACTAGAGAAGGGGCGAGGAGGAAATATTAAGGAGGAAAATTGGAGGGTTATATATGGCTAGAGAAGGGGAGAGGAGGAAAAAAAGGAGGAAAATTGGAGGGTTATATATGGCTAGAGAAGGGGAGAGGAGGAAATAAAGGAGGAAAATGGGAGGGTTATATATGACTAGAGAAGGGGCGAGGAGGAAATATTAAGGAGGAAAATTGGAGGGTTATATATGGCTAGAGAAGGGGAGAGGAGAAAATAACGGAGGAAAATGGGAGGGTTATATATGGCTAGAGAAGGGGCGAGGAGGAAATAAAGGAGGAAAATTGGAGGGTTATATATGGCTAGAGAAGGGGAGAGGAGGAAATAAAGGAAGAAAATTGGAGGGTTATATATGGCTAGAGAAGGGGAGAGGAGGAAATAAAGGAGGAAAATGGGAGGGTTATATATGACTAGAGAAGGGGCGAGGAGGAAATATTAAGGAGGAAAATTTGAGGGTTATATATGGCTAGAGAAGGGGAGAGGAGGAAATAACGGAGGAAAATGGGAGGGTTATATATGGCTAGAGAAGGGGAGAGGAGGAAATAACGGAGGAAAATGGGAGGGTTATATATGGCTAGAGAAGGGGCGAGGAGAAAATAGAGGAGGAAAATGGGAGGGTTATATATGGCTAGAGAAGGGGCGAGGAGAAAATAGAGGAGGAAAATTGGAGGGTTATATATGGCTAGAGAAGGGGCGAGGAGAAAATAGAGGAGGAAAATGTGTAAAAAAAAATGTTGATTAAGGGAGGTGTGAATATAAGTGAAGGATAAAGAAAGAAGTATCGACCGATGGAATATATAAAGAGGTGAGCCATGGGGATGGAAAGATAAATGATAAGAATTGGGAGACTCTGCTTAGCGAGCAGAGGAAAAATAAGAAATAGTTGGAGTCAGAGAGTGGGAGGAAAGAGAGGGCAGAAGGCACAGAGAGAGAGTGAAAGAGAGGGCAGAAGGCAAAGAGAGAGAGAGAGAGAGGGCAGAAGGCAAAGAGAGAGAGAAAGAGAGGGCAGAAGGCAAAGAGAGAGAGAAAGAGAGGGCAGAAGGCAAAGAGAGAGAGAAAGAGAGGGCAGAAGGCAAAGAGAGAGAGAGAGAAAGAGAGGGCAGAAGGCAAAGAGAGAGAGAGAGAGAGAGAGAGGCAGAAGGCAAAGAGAGAGAGAGAGAGAGAGAGAAAGAGAGAGAGAGAGAAAAGACAGGGGTGAATATTAATATTTGAGATATGCGAATGTGCTGGGCGATAAGAGACGGGACTTTTGTAAAATCGGTAAAGACTGTATGGCTGAAAGTTGAGGACGAGAAATGACAGAGTGGAACTAGCAGAAATAAGAAAAATATAGATGGAATAATGATGCCATAGAGATAGACACAATGAAAACCAGAGGGACAGTGAGAAAATGAGGTATGGTGATCTATCCATCCATTTATCCATCCATTTATCCATCCGTCCATCCATCCATCCATTTATCCATCCATCCATCCATTCATCCATTTGTCTATCTGTCTGTCTACCTGCCTGCCAGTCTGACT
This sequence comes from Megaustenia siamemsis, assembly GCA_032433765.1. Lineage (NCBI taxonomy): Eukaryota > Metazoa > Mollusca > Gastropoda > Stylommatophora > Ariophantidae > Megaustenia > Megaustenia siamemsis. The sequence continues at coordinate 28,492,841 of JAVIAB010000101.1, forward strand.
GTATGTCTGTCTGTCAATATGTATTTCAAAAAGCGATATTATGAATTCAATTTGTCAGATGACTTGAGAGCAACCCTAGACCAACTATGCAATAACTTCCAGAAAGTGGTCATCCTGTGTATACCATCAGACTGTAACATACACGGAAACAAACGCGCAGACAAATTAGCTAAAGAGGGAGGTATGTTACCACAGGAGAGCCGTCTGGTCTGCTACGATGAAGCCAAATCCATCATCAAATGCCAGTTTCATGAAAATTGGAAACGAGAACATCCAAAGTATGACGAGAGGGATGGATACCACCAACTATCAAGGAGGGATCAAGTCATCATACTTCGCCTACGCACTGGCCACAACAGAATGAGAAACCACATGTTCACCAAACTCAAAATAGGTACAACCAGACTATGCCACTGTACACTGGACAACATGACTACAAAACATGTTCTACAGGATTGCCCCCAGTACACAGACCTGAGAAGTAAAATATGGTCCACACCCACCTCCCTGGAAGAGAAACTATATGGGGCAATCGAATCACTTAAACAGACAGCTGACTTCATGAGAGAGTCAGAAACCTACTCTGAAAGAGTCATGATGGAAGAAGAGGAAGTTTGTCACCATCTATCCATTATCCAACAATTTACTGCATCTATCATCATCATCATGTGCCATACCGATTGGCGTAGGCGATCATGTTCCTCCACTATCTTCTATCTACAGTGCATCGTATCAGTTCAGTTGTTGACTGTTTTCCATGCCATGACACCAAGCTATCTATAGTCCGTTCAGATTCGTTTGCCGAGATGTTATGATTTATAATTCAAAATGTTCTTGATGATTTCACATGATTTTTGGCATACGGTGTTAAAATGTCCATGTCACGAGAACATATGTGTTACTCGATGTCTAGCTATAACGGTTTTCTTAAAGCGGCGAATTCCTTTGATCTTTGCCCATGTAACTATTATTTTGACCCTAATCAAAATGTTTTACAGTAATCTAGTGCAACGATGACCCATAGGCGTGTCCATAAAATTTTACTTGGTGGCAAGTATACAAATTTTAAATTATATATAGAACTTTTGTTCGTAGAGTCAATTTGATATAGTCCCATGCTCTTGGTGTGAGTTTCCCAAATGTTGTCGCTGCCTTTCAAATACGTACATTTAGTTCCTCATCTAAGGAAAGTGTGGCTGTAATAGTGGATCCAAGATAGCTGAACTTCTGTACTGACTCAAGCAGGCTTCCATTCAAAGTAATGGTTGTTGGTTTGCTTATAACATATTTTTGATTGCTTGGGTGGTCTTGAACAATAAACTGTTTAACAAATCAACTAGGAAATTTTGCAAATCAAACTATTTATCTGTAGACTTAATCAGAGTAATGATCATTCAGAATCAGACGAGTCAAATAGGTCGATTACTGCTTTCGGCTGAACAAACAACAAACCATCCTTTTTCCAATATTCCTCTTCTTGTCGTAACACATGATCCTCACATTTTACCCAGTAGTCTTTATTTATATTTGATAGAGCCTGATTTGTAAGTGTCTCAACATCGCATAATTTGAAAGTTTTATTTGTATATGCTACGTGTCCTTTAACTTTTGCCCAAACTAGTTCTATAGGATTTAAGTGTGCATGATATGGAGGTAGTCTCAAACATCTATGGCCATGTTCTTGAATTAACTTGTCTATTTTAAATATCTTTGTACGTTGTGTCTGTTTTACAAGGCTAAGCAATTCGGGTTTCAAGTAGCTGTCGTTAACTTGTATGTGTTCTTTTATGAGCCACGTTTTGATTGCATCTTTTGTACTTGATGATGTTGGGATTCTATCTTCTACGTTAACTACGTTATGGTATGAAGCATTGTCCATTATCAGACAAGAAGGTCGATCTAATATTGGAAGGATACTTTTCTCGATCCAGTCTTTAAATATGTGCCCATTCATTTCGGAGTGGTAGTCTCTATTGTCTATGGATTTTGAAATGAAAACGAGATGAGCATTCTGCAACAACCCATTATGTCTGCTACCTGCATGTGCAACTATCAAACGTTGCCCTTTACTGCTTGGTACTGATCTTTTAATACTTCCATCTGCTAACTGCCATTCCTTTTCATTTGTATGGTGAGCGTTGATCAAAGTTTCATCTAAATAAACAATATCATAATCATTTTCGCGCATTTCCTTCACTTCACGTAAATACTTGCTTCTAAGAGCTACTAGATGTGGCTTCTCACAAATAATGTTTTTTCCACCAGCATACTTTCTAAAGGTGAAGCCTGCACTTCTTAACATTTTCCATAATGAAGTTTTTGATATTTCAATGTCGTTGTTAGTTTTCAGCCAAAGCTTCAACTTTCTAAGTGTCACTTCTTCGTTTATATCAAACATTCGACAGATTTCTCTTTTTACTAGGTCCTTATCAAAACTGTCTAACGTTTCTTTCCTTCCTTGCTTTCTTGCATTTGTTGGCAATAAATATCCGCTTCCTTTAACTATTCGATCAAATGAACGTTTACACAAACTTAAAATATGCATTGTTCTCTTCTCAGGGTTTGATAAAGAACAATAAAGATGTCCCTTTTTACGCTCTCTGCAGAAGTATTGATAAATCTTTATAACAATGTTATGCTCAGTAAAATATTTTGCCTTTATATTCATTCTCACATAGACTTGCAGAAGATAATATGGATAGTGCCGCCTCCTTTCTGTAAATATTGAGATTTGCCTCTGAATTATGACTCGAACTCGAGTCTACGGCCGTGATTTTGACATCACATAATTTCCGGTTTCGGCTAAAATGTCATTTTGTGCTAAACGGGAAATTTCATATGTAACATTTCTTTATAAAAATTTATAGTGGAAACATAACTATTTTAGGACGGTGCGCATTCAGCCGTGAAGGTCATGCCTATATGTTAAAGAATCAGCTGTGAGATGTAAGCATCTACATAATCCCGCCGGTGTTTATAATATCGATTAACTTTTTTTTAATATAGGTTAAATAAGGCATCTTTGAAACTGGATCACATTTCTTTGATAAAAAAATATTTTTATAGCGACATTAGTATTCTAAACCTAACTTCAAAAGATCAATGCAAATGAACAATAAGTTTTTGAAAAAAATAAATTAATGTCTAGGCAAACGAATCTGAACGGACTATAGTATTTTTCTCTCTTTGTCGTCCGCGATCTCTCTTTCCTTGTATTTTGCCAGTTGTGACCAAGTATTTCAAGTTTCTTCTTCTCATGATGTGCCCTAAAAATGTTGATTGTTTCTTTCTGATGTTTTTTAGGAGCTCCCTTTTTTCAAAACACAACTACATCTATGCCCAACCATAATTCAACAATTTATTACATCTATGCCTATCAATTATCCAACAATTTATTACATCTGTGCCTATCCATTATCCAACAATTTATTACATCTATGCCTATCCATTATCCAACAATTTATTACATCTATGCCTATCCATTATCCAACAATTTATTACATCTGTGATATCCGTCATCCAACAATTTATTACGTTTGTGCCTATCCATTATCCAACAATTTAATATATCTGTGCCTATCCATTATTCAACAATTTAATATATCTGTGCCTATCAATTATCCAACAATTTAATATATCTGTACTTATCAATTATCCAACAATTTTGTATATCTGTACCTAACCATTATCCAACAATTTACTACATTTGTGCCTATCCATTATCCTACAATTTAATATATCTGTGGCTATCCATTATCCAACAATTTAATATATCTGTGCCTATCCATTATCCAACAATTTTGTATATCTGTGCCTATCAATTATCCAACAATTTACTACATTTGTGACAATCCATTATCCAACAATTTATTACATTTGTGCCTATCCATTATCCAACAATTTTGTATATATATGCCTATCCATTATCCAACATTTTTGTATATCTGTACCTATCCATTATCCAACAATTTACTACATTTGTGACAATCCATTATCCAACTATTTATTACATTTGTGCCTTTCCATTATCTAACAATTTTGTATATATATGCCTATCCATTATCCAACATTTTTGTATATCTGTACCTATCCATTATCCAACAATTTACTACATTTGTGCCTATCCATTATCCAACAATTTAATATATCTGTACCTATCCATTATCCAACAATTTTGTATGTTTGTGCCTATCCATTATCCAACAATTTTGTATAGCTGTGCCTATCCATTATCCAACAATTTACTACATTTGTGCCTATCCATTATCCAACAATTTAATATATCTGTGCCTATCCATTGTCCAACAATTTACTACATCTGTGCATATCCATTATCAAACAATTTACTACAACTGTGCCTATCCATTATCCAACAATTTACTACATCTATGCCTATCCATTATCCAACAATTTACTACAACTGTGCCTATCCATTATTCAACAATTTACTACATCTATGCCTATCCATTATCCAACAATTTACTACAACTGTGCCTATCCATTATCCAACAATTTACTACATCTATGCCTATCCATTATCCAACAATTTACTACATCTATGCCTATCCATTATCCAACAATTTACTACATCTATGCCTGTCTATCAGCCAACAATTTACTACATCTATGCCTGTCTATCAGCCAACAATTTACTACAACTGTGCCTATCCATTATCCAACAATTTACTACATCTATGCCTGTCTATCAGCCAACAATTTACTACAACTGTGCCTATCCATTATCCAACAATTTACTACATCTATGCCTGTCTATCAGCCAACAATTTACTACAACTGTGCCTATCCATTATCCAACAATTTACTACATCTATGCCTATCCATTATCCAACAATTTACTACATCTATGCCTATCCATTATCCAACAATTTACTACAACTGTGCCTATCCATTATCCAAAAATTTACTACATCTATGCCTATCCATTATCCAACAATTTACTACATCTATGCCTGTCTATCAGCCAACAATTTACTACATCTATGCCTGTCTATCAGCCAACAATTTACTACAACTATGCCTATCCATTATCCAACAATTTACTACATCTGTGCCTATCCATCATCCAACAATTTACTACAACTGTGCTTATTCACCATCCAACTGTCTAAGAATTAACTACATTCATCCAACCAATCTACCATCCTCTTGTTATGAACGCCGTCACACAACATTTGTCCACAGAGAGAAACGTGTGGTGACGATGAGACCATAGAACACATGATCGGTCGTGTTCTGGGGAAAGTGGGTCCCAGCATGCTTCTCACCAGCATGTCTGAATCAGTGGCTTTCTTTCTTGGTATGTGGCTTTCTTTATGTCTATTTTTAAAAAACGTAAGGTGCTCCGTCACGCCAAGTGGCGTATAGGGAATACGGTGTTAGTGACCAGAATTTTTACAGAACTTCGGCACATGATGTTTATGGTGATGTGATTGGTATTACGCAAATGCCGCTTCATCTTTAAAAAGAAAAAAAAATCGGGTATCCATTTAAGATTGGGTGAACCCGGAAGCAATGGAACAAAGAAAAGGACATCACGTCAGTACAAAATAAATACAAGTGGAACAATTTTAAAACAGGTAAATGAATTTAAATATTTGGGTACTTTGTTAACCTCAGAGGGATGATGTACAAAAGAGGTGAGATGCAGAATGGCTAAGGGAAAAACAGCTTTCCAAAAAATGAGAAAGATACTATGTAATCCATTTTTGACAATAGAAACAAGAAAAAGAGTTCTTAAATGTTACGTAGAGCCAGTCTTAACATATGGATGCGAATCATGGACAATAGGACAACAGACTAGAAAATCACTGGTGTCTGTAGAAATGTGGTTTTACAGAAAAATGTTGAAAATACCATGGACAGCTAAGAAGAGTAATGAAGATGTTCTGAGTGAGGTCAAAGCAAAAAGAGAGCTAATTTCCAATATTAGGAAGAAACAATCATAATTTTTTGGCCATGTAATGAGAAGAGAACAGCTGGAATATATTGTAACAACTGGGAAAATTGAGGGACGAAGAGATAGAGGGAAGCAAAGAGAAAAAATAACAGACAGCTTAAGAGAATGGCTTGGCAGAATGTCAACAACAGAAATGATAAATAGCTGTCGAGATCGAAAATTGTGGAGAGACATGATCACCTACGCCAGCAGGCCCGGTACTTGATTATGATGATAAAATAAAATTGGCGAATTTTGTAGTAGTAAGGGGTTAAGGCAAAGAAATGCAAATGAATGCATAAAAATGCGAAGCTGCAGTAAAGCTGAATATGAGGAAAAATTAAAAAATACCAAAAAATTGTATGTTAGAAGCTTTACGTGATAAGTGGACGACGCAGACTAAACGTCGTTTCGGCCCAATAGGCCTTCAGCAGGAACAAACAAGAAAAACACACACACAAAACTAATAACGAAACATCCAAAACAAAAAAATTCGATATTTGTTAAAGAAAATAACAATGTCTATCCCGTGTGTATGGAAAGGAAATGGTAACAAAAGTGTGGCTGTCGTGATTTCTTTTTTTTCTAATATTTAGAAGTTGTTTGATAAATAAAATCTTGTTACACTTTTCTGTACTTGCTAAACTGATAAGAGTATTTGTGATCTCCAGGAGCCCTAACCGAGATGCCAGCAGTGAAAGCGTTCTCTCTCTATGCTGCCATGGCTGTGTTCATGAATTTCCTGCTACAGATGTCTATTTTCATCGCACTTTTAACACTAGACGCCAAGAGACAGGAGGTTTGAATCTCGCTTTGATAATCACAGACTTCATTCGTTGCTGTTTTCAGGCAGTCTAGTGTCAACCCAAAGTTTTGTATTTGAGAAATAACTGACTTTAAAAAAAATATTTTTTGTGTAAACGTCTTATTTCTGTCAATATCTTATTTCTGTCACTATCTTATTTCTGTCAATATCTTATTTCTGTCAGTATCTTATTTCTGTCAGTATCTTATTTCTGTCAATATCTTATTTCTGTCAATATCTTATTTCTGTCAGTATCTTATTTCTGTCAATATCTTATTTCTGTCAATATCCTATTTCTGTCAATATCTTATTTCTGTCAATATCTTATTTCTGTCAATATCTTATTTCTGTCACTATCTTATTTCTGTCAATATCTTATTTCTGTCACTATCATTTTTCTGTCAATATCTTATTTCTGTCAATATCTTATTTCTGTCAATATCTTATTTCTGTCAGCATCTTATTTCTGTCAATATCTTATTTCTGTCAGTATCTTATTTCTGTCAATATCTTATTTCTGTCAATATCTTATTTCTGTCAATATCTTATTTCTGTCAGCATCTTATTTATGTCAATATCTTATTTCTGTCAATATCTTATTTCTGTCAATATCTTATTTCTGTCAGTATCTTATTTCTGTCAGTATCTTATTTCTGTCAATATCTTATTTCTGTGAATATCTTATTTCTGTCAATATCTTATTTCTGTCAGTATCTTATTTCTGTCAGTATATTATTTCTGTCAATATCTTATTTCTGTCAATATCTTATTTCTGTGAATATCTTATTTCTGTCAGTATCTTATTTCTGTCAATATCTTATTTCTGTCACTATCTTTTTTTCTGTCAGTATCTTATTTCTGTCAGTATCTTATTTCTGTCAGTATCTTATTTCTGTAAATATCTTATTTCTGTCAGTAACTTATTTCTGTCAGTATCTTATTTCTGTCAGTATCTTATTTCTGTGAATATTTTATTTCTCCCACTTTTTTACTTTTGTCATTAACTTTTTTCTATATTTTTATGTTGCCTTTTTTATTTCTTTGTCTTTTTTCTTTTCTATGTGTTACATTCTTCTTCCTCTTTCCTTCCTCATCTGCCTTTCAGCGTCGAGGGGAGATATAATTTGCGGTCTTTTGCTCTTCTGTTCGCCTCTGCTGCTGTTATGTTTCCTAGTGCTTGTAATATCCCATTGATCCATCTTTTTCATGGTCGACCCTTGGGTCTGGTGTTCTCACAACGTTTGTTGAAGGCTCGTTGTGTTGTGTTTTGATCTTTCTGCCTTGTCACGTGGCCAAACCATTGTATCTGTTGTTTCCTTATATATTCTATCATCATCATCATCATGTGCCGTACCGGTTGGCGTTGGCGATCATGTCCTTCCACAATCTTCTATCCACAGTGCATCGTATGGGTTCTGTTGTTGACTGTTTTCCATGCCATTACACCAAGCTATACAGTATTTTCTCTCTTTGTCGTTCGCGATCTCTCTTTCCTTTTATTTTGCCAGTTGTAACCAAGTATTCCAACTTTCCTCTTCTCATGATGTGCCCAAAAAATGTTGATTGCTTCTTTCTGATGTTTTTTAAGAGCTCCCTTTTTGTGTTGGCCTCTTTGAGAACTTTCTCACTGGTCTTTTTAGCTGTCCAGGGAACTTTCAACATTCTTCTGAGAAGTCCCATCTCTGTGGCCTCTAATCGTCTTTTCATTTGTTTGTCTATTGTCCATGATTCGCTTCCATAGGTCAGAATTGGTTCTATATAGCATCGATGAACTCTCTTTCTCATTTCAATTGACATAGATTTGTTGCATAAGATATTTTTCATTTTCTGAAATGCTATTTTGGCCTGAGCTATTCTGCTTTTTATTTCTGTGGTGAATCTCCCATCTGATGTTATTATTGTGCCCAAGTATTTGAAACGTTGCACTTGTTTCAGATTTGTCTTGTTTATTTTTATGCTGCATGATGGCGGTGATTGTTTCTTCGATATAACCATTACTTCTGTTTTCTTACTATTCAGACTGAGACCTTTCTTGTTGCTTTCTTCTACTATTATGTCTATCATTTCTTGTAGCTCATTCTCTGTCTCTGCTATTAAGACTGTTATCCGCATATCGCAAATTATTTATGTTGTGACCGTTGACTTGAATTCCTTTTTTGTCTACTATTGATCTCATAATATGTTCGCTGTAAAGTGAAAACAAATCCGGCGACCGAACACAGCCTTGTCTGACGCCTTGTTTTATAAATTGAAATTGTCCTGTTTGGTTGTTAATTCGTATAGCTGCTGTTTGTTGCCAGTACATGTTTTTTTAATTATTCGCAGATCTTTGCCATCAATGTCTAATTTCTCCAGCATATTGATTATTTCCACATGCTTTACTTTGTCAAATGCTTTCGTGTAGTCTATAAAGCACATATATAGATCTTTCTGTACCTCTATAGATCTTTCTATCAATGTTCTTTTCTTACGATGTATATTGCATTATTGGTGCCATTTCCTTCCACAAATCCATATTGTTCTTCACTTATTTCTGGTTTTATTTCGTTCCTTACACCGCTCATGATGAGATGTATATATTCTATAGAGGGGGCTATTCCTAGCTTTTTTTCTCAGTTATTTTACACAATTATTCGTATTTTCTATATATGTTTGTATTCTTCTGTTTATCCTTCACTTTTACTGCCTAATCGTCATTCCTATCATACAATATTTTCTACTCGTATATCACTTCCAAATTCTCTTCATTCTCTTTTTTCTCATCTGTTTCTTTTTCAAATTTTCCAGATAGCTGCCTTTCAATCTTCGTCTTCTCACTGTTCAAATCTGCTCTTTTTTCATATTTAATCTCATTTTTTTTTAAATTCCTACCATTTTCCTTTACTTTCTCCCCTCCTCTCTCACTCTCTCTCTTACGTACTCTTACACTCCCCATCTCTCTCTATATTCTTCATGTCATGAAGTCATGCTTCATTTTCTCAAGTTTTCCACTGAAGACTGTCTAATTAACCACAAATCTCTAATTTACTTCTATATTATTATATATCTCCACGGTTCTCTCCATCTCTGACATCTTTTTTCCTCTATCATTCTTCATTTTGATTCCCTCTCTCTATCTTTATCTACCTCTTTACTTCATGCATTCCTTACCTAATCGAGCCATAAAAAATAAATTCCTTATCTGACATCATCGTCACTATTATAATCGTATCCTTGCCATCACTGCCACTTTCTGTCTTCCTTTGTATTAGATTTATGTCTTTCGGTTCTCTCCATTTCGTTGTTTTAATCAATTTCCTTTCTTAATAATTTTGTATACATTGTTTCTGTTATTTGTTTCTTATTTTCTTTCCTATTTTAAAGTGCAAACATTACTACAGTTACACGTTAATCTTTTTCTCGTTTTATTAGTGAGCTATTTTACCATAGTGTTGTTGTCTGTCCTTCCTTACATCAATTAATTTAGTATCATGTGTTTCTCCTTCTTTACATCAATTATTTTACTCATGTGTCAGTCCTTTCTTTACATCAATTATTTTACTCATGTGTCAGTCCTTTCTTTACATCAATTATTTTACTCATGTGTCAGTCCTTTCTTTACATCAATTATTTTACTCATGTGTCAGTCCTTTCTTTACATCAATTATTTTACTCATGTGTCAGTCCTTTCTTTACATCAAATATTTTACTCATGTGTCAGTCCTTTCTTTACATCAATTATTTTACTCATGTGTCAGTCCTTTCTTTACATCAATTATTTTACTCTCATAATGTTTGTCCTTCCTTACATCAATTATTTTACTCATGTGTCAGTCCTTTCTTTACATCAGTTATTTTACTCTCATAATGTTTGTCCTTCCTTACATCAATTATTTTACTCATGTGTCTGTCCTTTCTTACATCAATTATTTTACTCATGTGTCAGTCCTTTCTTTACATCAATTATTTTACTCTCGTGATGTTTGTTCTTCCTTATGTCAATTATTTTACTCTCGTGATGCTTGTCCTTCCTTACATCAATTATTTTACTCTCGTGATGCTTGTCCTTCCTTACATCAATTATTTTACTCTCGTGATGCTTGTCCTTCGTTACATCAATTTTTTCACTCTCGTGATGTTTGTCAATCTTTACATCAATTATTTTACTCTCGCGCGTGATGCTTATCCTTCCTTACATCAATTATACATACTAAAGAGTACCATTTGAATACATCATGCATATGCTCCCCAAACTGGCGGTGCTCACCTTCCTCATTAGATGGAGCGCTCCCGCACTGTTTCAGAGGAAGGTGATACTCAAATGTGGAAGTTGGTCATCCGAGCCAATATCCATTTCTCCAGGGCTGCCACTAGACTCGCCGTTGTCATTGGTTCTATTTAACGTGTACACAATAACGATCACGGAACAACAACTGAATGGGAGGGGAAGAACTATGACTTTTGTTGATGACATTCTGGTATATCGACAGGGAAGAGACAGACGGGGAATCGCCTCCACAATGCAAGACGAACTCGATCGCATCTCTTCCTGGTGTGGAGTATCAGGTGTCTTGGTTAATCCTAATAAAGCATCAGTTGCATGGTTCTCCCTTAACAATCATATCGTTAACACGGAAGCACCGCTGGTACGAATGGGAGCTGATGAGGTAACCAGGGACAGGGTGATGACGTACCTCGGAGTTTGATCGCAGTCTGTGTTTTCGATACCACATCGACCACATGATAACAAAATCTTGCAAAGGATAAGGCTTCTTGAAGGTCATGGCAGCTGCCGACATCGAGCAGAGGCTACTTACCCTTCTGTTCCAGGGATTAGTCCTTGCACCAATCGAGTATGCCCTGGCAGTTCTTACAGTCGGTAAGACGAAAATTGACAAGTTGGAGAAAATACAAAATGAAGCTATGCGCATTATCTTGGGGTGTACAAGGGACACTCCCTGTGTAGCAATGAGGTATCTTCTTGACTTTTCAACCATGGATGAGAGGATCAAAATCTAGGGGGCACGAGCATACATGAAGATAAGTGCAGATAAAGAGCATCCATTGCACAATGAGCTCAACACAGGGAAGGGTGTCAGGCTAAAAAGAGGCAAATCATGGGTGGGCCGAGCAGAAGAAGTCATCAAACAGGTTTGTGGACTTACCAATATCAACGCTGGCGAAGAGTGGATACCTGTGCCTACGTCAATCAAGCGACATTTTCGTGTATTGTCACACTCGACAGGAAATGTAGGGAACAGAACTCAGTCGTGGTGAATGCGGAGGTCAACCATCTCATCTGGGATAACACCGATGAGAAAGATGCAGTCATGTATACAGACGGATCTGTAATACGGCACTAAAGGAGTGCATGGACATTTACAACACACTCGGCAGGCAGAATAGTCACGGAAGACAGTGGTGCATACGTTATGACCACGACCAGCATGACGATGGAGCTGATGGCAGTGACCAAGGCATTCATCTGGTTAGAGTCACAAGACTACGCCCACGCCTGTATACTGAGTGATTCGATGAGCATGATAAGAAAAGCGGAAACGGGATCTGTACGCATGCATTGGGTAGAGTCATTGCAGAAGTCAACAATACGTAAGGTCACCATTGTCTACGTCCCAGGACATGCGGGAGTACGGGGAAATGAAAGAGCAGACAGGTTGGCTAGCTGCTTTTTTGTTGAGGACTTTTAATCAATGGATCGGGTGATCGTCATCAATTCCTTCCGATATGTGAGAGGGCGCAGGACTTCGACAACCATGAGTCCACATGACTTCTTCAGACGAAAGAGATGGGAGTTAAGATGGGCACAGCCAGAAACGAGAAACTTAGTGGGCGTGTAAGAAGACTAATCAACCAACACAGAACTGGAGTCGTCAGTCGCTGGACACTTCGAGACTTGCTGAGGAGGGGATCTGAAACCTATGGACATGTTCGGAGTGCAATGATGATGACCCGCTAATAACTCAATAACTCAATTACTTTACTCTCGTGATATCTGTCCTTCCTTACATCAATTATTTCACTAACAGTCACATTTTATCATTACTTCAAATGATGAAAATATCCATAATGTGCGCCATGTCGATAAATAAAAGCTGAATTCTGACTCAAACACAATTAGGTGAGAGAAAATGGGGAGAAGTATGATTACTTCATGTTGACAACTAAAGTAAATAGATGCTACACGTCTTTCTGTGTTTTATGAAAGGAAAATAGTCAAGGAAAAAGATGGATAAGAAGGAGACGAAGAAGAAGATGATGATGATGTTGTTGCTGATGATAATGTTGCTGAAGATCATGATGTTGGTGATGATGGTGACGTTGATGATGATGATAACGATAAACGAGGAAGAATGAGAAGGAAAAACGAAAGAGAAAAGATGATGTTAAGTCGGGAAAAGGAGAAGGCCAGTAGAGGAAGATGAACATGCACAGAAAAAAAAAACGGTCGTAATTGATGACTCATGTCTTTCATGGACTATTAGTGTATAGTCACACATCTGTTAGTGTTTAGTCACACAACTGTTAGTGTATAGTCACACATCTGTTAGTGTTTAGTCACACATCTGTTAGTGTATAGTCACACATCTGTTAGTGTTTAGTCACACATCTGTTAGTGTATAGTCACGCACCTGTTAGTGTATAGTCACACAACTGTTAGTGTATAGTCACACATCTGTTAGTGTATAGTCACACATCTGTTAGTGTATAGTCACACATCTGTTAGTGTTTAGTCACACATCTGTTAGTGTTTAGTCACACATCTGTTAGTCTATAGTTACACACCTGTTAGTATATAGTCACACAACTGTTAGTGTATAGTCACACATCTGTTAGTGTTTAGTCACACATCTGTTAGTGTTTAGTCACACATCTGTTAGTCTATAGTTACACACCTGTTAGTATATAGTCACACAACTGTTAGTGTATAGTCACACATCTGTTAGTGTATAGTCACACATCTGTTAGTTTATAGTCACACATCTGTTAGTGTTTAGTCACACATCTGTTAGTGTTTAGTCACACATCTGTTAGTGTTTAGTCACACATCTGTTAGTATATAGTCACACAACTGTTAGTATATAGTCACACATCTGTTAGTGTATAGTCACACATCTGTTAGTGTATAGTCACACATCTGTTAGTGTTTAGTCACACATCTGTTAGTGTTTAGTCACACATCTGTTAGTGTTTAGTCACACATCTGTTAGTATATAGTCACACAACTGTTAGTGTATAGTCACACATCTGTTAGTTCTTTAGTCACACATCTGTTAGTGTTTAGTCACACATCTGTTAGTCTATAGTTACACACCTGTTAGTATATAGTCACACATTTGTTAGTGTATAGTCACACATCTGTTAGTGTATAGTCACACATCTGTTAGCTTATATTCACGAACCTGTTAGTGTATAGTCCCACAACTGTAAGTAAATAGTCACACAACTGTTAGTGTATAGTCACACAGCTGTTAGTGTATAGTCACACATCTGTAAGTGTATAGTCACACAACTGTTAGTGTATAGTCACACATCTGAAAGTGTATAGTCACACATCTGTAAATGTATAGTCCCACAACTGTAAGTAAATAGTCACACAACTGTTAGTGCATAGTCACGCGCCTGTTAGTGTATAGTCCCACAACTGTAAGTAAATAGTCACACATCTGTAAGTGTATAGTCACACACCTGTTAGTGTATAGTCCCACAACTGTAAGTAAATAGTCACACAACTGTTAGTGTATAGTCACACAACTGTTAGTGTATAGTCACACATCTGTTAGCGTATAGTCACACATCTGTTAGTGTGTAGTCACACAACTGTTAGTGTATAGTCCCACATCTGTTAGCGTATAGTCACACATTTGTTAGTGTATAGTCACACATCTGTAAGTGTATAGTCACACAACTGTTAGTGTATAGTCACACATCTGTAAGTATATAGTCACACATCTGTTAGTGTATAGTCACACATCTGTTAGTGTATAGTCACACATCTGTAAGTGTTTAGTCACACATCTGTTAGTGTATAGTCACACATCTGTTAGTGTATAGTCACACATCTGTTAGTGTATAGTCACACAACTGTTAGTGTATAGTCCCACAACTGTAAGTGTATAGTCCCACAACTGTAAGTGTATAGTCCCACATCTGTTAGTGTATAGTCCCACATCTGTTAGCGTATAGTCACACATCTGTTAGTGTATAGTCACACACCTGTTAGTGTTTAGTCACACATCTGTTAGTCTATAGTTACACACCTGTTAGTATATAGTCACACAACTGTTAGTGTATAGTCACACATCTGTTAGTGTTTAGTCACACATCTGTTAGTGTTTAGTCACACATCTGTTAGTCTATAGTTACACACCTGTTAGTATATAGTCACACAACTGTTAGTGTATAGTCACACATCTGTTAGTGTATAGTCACACATCTGTTAGTTTATAGTCACACATCTGTTAGTGTTTAGTCACACATCTGTTAGTGTTTAGTCACACATCTGTTAGTATATAGTCACACAACTGTTAGTATATAGTCACACATCTGTTAGTGTATAGTCACACATCTGTTAGTGTATAGTCACACATCTGTTAGTGTTTAGTCACACATCTGTTAGTGTTTAGTCACACATCTGTTAGTATATAGTCACACAACTGTTAGTGTATAGTCACACATCTGTTAGTGTATAGTCACACATCTGTTAGTTCTTTAGTCACACATCTTTAGTGTTTAGTCACACATCTGTTAGTATATAGTCACACATCTGTAAGTGTATAGTCACACATCTGTTAGTGTATAGTCACACATCTGTAAGTGTATAGTCACACATCTGTTAGTGTATAGTCACACATCTGTTAGTGTATAGTCACACAACTGTTAGTGTATAGTCCCACAACCTTAAGTGTATAGTCCCACATCTGTTAGTGTATAGTCCCACATCTGTTAGCATATAGTCACACATCTGTTAGCGTTTAGTCACACATCTGTTAGTCTATAGTTACACACCTGTTAGTATATAGTCACACAACTGTTAGTGTATAGTCACACATCTGTTAGTGTTTAGTCACACATCTGTTAGTGTTTAGTCACACATCTGTTAGTCTATAGTTACACACCTGTTAGTGTATAGTCACACAACTGTTAGTGTATAGTCACACATCTGTTAGTGTATAGTCACACATCTGTTAGTTTATAGTCACACATCTGTTAGTGTTTAGTCACACATCTGTTAGTGTTTAGTCACACATCTGTTAGTGTTTAGTCACACATCTGTTAGTATATAGTCACACAACTGTTAGTATATAGTCACACATCTGTTAGTGTATAGTCACACATCTGTTAGTGTATAGTCACACATCTGTTAGTGTTTAGTCACACATCTGTTAGTGTTTAGTCACACATCTGTTAGTGTTTATTCACACATCTGTTAGTATATAGTCACACAACTGTTAGTGTATAGTCACACATCTGTTAGTGTATAGTCACACATCTGTTAGTTCTTTAGTCACACATCTGTTAGTGTTTAGTCACACATCTGTTAGTCTATAGTTACACACCTGTTAGTATATAGTCACACAACTGTTAGTGTATAGTCACACATCTGTTAGTCTATAGTTACACACCTGTTAGTATATAGTCACACATTTGTTAGTGTATAGTCACACATCTGTTATTGTATAGTCACACATCTGTTAGCTTATATTCACGCACCTGTTAGTGTATAGTCCCACAACTGTAAGTAAATAGTCACACAACTGTTAGTGTATAGTCACACAACTGTTAGTGTATAGTCACACAACTGTTAGTGTATAGTCACACATCTGTAAGTGTATAGTCACACAACTGTTAGTGTATAGTCACACAACTGTTAGTGTATAGTCACACATCTGTAAGTGTATAGTCACACATCTGTAAATGTATAGTCACACATCTGTTAGTGTATAGTCACACATCTGTTAGCTTATATTCACGCACCTGTTAGTGTATAGTCCCACAACTGTAAGTAAATAGTCACACATCTGTTTGTGTATAGTCACACATCTGTAAGTGTATAGTCACACATCTGTTAGTGTATAGTCACACATCTGTAAGTGTATAGTCACACATCTGTTAGTGTATAGTCACACATCTGTTAGTGTATAGTCACACATCTGTTAGTGTATAGTCACACAACTGTTAGTGT
Source organism: Megaustenia siamemsis (assembly GCA_032433765.1). Classification (NCBI taxonomy): domain Eukaryota; kingdom Metazoa; phylum Mollusca; class Gastropoda; order Stylommatophora; family Ariophantidae; genus Megaustenia; species Megaustenia siamemsis. Next base: position 28,509,785 of record JAVIAB010000101.1, read on the forward strand.
ATAGTCCCACAACTGTAAGTGTATAGTCCCACAACTGTAAGTGTATAGTCCCACATCTGTTAGTGTATAGTCCCACATCTGTTAGCGTATAGTCACACATCTGTTAGTGTATAGTCACACACCTGTTAGTGTATAGTCACACATCTGTTAGTGTTTAGTCACACATCTGTTAGTGTATAGTCACACATCTGTTATTATATAGTCACACATCTCTTAGTATATAGTCACAAATCTGTAAGTATATAGTCACACATATGTTAGTATATAGTCACACATATGTAAGTATATAGTCACACATCTGTTAGTATATAATCAGACATCTATAAGTATATAGTCACACATCTGTTAGTATACAGTCACACATCTGTAAGTTCATTGCTTATGTATGTTTCTGTTTAACATCAGGCAAATAGGGTTGACGTTCTATGCTGCGCCAAATTGCCACTAAAGAAAAGGAAGCCACAGAGGGGAATCCTGTACATCCTTTTCAGCGATTATTACTCGCATTTTCTGTTGAATCAGTGGGTCAGACCTTTAGTGGTAGGTTGAGGGCGTGGTTGTTTGTTTTTTAATATTTATTTGCTGTTTTCTGATTGGTTGGTTCGTTGATTGATTGGAGTGTTTGAAACGTTGATTGGATATTTGGATGGGTGGGTATATCAATGGTTGTTGTTTGCTAAATTTGTTATTTGTGTGGATGGATGAATGGATGGATGCATACATGAAACAGTGGATTGACGAATGTATGAGTGAATTAGTGGAGTGAATGAAACCGAACTTCATTCACAACCTGAACAATTATGATCATCGGGAACATGAAATGATCAGACGATGTTCAAAACGGGTAGAGTTTTGCAAAATGTCGCATAAATTGATGATATTTGATACATTTGTTAAGTAAAAATGTTTGAGAAAAAAATTTTTGTTTCTGAAAAAATGTTTGAGAAAAAATGTTTGAAAAAAATATTTGAGAAAAAATGTTTGAGGAAATATGTTTGAGAAAAAAATGTTTGTTTGTGAAAAAATGTGTGAACAAAAATGTTTGAGAAAAAATGTTTGAGGAAATATGTTTGAACAAAAATGTTTGTTTGTGAAAAAATGTTTGAGAACAAATGTTTGAACATAAATATTTGAGAAAAATGGTTTGAGACAAATTGGCCAAAAATAATTATTATAAGAAATTGAATTTAAATAAATTGGCTAAGAAAAATGATTTTAAAAAATGGATCGAAATAAATTGGCGAAGAAAAATTATTTGAGGAAAATTGTTTGAGAAAAATTGTTTGAGAAAAATGGACTGAGATAAATTGGTTGAAAAAAATGTTTCGAGGAAAATGGACTGAGAAATATTAAATGATAAAAAATTATTTGAGGAAAATTGTGTGAGGAAAATTGTTTGAGAAAAATTGTTAAAGGAAGATTGTTTGAGGAAAATTGTTTAAGGAAAATTGTTAAAGGAAAATTGTTACGGAAAATTGTTAAAGGAAAATTGTGTGAGGAAAATTGTTTAAGGAAAATTGTTAAAGTCAAATTGTTACGGAAAATTGTTAAAGGAAAATTGTGTGAGGAAAATTGTTTGAGAAAAAATCGTGGATAAATTTATTTATATTTGTTTATATTTTTGATACAGAGAAAATGTTATTCCATTAAGTTGTAACGATGTTCCCATCAGGTGCTAGTGTTTGTTGGGTGGCTCTGTGCCAATGCAGCTCTCACATCCAGGATCAGCATTGGACTAAACCAGTTGCTGTCTGTACCTAAGGTAACTTGTGCCAAACATTTGGTTAAATATGTGCATTGAATTATTGCTTTAGAACACACTTATTTTTATTACAATTGTTGCTATGATGTGTTTGTTTGTTATCAAAATAATATTATATGTTACCAAAAACTGCTCAAAAGCTGCAAGGAAAAATGAATAAAAAATATATAGCAAAAAGTAGACAAAACGGCATGGTGAAGCTTTACGTAATAATTGGATGATACAAATTAGAATAACCTTTCGGCCCATTAGACCTTCAGCAGGAAAAAAAACATACAATACACACATATGTATTTTTTTTTATAATTAGTAAAATAAAATAATAATTAATAATTTAAAATAATAATTAATAAATTAAAATAATAATTAATAAATTAAAATAATAATTAATTAATTAAAATAATTCCGAACTCGAATGAGAAATAAAAATAAGATTAAAATGTTTTCCTTCCAAACTGTGATGTGGGTAGGGAAGACCTTTTATACATATTTTTATTGTTATTTCTCATTCTAGTTCGGAATTATTATTGTGTTATTATTTATATTGTTTTTTAGTTTTAAATACATATATGTGTTTATTGTATGTTTGTTCCTGCTGAAGGCCTATTAGCCCGAACATTTGTACTAATTTGTGTCGTCAAATTAAAGCTAATTTCGTCAAAGTAAAACTTTAACCATGCTGTTGTTTCTATATTTTCTATATATTCTTTTCATTTCTCCTTACAATTAACTTGACCGCAGCTTCGAATTTTTATGCATTTCTTTGCTTTGGTCCTCAAAAGCTCCAGCCTAAAAATGAGCAAATAGTGCATCACTTTGAGCTTCCTACTCACCTTAATGAGTTTTGGCAATATGACGTTTGTGTTTGTATGTTTCAATAACCACTGATATATTTTATGAGCAATTTCGTTTGGTATCACCCCAGTCAAAAAATATATGTTGCCCTTTTTTCTGTTTTTAAAACATCACTGGGGTGATGCACAGGACCACCAATAATGCAGAGGGAAGTGGAGGACGCAATTCAACACATGAAAAGAGGCAAAGCTCCAGGTCCCGACAATATAACAATTGAAGAGATCAATGCATTAGGAGAGCTGGGAGTACAAGTCATAACAAAACTACTCAATGACATATATAACACTGGACACATATCCGAAGATCTACTAAAATCTATCTTTGTAGCCATACCGAAGAAGTCAGGCGCCACTGATTGTGAGGACCATCGCACTATTAGTCTCATGAACCATATGACGAAAATATTACTAAGAATCATCATGAGACGTGTAAGGAACAAAATAAAACCAGAAATAAGTGAGTAACAATGTGAATTTGTACAAGGAAAGGGCACCAATAATGCAATATACATATTAAGAATATTAATAGAAAGGTCTATAGAGGTAAAGAAAGATCTATATATGTGCTTTATAGACTACACAAAAGCATTTGACAAAGTAAAGCATGTGAAAATAATCAATATGCTGGAGAAATTAAACATTGACTGCAAGGATCTGCGAATCATAAAAAAACATGTACTGGCAAAAAACAGCAGTTATACGAATTAACAACCAAACATGACAATTTCAATTTATAATACAAGGAGACAGACAAGGCTGTGTTCTGTCGCCGGATTTGTTTTCACTTTACAGCGAACATATTATAAGATCAATAGTAGACACAATAGATGGCACATGATGATAATGTACGAAGGGAGGTCAAAAAGTAATGCACACCAATTTTTTTCTCGGCTAATAATAAAGATAGGAATATGAAATTTTGCACACTTGGAATATGACATGTTCAAATTATGTGCACCAAATTGCACAGCATTTTGATAAATATTACGCAATCTATGAACCGTTAAAATGGAGCTTGTCAACAATGTCCGTTACAAACAGCGAATTGTCATAGAATTTCTGGTTGCGGAGAAAGAAACTGTGGCAAACATTCATAAACGACTGTGTGCCGTGTACAAATGTTCTGCAGTCGATAGGAGCACAGTTAGTCGCTGGGTTCAGAGAATTAAAGCTGCAGAAAGTGTACGAGTGGAGCTGCATGATTTACCGCGTTCTGGACGTGTTGCCTCGGCTACCAGCACAGACATGTTAAACCGGGCTGATGCCATTATTCGTAAGGATAGGCGTATCACTAGTCAGCAATTGGCATTGCAGCTTACAGTCAGCAAGGGAAGTGCAATCGCAATTTTTAAAACTCTCGGATATTCAAAGATTTGCGCTCGATGGGTTCCTCTGTGCCTAACAAATGATCACAGAGTTCAAATGAAAACATTCTGTTCTGAATTGTTGGAGCGTTTCGGTGTTGAAGGAGAAATGTTTTTGTCAAAAATTGTTACCGGTGACGAAACGTGGGCACATTATTATGAGCCTGAAACAAAAATGCAGTCAATGGAATGGCGTCATCCGCAATCACCAAAAATAAAAAAATTCAAAACATCTCCATCAGCCGGAAAGGTGATGATCACTGTCTTCTGGGACATTGATGGTGTGATTCTTGTTGATGTAATGACAAGAGGTGAGACAATCAACTCGACAGCTTACATCAATACACTGACAAAACTCAAAAATCGGTTCCACAGAGTTCGGCCTAATAAGCCATCTGCAGATTTGTTGCTTCAACATGACAATGCACGCCCTCACACAAGTCTGGTAACACGGGAAGCAATCAACAAATTTGGTTGGACTGTACTGCCCCATCCTCCTTACAGCCCTGATCTGGCTCCCTCAGATTTCCATCTGTTTGGACCACTCAAAAAATTCCTGCGTGGGACACACTTTGACAATGATGAGGGTGTGATCCGTGCAGTTAAAAAATGGCTACGCGAGCAGGACAAAACTTGGTACAAACGAGGCATTCATGACCTAGTTTCGCGTTGGCGTAAGGCAATACGCTTGGACGGAGATTATGTTGAAAAATAGGTAGTGTAAAGGGGATGTTCAGCTACAATCTGTGAAAATTTCACACATTTTGCCCGAATAGTTTCCGAGAAAAAAATTGGTGTGCATTACTTTTTGACCTCCCTTTATATTGTGTTTGTCACGTCTCTGATATCACCAATTACTGCCATACTTTCCCAATAAGAAATCTATGTTGCCAATTGTGTTCAATAACTTATGAGATATTGTATGTGTAATGTTGTCATTAGAGGAGGATCTGGCTACAGATAGTAGCATCATCATTACGTGCCATACCGGTTGGCGTAGACGATCATGTCCTTCCACAATCTTCTATCCACAGTACATCGTTTCAATTCTGTTCTTGGCTGTTTGCCATTCCATGTCACCAAGCAATATAGTATCTTTTTTTTCTGTCGTTCACGATCTCTCTTTCCGTATATTTTCCCAGTTGTAACCAAGCATTCCGACTTTCCTCTTCTCATGATGAGCCAGAGAAATGTTGATTGTTTCTTTCTAATGTTTTTTTAGGAGCTCCCTTTTTAATGGTGGCCTCTTTGAGAATGTCCTCGTTGGTCTTTTTTGGCTGAACTTTCAACATTCTTCTGAGAAATCCCATCTCTGTGGCCTCTAATCGTCTTTTTATTTGTTTGTCTACTGTCCCTGGTTCGCTTCTATAGGTTAGAATTGACTTTATATAGAATCGATGAACTCTTTCTCACTTCTATTGACATAGACTTGTTGCATAAGACGTTTTTAATTTTCTGAAATGCTATTTTGGTCTGAGCTATTCTGCTTTTTACTTCTGATGGGGGACAGCGGAAGGAGTCGTAGTGTGGTCTAGTAGAGGAGAGCTGTGAATAGCAAAGTACATGCTTATACTAATGTGCACATACATGATCAAAATAGTAGAATATGCAATAGGGAAGGAACAGCTACATGGAAACTATATGTGTATGAATGTGATACATTCATGCCTCGTGTGTGTTGTTTGTTTGTTCCTGATGAAGACCTATTGAGCAGAAACATCGTTCAACTTTTTTTCTTCTTTTTTCTTTTTTGCGTTCGCCAGCTTTTACCTCTGACGAAGTCCCTAGAGACTAGAAACTGAATTTTGCGTGTTAATCCGTTTTTCCTGGGCAGCCGTGTGGACAGGGGGGTCCCTCAGCGCACAGGCAGATAACTCCGTCTTCGGGGGTAATCGTTAGTTTTCCTTCTATGAGTAATTGACGTTTCAAGCCGGGCCTCGCTGCTGAGACCAGGGCTGGTTGTCGCAGAGAGAAATCTCAAATTAAAATCCCAACCGGTGCAGCCGGGATTTGAACCCATATTCTCTCTGTCTCGATGCCGGCGTCTTGCCTTGAGACCAACTAGTCCCTCAAAAACGAACTGATAATTAACAAATCTAAACATGAATGCGTGACTAGCTTAATAAGAAAAAGGAGTTGAGGAAATGCCTCCATGATGTTCTGGGAGTTAATGAAGAAAGACTTCCCCATCAGGTATTCATGTGGACTCCATCTGGTAAAAGAAAACAGAGAAGGCCAAAAGAATCGCTATGCAGAACCATTTCTAGGAAAGGCTGAACCATTGGTCTAAGAAAGAACCACGATCTACATGAACAAGCAGGAAATTATCAGACTTTGAGAACTATCTTTTTCTTCTATCCTTCCTCCATTGCTTTTGACGTCGAGGGGATATACAATCCGCGATTCTTTGCTCTTCTGTTGGCTTCTTCTGATGTTATTCCTCCTAGTGACTCTAGTATTCCCTTTATCCATCAATTCTCGGTCTTCCTCTTAATCTGGCGTTTTCGTAGCGTTTGTTTATGGCTCTTTAGGTCATTGTTAGTTCTTTTTGTCTTGTTATGTAAAAGTAAGTAAAGTAAAGTACCCCCCGTCACGCCAAGTGGCGTATAGGGAAATATGGTGTTAGTGACCCTATATTTTACAGACCTTCAGCACATGATTTTTGGGGTAATGTGGTCGGTATTACGCCCGTGCTGCTTTTACTTTCCCAGAAAAAATCCGGTACCCATTTAAGGCTGGGTGAACCCGGAGCCGTCGGTTGGGATCGAACCCTACCCCTTGTCCGTAGTAGTCCAGTTCACTAACCACTGAGCTATCGCGGCTCCTACTAATTTTTAGGGAATTAGTAAAACCCAGGTGTCCTCGCCAGGATTACGAACCCCGGCTGTTGCCGTGGTAAGCCAACCGCCTATCGATTGCGCTAACCGGACACCCTCTTGTTATGTGGCCGAACCAATTTATCTGTTGTTTCTGTATGTATTCGATGGCTGGTTCAATTTCGAATGGAGAACTATGACTTCCACGCATGTGCCGTCTTCGGCCCGAGATAACAGTGAGTAAAAAAAAAAAAAAATGAATATTAAGAATAGATATTTTTAATTCCTAAAATGTGATAATTAACTCTTTCCTTACGGAGGCTTTTTATCAGTGCAACGGAAGATATCATAATAGATAATACGATTTTGAAGCAAGTAGACAATTTTAAATATCTGGGTAGCACGTTAACACAAGACAATAACCAAGAGACAGAGATAGATATAAGGTGTAACAAAGCATGCCAAGTTATAGGCCAAGTATCAACACTATTGAAAAACAAAACCATAACTTCAGAAGCAAAAAGGGCAATATACAAATCAATTTTTCTACCAACTCTGAGTTATCAGTGCCAGAATTGGACGCTGGACTCTAGAACAATAAGAAAGATAACGACCACCGAAATGAAATGTGTCAGAAGAATGACAGGAAACAGCTTAAGGGACAGAGTAAGAAACACTGACCTGAGGAAGAAACTCGAAATTGAACCAGCCATCGAATACATAAAGAAACAACAGATAAATTGGTTCGGCCACATAACAAGACAAAAAGAACTAACAATGACTCAAAGAGCCTTAAATAAACGCTACGAAAACGCCAGATTAAGAGGAAGACCGAGAAAAAGATGGATAAAGGGAATACTAGAGTCACTAGGAGGAATAACATCAGAAGAGGCCAACAGAAGAGCAAAGAATCGCAGATTGTTTCTCCCCTCGACGCCAACGGCAGCAGAGGAAGGATAGAAGAAGAACGGAAGAGATTTCACAGATAACATTTTCCGTGGTTTTAAGAATCAATCTACATATTTATTTTTAATCTATATACATGTATAACATAGTAAATATGCATTTTTAGATAATTGAACAGAGTATTAGATTTCACCAATACCAATATGATCATCATCGTCATCAAGTACCGGGTCTGCTGGTGTAGGTGATCATGTCTCTTCGCAATTTTCGATCTCGACAGTTATTTATCATTTCTGTTGTTGACCTTCTGCCGAGCCATTCTCTTAAGCTGCCTGGTAGTTTTTCTCTTTGCTTCCCTCTATCTCTTCGTCCCTCTATTTTCCCAGTTCTTACAATATATTTCAGCTGGTCCCATCACATTACATGGCCAACAAATGATGATTGTTTCTTCATAATATTGGAAATGAACTCTAATTTTGCTTTGACCTCTTTCAGAACGCTTTCATTACTCTTCTTAGCTCTCCATGGTATTCTCAACATTCTTCTGTAAAACGACATTTCTACAAACTCCAGTGATTTTCTTGTCTGTTTTCATAATGCCTACGATTCACATCTAACTAATATGATACAAGACATAAAAAAAGTGTATGGTTTGATGACGGTTCACACTAAACAAACTGAGAGTGACGCACTATGCGGCGACACGTACGCTACCGAAATCGGCATGGCACACGATGCATCGAAACCTACAGAAAGAGTTAATCTATATCCGTTGTTTTTTTTTCCGATGGATCAAATCGGTCAGATTTTTTAATTTACAAAATTAAATCCCATATGTTGATGTCTTATAACATTAATCACTGCCTGTTTCTTCTCTTACCTACAGGATTCCTATCTTCTGCATTATTTCAACAATTTATCCGAATTTTTATCAGTTGGAGCTCCCGTTTACTTTGTGGTGGAGGAAGGATTAGATTACTCCACATACGCAGGCCAGAATGATGTATGTGGAGTTAGTGGATGTCCAGAGGACTCACTGGTACAGCAGATTAGTGATGCTGCTCGTGAATGGACCTCGTAAGTTGGCAGCAGAGATGAAGTTATTAGGAAGAGAATGGAGGGAGAGTGGTGACGTTGACAAAATAAATTGGTGGATGAATGGATGTATAGGTGGATGGGTGGATGCATAGGTGGATGGGTGGATGCATAGATGGATGGGTGGATGCATAGGTGGATGGGTGGATGCATAGATGGATGGGTGGATGCATAGATGAATGGGTGGATGCATAGGTGGATGCATAGGTGGATGCATAGGTGGATGGGTGGATGTATAGATGGATGGTTAGATTTAATGTTGGATGTAAAGGTGGATGTATAGGTGGACGGGTGGATGCATAGGTGGATGGGTGGATGCATAGATGGATGGTTAGATTTAATGTTGGATGTAAAGGTGGATGTATAGGTGGATGGTTGGATGTAAAGGAGGATGGGTGGATGCATAGATGGATGGATGGATGAAAAGGTGGATGGGAGGATGCATAGGTGGATGGGTGGATGTATAGGTGGATGGGTGGATGTATAGGTGGATAGATAGATGGAAGGTTGGATGTAAAGGTGGATGGGTGGATGTATAGGTGGATGGGTGGATGTATAGGTGGATGGGTGGATGCATAGGTGGATGGATGGATATAAAGGTAGATGTATAGGTGGATGACTGAATGTATAGGTGGATGGGTGGATGTATAGGTGGATGGGTGGATGCATAGGTGGATGGGTGGATGTATATGTGGATAGGTGGATGGGTGGATATAAAGTGGATGGGTGGATGAATAGGTCGATGCGGTATTTTGCTCCTCTGTCCGCCTCTGCCGCTATTATGTTTCCTAGTGCTTCTAATATTCCATCGATCTATCTTTTTCGTGGTCAACCCTTGGGTCTGATATTCTCGCAGCGTTTATTGAGGGTTCGTTGTATTGTGTTTTGATCACTCTGCCTTGTCACGTGGCCAAACCATTTGATCTGTTGTTTCCTTAAATATTTTATAGCGGGGGCTATCCCTAGTTTTATTCTCAGTTCTTCACTTCTGATCTCTAAGGCTGTTTCCTGCCGTTCGTCTAACACATTTCATCTCTGTAGAGGTTATTTTCTTATTGTTCTGGCATCTAGGGTCCAGGTATGGCATTGGTAGCACAACGTTGGGATGAAGATTGTATTGTATAGTGCCCGTTTTGCCTCTAGAGTTATTTCCTTGATAGGCAATAGTGGTGATAACTGTCCAATGATTTGACAAGCTTTGGTGCATCTTGAGTCTATCTCTGCTGTTTGTGAGTTGTCGTTTGTCACTAAACTTCCTAGGTATTTGAATTCCCCTACTCGTTTTAGTTGCCTGCCTTCTATAGTTATGTTGATGTTCTGTTTATCTTTGGCGACATTCATGACTTCTGCTTTCTTGATGTTGTTTTGACAGTAGATGGTAATAGATAAATTTGACAGAAGATGGTAATAGATAAATTTGACAGAAGATGGTAATAGATAAATTTGAAATAAGATGGTAATAGATAAATTTGACAGAAGATGGTAATAGATAAATTTGACAGAAGATGGTAATAGATAAATTTGAAATAAGATGGTAATAGATAAATTTGACAGAAGATGGTAATAGATAAATTTGAAATAAGATGGTAATAGATAAATTTGACAGAAGATGGTAATAGATAAATTTGACAGAAGATGGTAATAGATAAATTTGACAGAAGATGGTAATAGATAAATTTGAAATAAGATGGTAATAGATAAATTTGACAGAAGATGGTAACAGATAGGTAAACAGTTGAGAGCAAATTATCTTTATAATAGATGAACAGATAAAGTTGATTGGATGAGTGAATGGGTATAGTTGGCAGACCAATCAGTTGACACTGTTAGCATGAGGAGCTGTTGGGAAGATAGTCAAGCTGGTACGCTTAACAGAGCAGTGGATGAAAGCTCGCAGCTTCTCAAAGGTGACAAATGGTGTCATGAATATAGAATTTGAACTGTTTAAGACCCTACTTGTAGTACCCGAAAATGACCACAGAAATGAGTTAAATACAGCTGTGGATATTCAAAGGAGGCAACGGAGATACGACTTCTATAATATTTTATGAGAATTCATCACACAATCACATTTCAGCTCAATGAGTTAAACGTCAATGTATAACCAGCCACCGTATTCAGGCTGTGCCTCTTTTACCTTCCATTTTCCCCTCCAGGATTACATTTAGTAGGCTGTTGTGTCTTTTAACTTGCCTCAAAAATCTCATTTGTCTTGTTTGAATTGTGCTTAGTAGTTCACTTTTCCTTTTTAGCTGTTTTAAGACTTCATCGTTTGTTTTCTTTTCCTCCCATCCAATTCTACCTATTCTTCTATATATCCACATTGCAAAGGTTTCAATTCTCTGTTCTGTTTTCTTGTCTAATGTTCATGTTTCTGCACCATATAGGAATATTGAGAAGATGTAACATTTTGCTATTCTTAATTTTAGCCCTGGTGTTATTTGTTTTGATGTTAGTATGGTCTTCATGACATTAAAATTACTTTTTGCCATTCCTATTCTTTTGTTTATTTCATTTGTACATTTTCCATCACTGGTTGTAGTATGCCCAAGGTAGTTGTAGTTCTGAAATTCGTTCATACAAATCATTATTAATTGATTTCTTCTATTTCATATTTCATAAAAATCATTATTAATTGATTTCTTCTATTTCATATTCTTTCATACAAATCATTATTAATTATTTCTTAATTTTATATTTTATATAAATCATTATCAAATGATTTCTTCTATTTCATGCCCTCATGTTCTCTCAAGCACACAAAGTATTGGATAGTTTTAGTGTTCACTTGTTCACATCCACTGCTAACTTAACCTGTGTTTTCCTTTCTCTTATTAAAACACTCAGCGAGTTCAATGAGATCATGAATAATAATATTCACAATTATGTACTGGTAGTCTCTTATAAGAAATAACCTTTCACGGTTCCAGAACCTACATCGCAGAACCTGTCACGTCATGGTTGGATGACTACTTCTCCTGGATCTTCAGCCCGACCTGCTGTCGATACGACACTCAAACTCTGGAGTTCTGCTCCTCAACAGGCGAGTGCTCGTAAAATAGACAGACAGACAGACGGATGGACGGACGGACAGCTGGACAGACAGACGGACAGACAGACAGAGAGAAAAGCAGATATGCAAGCAAATATAACTATATAGCGATAACGTGCTAGACGACATATATATTTTTATGTCGCTTCCCCAAAGTTCTGTTCCGAAGTGAGATAAACAACAGGTGGACTTGAGCAAATCAACTAAAATAGAAGTGACAAACAGCTGTGCCTTAGTAACCTTATACAACCGGATGGACGCTGTTCGTTAACCCGTGTACCAATTTGGTGACGTAAAAGCTTATGATGGCTTTCTTGGTTTCTTAGGTTTTGCTGGAGAACTTAGATTGTGGTTACTTATTGTTATGCAATATGATTATAAAGTTGTTACCCATACCCATGAAAAGAGGAGCCGCAATTGCTCAGTGATTAGTGAACTGGACTACAAGGGACGTCGGTAGGGTTCGATCCCAACCGAAGGCTTCCGATTCACACAGCTTTAAATGGGTACCGGATTTTTTTTTCTGGGAAAGTAAAACGGCACGGGCGTAATACCGACAACATTACCCCAAAAATCATGTGCCGAGGGTCTGTAAAATGTATGGTCACTAACACCATATACGCCACTTGGCGTGACGGGGGTGGGGGGGCACTTTACTTTTTACTTACCCATGAGAAAGACACTATAACTCACTCTTATTCCTCTTCTACTGCTTCAGCATTCAAGTATTGTCATTATGGAAACTTGACTTGTTGTCCTGTTTCATGATTGGTGGGGGGGTGGGGGGGGGAGGGGAACGGAGATAGGTAATAACAGCGTCATGACACACGATGAGCTCGCCACATGGCAGGTACGTCGTGTTAAATGATGGAGGGGTAATAACAACAGCAGCAGCTTTTCCGGTCAAGATGGCCACCGAAAGCAGCGAAGCTACTTTAGCTCTCGATTCTTGTGTTTAATTACGCAGTAAACTGCTATTGTGTGGAGAAGTCCTATGCCGACAATTCATTCTATGGATGTTTTATTCATTAATTGGATTATGTACTGTTTCAGTGATGTGTTTTTCACGGATTTGGTACTTGTGCATTGGAGCAATTCCTAGCCTTGCACTGACCGGTAACGTGTTCTCTCGGACGTCCGGGCACTTGAGCCTGACAAAGGCGTATCTTTAGATATCGCTCCGGGTAGACGGGACTCGTAAACCTTGGCTGGCAACCCGTCTAGAAGAAGGGAAACTTCGACCACAAAACCCTCCACTACCTTGTGGACTAGTTTCTAGTTAGAATCGAAGGTTATGGGAGTACACCCAGAGTAAAAATCCGGAGGGAGGGACCCTAAGGCAGTGGACGGCGTTAATCGTCTTTCTGGCATCCCCTGCACCTTCTTTCAATTCCGAACGTATGGACTTTGTCCCTCCTTCGGAAATCATTGAAACGAAGTCGAGAGGGGGATAGTGCGACTGGGTAAAGCACTATCTCCATATCCTGTGCCCAGGCAGAGTAGGCAAAGTGAAATGAGGAAGAAAGCACCAATGTTTAAACTTGGCACATGGAACGTAAGGACCATGTGCCCTGGACTTACTAAAACAAGCACACTGAAAGAAGGACAAATTAGAACAACAGCACTCATAGATAAAGAACTAAATAGGCTACATGTTGATATTGCTGCCCTACAAGAAACAAGACTCTCAGACTGTGGTTCTGTAAAGGAAGAAAACTATACCTTTTTCTGGCAAGGCCTAAGCCCCGAAAAACCACGTATACATGGAGTAGGCTTTGCTGTACATAACAAACACATAAACTCCATAACCACGCCAAAAGGAGTGTCTGAACGCTTGATGATACTCCAGCTACATACGAAGAGTGGATCAATAAATATCATTAGTGCCTATGCACCAACGTTGACTGCATCAGACGAAGAGAAAGACAACTTCTACCAACAACTGCAAATGACCATTGACTCACTTCCAAAAGAGGAACTATTATACTTACTCGGTGATTTCAATGCACGCACAGGATCTGATCAGCAATATTGGCCAACATGTCTAGGTCACCACGGCATTGGAAAAATCAACGGAAATGGCCAGCGACTCCTAGAATTCTGCTCAAATAACCACCTATGTGTAACAAATACATACTTTAATGTGAAACACAAGCATAAAGTAACATGGCGTCATGCTAGAAGTGGTCACTGGCACCAACTAGACCTAGTTCTTACACGTAGGCAGTCTTTAAATAACATCAGAATAACACGAACATATCACAGTGCAGACTGCAACACAGACCACGCTCTAGTCATTAGTAAGATCAAAGCCAGAAGTAGTCGTATCTACAAATCAAGAGAGCCTGCAGCAGCCAAGATCAACATCACAGCGACAAAAACCACACCAACCGAAGACATTTTTAGATCCAAGTTTGATGAACTGGTAGAAGAAGTAGAAGATGCATCAAGTGTGGATGACAACTGGTGCTCCCTGAGAACACACATCTATAACTGCGCTCTATCTACCTACGGCCAGAAACGGTTCTCAAAGAACGACTGGGTCGAAGAAAATGCAGCAAGACTAGACCCACTAATAGCTAATAAGAAAAAGGCTCTACTGAACTTCAATAATAATCCCAATCAAATCACCAAGGATCAGCTCAAACATGCGCATGCCACCCTACAACGCGAAGCAAGAAGATGTGCAAACGAATACTGGAACAATCTATGCTCTGAAATACAGAAAGCCTCAGACAGGGGCGACTCAAAAACCATGCATGACAATATAAAAAAGGCCCTTGGACCAAAAATAACAAAATTAGCCCCCCTAAAATCCAAGTTTGGAGAACCTATTACTGACAAGGGACAACAAATGCAAAGATGGGTTGAACACTACTCTAATCTATACAGTGACGACAGACCAGCAAACACAGCTCTAGCACAATCAATACCCAAATATCCTACAATGTTTGAACTGGATGTTGAGCCTACTATGAACGAACTTGCTGACGCTATAAATGCCCTCTCAAAAGGAAAAGCTGCAGGAAATGACAACATTCCCACAGATGTACTAAAGGACAACCTAAGCGTACTACTTCCACACCTATACAAACTGCTAATTAAATGCTGGAGAAACGGAGAAATACCTCATGATATGAGAAATGCCAAGATTATAACGCTGTACAAGAATAAAGGAGACAGGGGCGACTGCAATAATTACAGAGGCATTTCTCTCCTTAGCACAACAGGCAAAGCTTTTGCTAGAGTCGTACTTAATCGCCTGCATAGACTTGCAGAACGGGTGCTTCCCGAGTCCCAATGCGGTTTCAGACCCGGGAGATCAACCATAGATATGATCTTCACTCTTAGACAACTGCAGGAAAAATGTCGGGAACAAAATATGCCGCTCTATATTGCCTTTGTGAATCTCACAAAGGCATTCGACACAGTAAACAGAGATGGTCTCTACAAGGTGTTAGAAGGCATAGGCTGCCCTCCTAAATTACTTAGGCTGATAATTTCCTTCCATGAAGACATGAATGGCAAAGTCCATTTTGATGGGTGTCCATCAGAGGATTTCAAAGTCAACAAAGGAGTGAAACAGGGATGTGTCCTCGCCCCCACCCTTTTTGGTATATTTTTTGCTGCCCTCCTAAATTACACCTTCGAAAACAGCTCAGGAGATATTTACATTCGCACTAGACCAGATGGCTCACTGTTCAACCTAGCACGACTAAGAGCAAAAACCAAAACAAATGTTGCCCTACTTAAAGAATTTTTATTTGCTGACGATGCAGCCCTAGTCGCTCATAGTGAGGCCACCCTACAGTCGCTGATCAACAACCTGGATAAAGCATGCGACCTTTTTTCACTGTCAATTAATGTTCAGAAGACAGTAATACTAAATCAAGGTGACTTCAAACCTATATCTATTACTCTAAAAGACTGCCCACTAGAATCAGTACAGAAATTTACATATCTTGGATCCACAGTTACGCAAACCATCTCTCTTGATGAAGAAATAAACTGTCGAATTGGTAAGGCAGCTACGACCTTCGGCAAACTCACAAAAAGGGCATGGAACAACACGAAACTAACTCAAAAGACTAAACTCTTAATATATCAAACTTGTGTGCTTAGCACACTACTATATGGATCCGAAACCTGGACAACATACTCAAACCAGGAAAAAAGACTAAATGTCTTCCACATGCGATGTCTCCGCAAAATAATGCACATCAAATGGCAGGACAAAATAACCAACTTAACTGTCCTGCAACGTGCTAAGACCCTAACAATCATGTCGATGCTCAGAAGTCGAAGGCTAAGATGGCTGGGGCATGTCCAACGGATGGAAGAAAAACGCATTCCTAGGCAAATACTATATGGCGAGCTAAAACACGGAAAACGACAAATCGGCAGACCTAAACTACGATATAGAGATATCTGCAAATCATCTCTGAAAGACTTCTCCATCTGTGAAAACGACTGGCAACATCTGGCAAGTGATCGCACATCATGGAGAGCACGTATAAGGAACGGTATAACAACATTTGAGACTGTTCTAAGACAGGACTTAGAAGAGAAGAGACTCATGAAAAAGGATGGTAAACCCTGTGGACCAGCGAGCCTGACCTGTTCATTATGTGACCGCGTGTGTTTGTCAAACATTGGTAGAATTAGCCACGAGAGAAGCTGTTCGGCAAAAACAATACCTCAAAAAAATACGCAATAGCCTCCACTAGACCGTCTGACAAGACGAAAAGGGCCATATAATAACAGCATCATGACACACGATAAGCTCGTCACATGGCAGGTACGTCGTGTTAAATGATGGAGGGGTAAGAACAGCATCATGACCCACGATGAGCTGGTTACATGGCAGGTACATCGTGTTTCATGATGGAGGGGTTTCGTGATACCAGTTGGCGTAGGCTTTCATGTAATTCCACAATCTTCTATCCACAGTTCATTGTACCAATTCTGCTGTTGACTGTTTTCCATACCATGACATCAAGCTATCTAGTATGTTCTCTATTTGTCGTCCGCGAACTCTCTGTCCCTGTATTTTGTCAGTTGTAATTAAATATTACAACTTTCCTCTGCTCATGATGTGCCCAAAATTATTGATTGTTTCTTTCTGATGTTTCTTAGGAGCGCCATTTTTGTGCTGGCCTCTTTGTGAATGTCCTCGTTGGTCTTTTTAGCTGTCCAGAGAACTTTCAACATTTTTCAGACAAATCCCAACTCTGTGTCCTCTAATTGTCTTATCATTTTTTTTATAGCTAAAGAAGAAATTGACATTTATATACCCACACAGATGCACAAGAAACATTAAGTTTGTTTGTGGGCTCTGAATAAATCCAAAATCATCATCATCATCAAGTGCCGGGCCTGCTGGAGTAGGTGATCATGTCTCTCCACAATTACCGATCTCGACAGTTATTTATCATTTCTGTTGTTGACCTTCTGCCAAGCCATTCTCTTAAGCTGTCTATTTTTTTTTCTCTTTACTTTCCTCTATCTCTTCGTTCCTCAATTTTCCCAGTTGTTACAATATATTCCAGTTGTTCTCTTCTCTTTACATGGCCAAAAAATGTTGATTGAACTCAAAATTACCGCAACATATTATCAGGATGTACGTGTGTATCACTAAACAAGCAACGAAGGCAAAGCACAAGAGCTAGTAGACATAATCATACAAAAATAACTGATAATTGTCACGCTTTTATTCTTCAAATCTACAAGCTGATGACAGTCGTGTTGAATCTATCTTTGTGAATGTTTATTTATGTCTTTCTTCACTTCAGAGACGAAAAACACTTGTACAGCCTGTCCAATAGATCAGACATACATGGGTCGACCTGTCAATCATACATTTAATAAGTACCTGTCCTGGTATCTCAATGACAATCCTGGAATGAAGTGCTCAAAGGGGTAAGTCAAACAGTGTACATGCTCTATGCATGATAGGGGGTTAAGGCAAAGAAATGCAAATGAATGCATAAAAATGCGAAGCTGCAGTAAAGCTGAATGTGAGGAAACATTTAAAAATATTTTTAAAATGATATGTTAGAAGCTTTACGTGATTAGTGGACGACTATGCATGATACCAGAGTAGTGCAATTATTGAAGAAGCAGATAAATGTGAGGGAAAAAAACGAGGAAATTAGAGAAATCGCCAATCAGCCTCTAATATCATCAGTAATCAAGAAAAGACAATGGTCATATTTTGGACATGTGATGAGAAGAGGTAACAAACGAATAATAAAGCAAGCCCTGATGTGGGAAACAACAGGTAGGAGGAAAATAGGCCGTCCCAGAAAGACACTGAAATGAACATTGATCAGAGAGACAAAGGCAACAGGAATCGGCTCCCTCAATGACATCGAGATGCTTGTACAGAACAGAGACAAATTGCGAGATTTGATAAATGATCTTTGCAAGAATTGAGACTCCTAGAAAAGACAGAAAGAGTATCTGGGTCTATGTCGTATGAGCCGGCCACGGCTCGAAAGGTCAATATATAGGTAGATCTAGAAGGACGGAAAGAAAGCAAGAAAGAAAGAAAGAAAGAAAGAAAGAAAGCAAGAAAGAAAGAAAGAAAGAAAGAAAGAAGCAAGAAAGAAAGAAAGAAAGAAAGAAAGAAAGAAAGAAAGAAAGAAAGAAAGAAAGAAAGAAAGAAAGAAAGAAAGAAAGAAAGAAAGAAAGAAAGTAAGTGAATGACAATACCGCGAATGTTCAATTGATCTGTTACTTCCCAACAGAGGTCACGCGGCCTACGGACCTGGGGTACAGCTCTACAGGGATGCCAGTAATGAGACTCGTGTTGGAGGTAGGTATTCACTGCTTGGATTGTCTTTGCGTTCACTGCTTTGATGGTCTTTGCGTTCACTGCTTTGATTGTCTTTGTGTTCACTGCTTTGATGGTCTTTGTGTTCACTGCTTTGATTGTCTTTGTGTTCACTGCTTTGATTGTCTTTGTGTTCACTGCTTTGATGGTCTTTGTGTTCACTGCTTTGATGGTCTTTGTGTTCACTGCTTTGATTGTCTTTGTGTTCACTGCTTTGATTGTCTTTGTGTTCACTGCTTTGATTGTCTTTGTGTGACTCCTGCCTTTACAGACATTCCTTTCTGGTTGTTCTTTTAGTGCTTCCTTCGTGTGGTTAACGGGGTCCTGACCTCGAGATAGGAATACAATAATAAAGCCAAGCGGGGCCACGTATTTCGAAGGCGGAGACTACGTGAGTTTTTGGAGAAGGTATTCACCAGTGTTACGGAGTTCGTATATCTGAGCTGAAGTTTTCCGGTTTTTTTTTTTTTTTGCTTTCGCTATTGGGTTATTTGTGGGTCATCACCACTGCACTCCGGACATAGTCCAGAGGTGCTCAGATCACCTCCTCAGCAAGTCCCGGAGTGTCCAGCGACTGACGACTCCAGTTCTGTATATTCGCTAGTGTATGGGGAGTATGTGTCATGCTGAGAAACGTGCTGAGGAGAGTATGTGAGCACTGTGGAGTTGTATGTTGTGCAATGAAGATGAGATGTCGACTAGACTCGATTTTCGTTGCTTAAATGTCCGAAATAACAAATGATAAATAGCATTTTCATACCAACTTTGTGCTATGAAAGTCAAACCTGGACCCTTTCTATAAATCACAATTAAGAAAGATCAATACATGTGAGATGCGATGCTTGAGAAAAGTAACAAACACAAGAAGAGATAGAATACCAAATGAAACCATAAGACAAATGGTAGGAACAAAACCCTGCCAAGAATATAGAACAACAACAATTTAAATGGTTTGGCCATCTGGTCAGAATGAATCCTCACTAATCACCATCAAGGGCGTTCTTCTCGAGAATGCATGGAAAAAGACAAGAGGAAGACCCAGAAGAAGATGGATAGATGCAGTGACAGAGACATGTAACAACAAAGGAAAATCACTAATTCAGACAATTCGAGAAGCTCAAGAACGACAAATGATATAAACCACGACAACTTTTAGGTATCAGTGACAGAGACATGTAACAACAAAGGAATATCACTAATTCAGACAATTCGAGCAGCTCAAGAACGACAAATGATATAAACCACGACACATTTTAGGTATCAGTGACAGAGACATGTAACAACAAAGGAAAATCACTAATTCAGACAGTTCGAGCAGCTCAAGAACGACAAATGATATAAACCACGACACCTTTTAGGTATCAGTGACAGAGACATGTAACAACAAAGGAAAATCACTAATTCAGACAATTCGAGCAGCTCAAGAACGACAAATGATATAAACCACGACACCTTTTAGGTATCAGTGACAGAGACATGTAACAACAAAGGAAAATCACTAATTCAGACAATTCGAGCAGCTCAAGAACGACAAATGATATAAACCACGACACCTTTTAGGTATCAGGGAAAGAGAAAAGAAGAGGAAGAATATCTAAATATTGTTATACATAAAGGGGGGAAGATAATGTGAATTTCATTTTCGACAATAAAAACAAGAAAAAGTTCCTAAATATTATCTAGAGCTAGTCATAATAGGAAGAAAAATTAAAAAATACAAAAAAAATGGTATGTTAGATGCTTTACGTGATAAGTGGACGACACAGACTAAACGACGTTTCGGCCCAATAGGCCTTCAGCAGGAACAAACAAGAAAAACACACACACAGCTTTAGCTTTACTGCAGCTTCGCATTTTTATGCATTCATTTGCATTTCATTACCTTAACCCCTTCCCAGAGTAATACCCTGGTACCCATTCCTGCCAACGGCTGGGTCGACCATGGAGGTATTTTTTTTTCAATCACGTGTAGAATTCACACTGTTCCCAGTGGGAATCGAAAAAACGGGTTGTCCGAACATCGGGTGGTTTTTTCCAACTAGGCTACCGAGCCCCCCCCCCCCCCGATTTTTTTTTTTATTGATCATACTGTTTGAGCTAATAAATCACTTACGTGCTTCTGGTCGACTGTTTTGTTCAATGTTTTAAATATATATAATCATATGACTAAACCATTGATTGTATTGGATACTATTTATTACATGCAATCGGATGACTCAATCACTGATTATATTGGGTCTTTACCATTTTGATACATTTCTATACCATTTTGAGCCATTTGATACATGTGATCAAATGACTGAATCGTGGATTATATTGAGCCTTTAATACATGTGATCATATGACTGAATCATTTATTATATTTGGCCTTTAATACGTGTGATCAAATGACTGATATACTGATTTTATTGCGCCTTTAATACATGTAATCAAATGACTGAATCATTGATTATATTGCGCCTTTAATACATGTGATCATATGACTGAATCATTGATTATATTGGGCATTTAATACATGTGATCATATGACTGAATTACTGATTATATTTGGCCTTTAATACATGTGATCAAATGACTGAATTACTGATTATATTTGGCCTTTAATACATGTGATCAAATGACTGAATTACTGATTATATTTGGTATTTACTGTACACCATCAGATTACTGAATCGCTATTTATGTTGGGACTTCAATGTATACCGCTAGATTATTCTAAAGTAAATGAGCAACCAAAACAAAAAGAAACACAAAAAAAACTAATTTTACGGCATTTTTCCAATACTGAGGTCTGCCGGACGGACTTATAGGGCCAGGGAGTAAAGGCCGCTTGACCAGTGCAGTCGCCACGAGGTGTTCGAGTCTGAGTTTTTATTTCACCACTATAGAAAAAAAACAGTTGACCCTCATCATCATCATCATCATCAAGTAAGAGGCCTGCTGGTGTAGGTGATCATGTCTCTCCATAACGTTCGATCACGACAGTTATTTATCATATCTGTTGTTGACCTCTTGTCAAGACATTCTCTTAAGTTTTCTGGTATCTTTTCTCTTTGCTTCCCTCTATCTCTTCGTCCCTCTATTTTCCCAGTTCTAAAAATATATTCCAGCTGATCTCTTCTCTTTACATGGCCAAAAAATGATTGTTTCTTCCTTAAATGGAAGTTATCTCTCTGTTCGCTTTGGGCTCTTTCAGAACATTTTCATTACTCTTCTTAGCTGTCCATGGTATTCTCAATATTCTTCTGTAAAACCACATTTCTACAGACTCCAGTGATTTTCTTGTCTGTTGTCATATTGTCCATGATTCACATCCATATGTTAAGACTGGCTCTACAGAACATTTAAGAACTCTTTTTCATGTTTCTATTGTCAAAAATGGATTGCATAATCAACCGCAAACAAACCGACGGAAGGCAACAGAAAACCACCGTCGTAATTTCTTTGTACAATCATGAGTCGCCAGTTGACCCTACCTGGATTTAAAACCACGTTCTCCTGGTTATTGAGTTATTGAGTTATTTGCGGGTCATCATCATTGCACTCCGAACATGTCCATAGGTGCTCAGATCCCCTCCTCAGCAATTCCCTCAGTGTCCATCGACTGACGACTCCAATTCTATGTTGGTTGATAAGTCTTCTTACACGGCCACTAAGTTTCTCATTTCTGGCTGTGCCCAACTTAACTCCCATTTCCATCATCCGAGGAAGTGACGTGGATCTGTGTTTGTCGAAGTCCCGTGCTCTTCCCACATCTCGGAGGGCATTGATGATGTCCGCCCGATCCATTGTTTGCCCGTCCTCAACGTTCTCCTGGTTTGGGACTCAACAGGTTACCGATTTGGCCACACGCTCTAACTAAAGGAGCAATGGTTTCAAAGTGGATTTTTTGGGTAACAAATCAGAAACCTGATTATTATTATAGTAAGCCCTATTATTATTATAGTAACCAAATAAGCCAAATGTAAGTAAAAAGTAAAGTACCCCCGTCACGTTAAGTGGCGTATAGGGAATATGGTGTTAGTGTTCCTATATTTTACAGACCTTCAGCACATGATTTTTAGGATAATGTGGTCGATATTACGCCCGTGCTGCTTTACTTTCCCAGAAAATAAATCCGGTACCCATTAAAGGTTGGGTGAACCGAAAGCCTTCGGTTGGGATCGAACCCTGCTTCTTGTCCTTTGTAGTCCAGTTCATTAAACACAAAGCTATGGCGGCTCCCCTAAATAAGCTAAAAGTGGAAAGGCAACGACAAATATAAACTAGAATAAAGGGCAATCATGGACACAGGAAAGTGGTGACTGTTTTATATATTAGAGGTGATTCTGATAGTGATTATGATGGTGATTATGATGGTGATTATGAAGATGGTGGTGATGATAAGGAAAAGAAGGTATTCAATGTGCATCAGGTAAATGTAGTTTCTGCTAACTTTTCAAGACCGTCATTAATATTTTCATCTCTTCAGCCTCCAATATCATGAGACTGTCATTAATATGTTGACCTCTTCAGCCTGCTACTCACGAGACCGTCATTAATATGTTGACCTCTTCAGCCTGCTACTCACGAGACCGTCATTAATATGTTGACCTCTTCAGCCTGCTACTTCACGAGACCGTCATTAATATGTTGACCCCTTCATCCTGCTACTTCATGAGACCATCATTAATACGTTGACCTCTTCAGCCTCCTACTTCATCAGACTGTCATTAATATGTTGACACCTTCAGCCTGCTACTCACGAGACCGTCATTAATAGGTTGACCTATTCTGCCTCCTACTTCATCAGACTGTCATTAATATGT
Source organism: Megaustenia siamemsis (assembly GCA_032433765.1). Classification (NCBI taxonomy): domain Eukaryota; kingdom Metazoa; phylum Mollusca; class Gastropoda; order Stylommatophora; family Ariophantidae; genus Megaustenia; species Megaustenia siamemsis. The sequence continues at coordinate 28,533,277 of JAVIAB010000101.1, forward strand.
TGACCTCTTCAACTTCCAATATCATGAGACCGTCATTAATATGTTGACCTCTTCAGCCTGCTACTTCATGAGACCGTCATTAATATGTTGACCTCTTCATCCTCCTACATCATGAGACTGTCATTAATATGTTGAGCACTTCAGCCTCCTACTTCATCAGACTATCATTAATATGTTGATGTCTTCATCCTGCTACTTCAAGAGACAGTCATTAACATGTTGACCTCTTCAGCCTGCTACTTCATGAGACCGTCATTAATATGCTAACCTCTTCAGCCTCCAATATCATGAGACTGTCATTAATATGTTGATCTCTTCAGCCTGCTACTTCATGAGACCGTCATTAATATGTTGACCTCTTCAGCCTCCTACATCATGAGACTGTCATTAATATGTTAAGCACGTCAGCCTCCTACTTCATCAAACTATCATTAATATGTTGACGTCTTCATCCTGCTACTTCATGAGACTGTCATTAACATGTTGACCTCTTCAGCCTGCTACTTCATGAGACCGTCATTAATATGCTCACCTCTTCAGCCTCCTACTTCATGAAACCGTCATTAATAATATGTTGACCTCTTAAGCCTGCTACTTCATGAGACTGTCATTAATATGTTGACCTCTTCAGCTTCCTACTTCATGACGTATCACACCATTCTCAAGACGTCAGAGGATTACATCGAAGCTTTGAGAAGTGCCAGGGTGATTTCTGACAACATCACCAGGTCTCTGAATGGAACAGGACTCAGAGTGTTTCCTTACAGGTGAGATAGTTAATTTGACATCGTAATACAAGAAGACAAACGTGTTACATTTATTAACATACAGGGTAGGCAGTAGTTATTTTGGCATCTTAACAGAAGAAGAGATACTGCTAGATTTATGAACATACGGAAGAGATAGTCAATTTGGCCTCTTAGTACAAGAAGAGATACTGCTAGATTTATGAACATACGGAAGAGATAGTCAATTTGGTCTCTTAGTAAAAGAAGAGATACTGCTAGATTTATGAACATACAGAAGAGATAGTCAATTTGGTCTCTTAGTACAAAAAGAGATACGTGTTCGATTTATTAAATCAAATGTGAGATAGATAAACGTGTTTTTCAACATTATTGAGATAGAGGTAATGCGATCTCTCAGCACACATCTAAGACAGGGACATGCTGATAAAAAATTAAAGATAAAGTAAAGAGATCGTTGATAACAACTGGCCAAAGCATCAGAGTCAGGGGAGATCAACGAGATTTTAGTTGCAGACTATTCATGAGAAAGAAAGCGGCAAAAGCAGCTTTCCAAAAAATGAGGAAAATACTACGCAATCCATTTTTGACAATAGAAACAAGAAAAAGAGTTCTTAAATGTTATGTAGAGCCAGTCTTAACATACGGATGCGAGTCATGGACAATAAGACAACAGACAAGAAAATCACTGGAGTCTGTAGAAATATGGTTTTACAGAAGAATGTTGAGAATACCATGGACAGCTAAGAAGAGTAATGAAGAGGTTCTGAGAGAGGTCAAAGCAAAAAGAGAGCTAATTTTCAATATTAGGAAGAGACAATCATCATTTTTTGGCCATGTAATGAGAAGAGAACAACTTGAATATATTGTAACAACTGGAAAAATTCAGGGACGAAGAGATAGAGGGAAGCACAGAGAAAAAATAACAGACAGCTTAAGAGAATGGCTTGGCAGAATGTCAACAACAGAAATGGTAAATAGCTGCCGAGATCGAAAGTTGTGGAGAGACATGATCACCTACGCCACTAGGCCCGGTACTTGATGATGATGATTCATGAGAAAATATAAGACCTAAAAGAAAATTTAAATAAACTCAACACATGCACAAAATACAACATGGAAATCAACATCAGCAAAACAGAAGTTATGAATGTCTCGAAAGAGAAACAGAACATCAACATAATTGTAGTAGACAGACAACTAAAACAAGTAGAGGAATCCAAATAAAGGGAAGTTTGGTGACAAACGACAACTCACAAACAGCATAATTAGACTCAAGATGCAACAGAGCTTGTCAAATTATTGGACAGCTATCACCACTATTGTCCAACAAGGAAATAACTCTAGAGGCAAAACGGGCACCTGACAATACAATCCTCATCCCAACGTTGTGCTACCAATGCCAGTCCTGGACCCGAGATGCAAGAACAATAAGAAAAATAACCTCTACAGAGATTAAATGTGTTAGACGAATGGCAGGACACAGTCTGAGAGACTAGGTCAGAAATGAAGTACTGAGAAAATATCTAGGAATAGCCCGCGCAATAGAATATATAAAGAAACAGCAGATAAAATGATTTGGCCACGTGACAAGGCAGAGTGATCAAAACACAATACAACGAGCCCTTAATAAACGTTGCGAGAACACCGGACCCAAAGATAATTATAACTATAACTATAACTACAACTACAACTTTAACTATAACTACAACTTTAACTATAACTACAACTATAACTTTAACTAAAACTTTTACTACATCTACAACTACAAGTATAACTATAACGATAACAATAACTATAATCATAATTATAATTATAAATACTACTACAACTATAACTACAACTATGACTACAAATACAATTATAACTATAACTACACCTGCAGCTATAACTACTACTATAACTACAATTATTCTATAACTACAACTGTAACTACCATTATAACTACAACTACAATTATAACTGTAACTAAAACTATAACTACAACTATAAGTACAACAGTAACTGCAATTATAACTAAAATTATAACTGCAACTATAAGTACAACTATAACTATAACAACAACTATAACTACAACTACAACTATAAATATATCAATAATTACAACTATAACTAATACTGCAACTACAACAATAACTAAAACTATAACTATAAGTACAACCACAACTGTTACTACAACTACAATTGTAACTACAATTATAACTACTATAACTACAACTATAACTACAACTATAACTACAACTACAACTGTATCTACAACTATATCTATAACTACTACTACAACTATAACTATAACTACAACTATATCTGTAACTACAACTATAACTATAACTACAACTACAACTGTATCTACAACTATATCTATAATTACAACTATAACTATAACAACAACTATATCTATAACTACAACTACAACTATATCTACAACTATATCTATAACTACAACTACAACTATATCTATATCTACAACTATAACTACAATTGTATCTACAACTATATCTATAACTACAACTACAACACAACTGTATCTACAACTATATCTATAACTACAACTATAACTACAACCACAACTGTTACTGCAACTACAACTGTAACTACAATCATAACTACTATAACTACAACTATAACTATAACTACAACTGTAACTACAACTATACCTATAACTACAGCTATAACTGCACTCTCTTGTGAACCGAATATTTACCGGTAAAACCTATTAAATAAACACCGTCTTCGGTAGCGTGTGAGTCTACATACATATAACCATGAACACATTTATATTGCAAACAGAATGTGAATACAGTCATGAATTCTGCTTTCGTTTCCTTCCTGCTAGCGTTTTCTACGTGTTTTATGAGCAATACTTGGACATCGTGGCCACCGCCTTCATCAACATTGCCTACTGCCTTCTTGCTATCCTGGTCATTACGTTTCTTCTGTTAGGATTTGACTTCCACTCCGCAATAATTGTCGTCGTCACCATCATCATGATCATCATTAACATCACTGGATTGATGTACTTGTGGGACGTGGAACTCAACGCTCTGTCAATCGTGAATCTTATAATGGTAAATATGTTCTTAGAATATAATATTTGTTATTATAACCATAACTATAATTTGTGACAGAATAATAAGACAGAAGTAGAAACGCAAAGAAAAAGACATCACCTCAGTGCAAAATAAAGACAAGTGGAACAATATTAAAACAGGTAAATGAATTTAAATATTTGGGAACTTTGTTAACCTCAGACGGAAGATGTACAAAAGAGGTGAGATGCAGAATGGCTCAGACAAAAGCAGCTTTCCAAAAAATGAGGAAGATACTATGCAATCCATTTTTGACAATAGAAACAAGAAAAAGAGTTCTTAAATGTTATATAGAGCCAGTCTTAACATATAGGATGCGAATCATGGACAATATGACAACAGACAAGAAAAACACTGGAGTCTGTAGAAATGTGGTTTTACAGAAGAATGTTGAGAGTACCATGGACAGCTAAGAAGAGTAATGCAAAAGTTCTGAAAGAGGTCAAAGCAAAAAGAGAGCTAACTTCCAATATTAGGAAGAAACAATCATCATTTTTTGGCCATGTAGTGAGAAGAGAACAACTGGAATATATTGTAACAACTGGAAAAATTGAGGGACGAAGAGATAGAGGGAAGCAAAGAGAAAAAATAGCAGACAGCTTAAGAGAATGGCTTGGCAGAATGTCAACAACAGAAATGATAAATAGCTGCCGAGATCGAAAATTGTGGAGAGACATGATCGCCTACGCCAGTAGGCACGGTACTTGATGATGCTGATGAATATATTATTGACTTATTCTGAATGCTGTTTTACTGAGCATCTTTTTTCGTTATTGAATCTGACAATATTGGATACACAGATCCGACAGCAGAATGAACAAGACGCATTTGTAGTGCTTCACCTCCGCTCTTTTCTTTTGCGCCTTTTGTCTTCTGAATTTGATACCAACACTTTTGTCTTCTGAATTTGATACCAACACTTTTGTCTTCTGTATTTGATACCAACACTTTTGTCTTCTGAATTTGATACCAACACTTTTGTCTTCTGTATTTGATACCAACACTTTTGTCTTCTGAATTTGATACCAACGCTATTGTCTTCTGAATTTGATACCAATGCTTTTGTCTTCTGAATTTGATACCAACACTTTTGTCTTCTGAATTTGATACCAACACTTTTGTCTTTTGAATTTGATACCCACACTTTTGTCTTTTGAATTTGATACCAACGCTTTTGTCTTTTGAATTTGATACCAACGCTTTCTCGAATGTTGCTGCAACATTTCTTTCTTTTCTTTTTTAACTTTTTTATTTATCACTTAGCTATGATCTGATGACAGACTTTCCCAGTTTCTTTCGGTGATAGAGAATTCACTCACTAAATGTTTGGGAATCAATATTTCAGAATTGTTTGGTGGAAGATTAATGGACAATATGGGAGGGGGAACAGTGACTGTGGTAATGACCTGACAAGCAGGCCTCTGGAGGCAAATAATAATAAATGAATATTATTATGGAGAGAAACTTCCGAAGCGATAGATCAATAAATCATTTCAAAGGAGAAGGTATATTTACAGCATTCGGAAAAAAATTACAAATAATCAACAACAGTAAAATTTTTAAAAAGAACAATATATGGTCCGAAGCAGGATCAAACCCGTTCTCCTTGGCACAGCGCCTTGCCATGAAAACCAAACGCTAGAGCACACGGCCAACTCAGCTATCTGAATAGCTATCATTGGCGATGTCTTTCACGCAGGTGTTCTCATGACTATAGCATAGGGTTACGATCACAACTCGGGAATAAATTGTGTATCTGTATTTCCCTATTAAGACAATTATCTCCCGAACAGGGTAGGGCTGAATGCTTGCGTTGCAGAGTGGTTAGTGGACTGGACTACAAAGAACAAGAGGTCGGGTTCGATCCTGATCGACGGCTTTCGAGTTCATCCAGCCTTAAATGGGTACCGATTTTTGTATAGGAAAGTAAAGCGGAACAGGCGTAATACCGACCACATTACCCCCAAAAATCATGCGCTGAAAGTCTGTAAAAATTATAGTCACTAACGCCATATTCCCTATACGCCACTTGGCGTGACTGGGCGTAAGTAGGCCTCTGTTTGGACGCGTTGGAAAGGTAGGTCACATTTGTTTTGTCACTGATACTTCAGCTCATTTGCTTCTTGATGTCTTTCCATAACGATAAAATACACATACTTCTATATAATATTCAATGTGAATTGATTGCATTGCAAATTCAATAACAGCTTGAAGATGAACAAGTTTATCATTATAATATTCTTCTCAACAGGCAACTGGGATATCTGTTGAGTTCTGCTCCCATATCGTTCGAGGCTTCGCTGTAAGCATTAAGGCATCGCGCACAGAAAGGGCCAAAAGTGCTTTGTCTGAAATAGGCAGCTCGGTAAATGAGAAAATTGTCCCCCTTGTTTTGTTTACTTCCAATCTTCTCTATTCTTACATTTGGTGGTACTACTCAAACATCTACTAATTAGATAATCTAATTATATAATAATTCGTTATGCATTATTGAGGGAATTATTACCAAAATGTTGTTAATAATAAATTATTTACGTGCCAGTTTTCAACGATCGATGGCTTGACAAGCTGTCATTGTAAAAAGTATTGTTATGGAAACAGAGCCATAGATTTTGGAAGCAGTAATCTCTGCAATATGTGACATTTTGGCACGCAAGGTTTCTGTTTTTAAGATTCTGGTTCTACCCTATGTGCCGTCTTCGGCTCGAAAGGACAATATATAGATAGATAGTTTTCAACGCATTAATGAAGGCTGACATCAAAACAAATAACACAAGGCTAAAACTAAGAGAAGCAAAATGTTATATCTTCTCGACACTCCTGTATGGTGCAGGAACATGGACACTATACAAGAAAACAGAACAGAAATTGAAGCCTGTGAAATGTGGATTTCTAAAAGAATAGGTAGAATTGGATGGAAAGAAAAGAAAACAAACAATTAAGTTATTGAGATATTTGCGGGTCATCATCGTTGCACTCCCAACATGTCCCATAGGTGAATCAATTCAGAGGAAGAGGTATGTTTACAGCACTCGGAAAAAATGACAAATAATCAACAACAGAAAAAAATATGGACTAAAGCAGGATCGAACACGTACTCAGTGGCACAGCGCCTTGCCATGAAAAGCCAAACGCTAGGGAACACTGACACTCAGCTAACTAAAAAAATAGCTATCGTGGACAATGTCTTTTCGCGAAGGTTTTCATGACTATAGCATAAGGCTGCGATCACAACTCGGAAATATTTTTCCTGTTAAGACAAGTATCTCTCTGAGTACGGGTTCGATCCTGCTTTGGTCCATATTTTTTTTCTGTTGTTGATTATTTGTCATTTTTTCGAGTGCTGTAAACATACCTCTTCCTCTGAATTGATTCGTTGATTATCGCCTCGGAAGTTTCCCTCTATAATAATATTCATTTATTATTATTTGTCTCCATGTCCACATGTGCTCAGATCCCCCCCCCCACCCTCTCAGCAAGTGCCGCAGTGTCCACCGACTGGCGACTCCTTTTCTAAATGATACAAACGATGAAGTCTTAAAACAACTAACAATGAAAAAAAAGAACTACTAAATACAATTTAAACAAGACAAATGATATTTTGGGGGCATATTGAGAGACACAGCAGCCTACTAAAAGTAATCTTGGAAGGGAAAATACAAGGTAAAAGAGGCAGAGAAGGATCAAAACTAACATGGACCAGTAACATCAAAAGATGGACAAGTCAACCTATGACAACCTGCACCAGCAAAGCAAGAGACAGAGTGGAATTGCCCTCCATAGTAGTCAACCTTCGATGCGGAGACGGCACTCAATGAATGACGATGAATCAAGACACTGATTTAATTTTATGAAACATTACTTTATATTTTAATGAATGACTTATTGGAGAAGTATTTCACCGTTTTAAAACGTTTATGTATTACTATGTGTCTTAATGATGACATTCTTTCACTATTATTATATATTAATTTAGTACGAACTTTTTTATACCCTATCATTTATCAGTTGTTTTTTTTTTTATTATTTCTCTTGTAGGTAATTTTATTTTTTATAAATTATCATTCCCGGTTTGTTCACAATTTATCATGAATTTATTAGCCTAACAATTTGTCGTATACAGCTTACCTATTCTTTAACAATTTGTCGTATACAGCTTACCTAATCTTTAACAATTTGTCGTATACAGCTTATCTATTCTTTAACAATTTGTCGTATACAGCTTACCTATTCTATAACAATTTGTCGTATACAGCTTACCTAATCTTTAACAATTTATCGTATACAGCTTACCTAATATTTTATAATAAATTATACATTAGGTAAGAAATTATTTCACAATTCAACTATATATGTATGTAATTTTGTCCTAAATCACCTATATATTTAGTAATTATTTCGTAATTCCTTATGTATTCATGTAATTATTTAATAATTAAATGTTCTTTTGTGAAGATATTCGTTCACAGTGTACATACAGTTTTAAGTAACTCTTTTCATATTTTACATCAATTAGATCATTCTTGTTACAATTTATCAAACATCACGTAAGTAATTAGCCGCGATAGCTCAGTTGTTAGTGAACTGGGCCACTAATGAGAAGAGGTCGGTTTCTATCCAGGTTCACCCAGCCTTAAATGGCTGCCTGATTTTTTAATCACCGAGTTCATCGGTGATATATAGAACCAATTCTGACCTATGGAAGCCAATCATGGACAGTAGACAAACAAATGAAAAGACGATTAGAGGCCATAGAGATGGGATTTCTCAGAAGAATGTTGAAAGTTCCCTGGACAGCTAAAAAGACCAATGAGGAAGTTCTCAAAAAGGCCAACACAAATAGGGAGCTCTTGAAAAACATCAGAAAGAAATAATCAACATTTTTGGGGCACATCATGAGAAGAGGAAAGTTGGAATACTTGGTTACAGCTGGCAAAATAAAAGGAAAGAGAGATCGCGGACGACAAAGAGAGAAAATACTGGATAGCATCGTGTCATGGCATGGAAAACAGTCAACAACAGAATTGACACGATGCACTGTAGGTAGAAGATTGTGGAGGGGTATGATCACATACGCCAACCGGTGTGGCATATGATGATGATGATTTTTAAAATTGTTATTAATTTATTATTATTTTTTGCGGAGGGAGTGATGGGTAAAGAAGCACGGGCGTAATACCGACCACATTAGCACAAAAATCATGTGCCGAGAGGCTCTAACAATTATGGGCACTAACACCATATTCCCTATACGCCACTTTAACGTGATGGGGCTCTTTACTTATTTTTTTACGTAATTATTTTTTTTTATATAAAAGTAGTAAAGTAAAGAGCCCCGTCACGCCAAGTGGCGTATAGGGAATATGGTGTTAGTGACCATGCATTTTACCGACCTTTAGCACATGATTTTTGGGGTAATGTGGTCGGTATTACGCCCGTGCACTTTACTTTCCCAGAAAATATCCGGTACCCATTTAAGGCTAGGTGAACCCGGAAGCCGTCGGTTGGTATCGAACCCTACTTCTTGTCCTTTGTAGTCCAGTTCACTAACCACTGAGCTATCGCGGCTCAATTTTTTCATATGCTATCATATATTACCAGCTGTCTACACATATCAACCATACATATTATGAAAATCAGCATGACAAAACATCAACACAAGTGACTATCTCCTGCAGGTGCTCAGCGGCATCTCCCTGACGAAGGTTGCTGGGATCATCATGTTGGCTTTTGCAAACTCTCAGTTATTCCAGGTTTTCTACTTTCGGATGTACCTAGCCATAGTTGTCTACGGGGCGGGCCATGGACTGATCTTCTTGCCGGTGTTCTTGAGCTATGTAGGTAAGAATTTACCTGGTGAAGTAAAACAGCAGTGTTTACATCTGCAAATTCTCGAGACCTACAATTAAATATTTTAGAGGTCGAGGACATCGGGAGACAATCCAGAGCTACAACTGCCTGGGATGGAACCAATGATGGAAAATGTAAAATTGAAATAAACAAAAGAATAGGTATGGTAAAAAGTAATTTTAATGCCATGAAAAATATACTAACAACAAAACAAATATCAGCAGGGCTGAAACTAAGAATGGCAAAATGGTACATCTTCTCAGTATTTCTGTATGGTGCAGAAACATGGACATTAGACAAGAAAACAGAACAGAAAATTGAAGCCTTTGAAATGTGGATTTATAGAAGAATAGGTAGAATTGGATGGAAAAAAAAAAGAAAACAAACGATGAAGTTTTAAAACAACTGAAAAAAAAGAGAACTACTAAATACAATTAAGACAAGACAAATGAAATTTTTGGGGCATGTTAAAAGGTACAACAGCCTACTAAAAGTAATATTGGAAGCCGAAAATACAAGGTAAAAGAGGCAGAGGCAGACCAAGACTAATATGGACGAGTAACATCAAAAGATGGACAAGTCAGTCTATGACAGCCTGCACCTTCAAAGCAAGAAATAGAGTAGAATGGCGATCTATGGTAGCCAACCATCGTTGCGGAGAAGGCACTCGATGATGATGATTACATCTGCAGGTGCAGGTATTAATAGACTATAGCTAGGAATGATGAATAGTTTAAATATTTTGTTTCGTTACTAATGAAAGACGGAGAGATTGTAAAGAGACCACAAATGATGGAGCAATATGGCAAAATATGGTAGATTATGGCAAAATATGGTAGATTATGGCAAAATATGGTACATTATGGCAAAATATGGTAGATTATGGCAAAATATAGCAACAAAAAACTGATAAAATATCAACAATTTTCAACATTCAACAAAAATCATGCAGTTTTTTTCCATAGCAACTTGTGGGTGTAAAACATGGACTATAAACAAATCTGCTGACACAAAATCCATAAATGCCTCTGACTGCAATTGTTACAGAACGATAATGAGAATTATCATGTGCCGTACCGGTTGGCGTAGGCGATCGTGTTCTTCCACAATCTTCTACCTACAGTGCATCGTATCAGTTCTGTTGTTGATTGTTTTCCATGCCATGACACCAAGCTATCCAGTATTTTCTCTCTTTGTCCTTCTATTTTGCCAGTGGTAACAAAGTATTCCAACTTTCCTCTTCTTAAGATGTGTCCGAAAAATGTTGATTGTTTCTTTCTGAAGGTTTTTTTTGGAGTTCCCTTTTTGTGTTGGCTTGTTTGAGAATTTCTTCATTGGTCTTTTTAGCTGTCCAGGGAACTTTCAACATTCTTCTGAGAAATCCCATCTCTGTGGCCTCTAATCGTCTTTTCATTTGTTTGTCATAAATGAGAATACGACAGTCAAAAAATAAAAAAGAACAAAGATATCAATTTTCCAACTTAATATTCCAGGAAACTATCTATTCATATATTGTCTTTTCGAGCCGAAGACGCCACAAAAGGCAAACATTCTAGACTCTGTGTTCGACGATCGTTGTTATGAAATACCAAACCTTGCACAGGACCCGCATTGTATCTGGCTTCACGTCGCTGTTCTGAAAGAAACACATTAATAAAATAGTATGTTCTTATTATAGAAAATGATTGCACAGAGAGGATTGATACACACTGAAAGACATAGAAGACGACGGTATGTGCAAAATGTCAAGAGCCAGTTGAGTGTGGTTTTACATATCATGTAGGAGAAAACATCGCATTTAACTATCATAAATAGCACGTCCCAAAAGGGACATATTAAATGATGAAAAATGTATGTCACACGCCGTCTGAAATAACGTTCATGCAGATTTATTTTTCTGTTTGTCTTACATGTGTGCCCTCTCATTCTATATAACTAGGGAGCCGCGATAGCTCAGTGGTTAGTGAACTGGACTACCACGGACAAGGGTAGAGTTCGATCCCAACCGACGGCTTCCGTGTTCACCCAGCCTTAAATGGGTACAGGATTTTTTTCTGGGAAAGTCAAGCAGTACGGGCGTAATGCTGACCACATTACCCCAAAAATCATGTGCTGAAGGTCTGTAAAATATAGGGTCACTAACACGATATTTCCCTATACGCCACTTGGCGTGACGGGGGTACTTTACTTTTTTAAATTCTATATAACTCATTCTGAAATCATCACATTTTCCCAGATTATTTTGTGCTTTACTCATTTTGACTCGCTTAATTATAATCACTTTTATCAAAATTCCATATCACATTTATTCTTGTATCCCGTAAGAAAAAATATTGTTTTCTATAATGCTAAAATTGAATTAAAATTTCTTTAAAATAATAAAATGAATATTTATATTCCAAAGACATACATAAACATGTAAAATAAACTTCTATCTTCAAAATAGGACCACCTGTGAACAAAGCTAAACTCTACAATGTAAAGCCTACCACTAACAGTGAGACAGCATCCATCACAGACTTCCAGCAACATTCCAATGGGGCTAGCTCACAAGCCATCAAAAGCCCACCTTCATATGAAGCTGTTAGCAAGAACTGACATTAAATATTATGGGGTTGTATTTGCTCGCTTGAATATGTAAAGAGACAAAATGTAACAGAGGCTAATCAAACATGAATAATTAAACTTTACTAAAAATAAGACATGCCTAAAGAAATATAACAAGTTTGTGTACGTGTTTAATACAACAAAATGAATTTAAAAATCTGGGAACAATGTTAACCTCAGATGGTAGATGTACAACAGAGGTAGATGCAGAATGGCTCAGGCAAATGTAGCTTTCCAAAAAAAAAATGAGGAAGATTCTATGCAATCCATTTTTGACAAAAGAAACAAGAAAAAAAGAGTTCTTAAATGTTATATAGAACCAGTCTTAACATATGGATGCGAATCACGGACAATAAGACAACAGACAAGAAAATCACTGGAGGCTGTAGAAATGTGGTTTTACAGAAGAATATTGAGAATACCATGGACAGCTAAGAAGATTAATAAAGTATAACAAAATCGACATACGTAGAAACACAACTGTCAATATGTTGTTACAATTATCAACAAGTAAAATATAATGAATTTTACATATATTTCAACACTCCTATTTTTAATTCTGCCTATGAGGAAATTTAGCAGTCTAAGATAAGGGGGTAATAATCATTGACAGCGAAGTGGTTAGCTAATGCGTTTGTCAACTGACCTCGTAAGTTTGGGTTCAATTCCTACATGTGACATTATTTTAAAAGGATCGACAGGATTTCGGGGGTCACTCAGAGTCTGAAAATGTTACAAGAAATGTGTTTTGTGAAAGAAGATTGGCTTGATGGGATACCGATCACATGACCCATAAATATGGTGATAGTTACAGAAAATAAAATGTGGACACTAACACGTCATTATCTATAACAGTGCTCTTCAACCAAGTGATGTCCCTCGCCCACTTGTGTCATTCTTTCACATATATATTTTCTCGATATATTGCTTAATGTGATAAACATAACAAGCAAAATATATGGACTAGAAATGAATATCAAAAAGACTAAAACTATGACCATAAACAAAGAAAATTCTCAAGACCTACAATTAAATATCACAGTTGAGGGAATACATCTATAGCTCGTTTCAAAACATATGCCCAACTTCAAAACGCTATTACTGTCTAACCGTTTGTTAAATACTTTTGAAATTTTCCAAATGTTATTAGAATGCAAAAGACCCTTTAAATGTATATTTAACAAATATCTTGCAGCTGCAGTTTTCTTAAAGCGGCGATATTTCTTTGATGTTTGTCAAAATTGTAAATTGTGAAGCCCTAAAGAATAGAAATTACCGTAGTTGCTGGTCTACGATTAATTTTCACTAGGTAAAGGCGTGGCCGTAATGGGAAAATAACTGGATAAAACAAAACACCAGGAGAATTATTGTCTGCTCAGTTCGAGGACGGACGATAATATCAAGGTATACCTGTATGTCCAATTTTCATAGTTGTGTGGTCCTGAAAGGACCGTTTGTTGAAATAATTTAAGGTAATATAGGGCCAACATTGTGGGGGCTATATACTTTCATTCTGAATCAGACGAGTCTAAAAGATTAATAACTGTTTGGGGTTGAACATTCCACAAACCATCATTTTTCCAATATTCCTCTTCCTGTTTTAAGACGTGGTCTTCACATTTAGCCCAATAATCTTTGTCTATATTTAATAAAGCGAGATTAGCAAGAGTCTTTACATCGCATATTTTGAATGTTGTATTTTCATCTGCCACTTGTCCTTTTAATTTTGCCCAGATTAGTTCTATTGGATCTAAATGAGCATGGTAAGGTGGCAGCCTCAAACTTATATGACCGTGCTCTTGGATAATCTTATCTATTTGAAAAATCTTTGTCCTCTGTTTTTGCTTTACTAGAGATAGTAATTCAGGTTTTAAGTACATGTTATTAAATTGTATGTGCTCCTTTGTGAGCCATATCTTAATAGCATCTTTTATACTGGATGACGTCGGGACTTTATCTTCAAGTGCAACAATGTTGTGGTACGCTGCATTGTCCATTATTAGGCAAGGTGGTCGATATAGTGCTGGGAGAGCAGAATTTTCAATCCAATGTCTAAATATGTGACCATTCATCTCAGAGTGATAATCCCGATTGTCTATGGATTTTGAAAGAAAAATGAGCTCTGCATTCTGTATTAGTCCATGTTGTCGACTACCTGCATGAGCAATTATCAAGCGCTGTCCTTTGCTGCTAGGTATTAATCTCTTAATCTTTCCATCTGATGACTGCCATTTCCTTTGGTTAGTGTGGTGAGCATTGATCCATGTTTCATCCAAGTACACAATATCATAACCTTGCTTGCGCACCTCTTTTACTTCACGTAAGTACTTGCTTCTCATGACTACTATATGTGGCTTCTCACAGATGATGTTTCGTCCATTGGAATACTTTCTGAATGTAAAGCCTGCAGCTCTCACATTCCTCCATAATGTAGACTTTGATATTTCAATACTGTTGTTCTTTTTCAGCGATACTTTTAATTTTCTTATTGTTACAGTTTCATTCATACCCAACATTTTGCGAATTTCACTTCTAATAAGTTCACTGTCGAAATTATCCAACATTTTTGCTCTTCCTTGTGATTGTGTATATTTGGAACATTGACGGTCACGTGCTTGAATCCAGCGATTAAATGACCGTTTAGATGAATCCAAAATGTGTCTTGTCCTATTCTCAGGGTTTTCTAAAGAATGAAATAATCTTCCTCGTTTAGCCTCTTTGCAAAAATAGTCATACATTTTTATTGCGATGTTTTGTAAACTGCAGAATTTAATTTTAAGACTCATGATAAATGTTATTGTTCCACGTTACGCCGCTGAATTAACGGAAATGGAACACACAATGTCTCGTGTTTACTACAAGTGTCTAATTGTGTCAGACAACTCACGCGGAAAGCGTGCAAAAACGTGTGTATCGATTTGTAATCGCTAGGTTGGCTTACCACGGCAACAGCCGGGGTTCGTAATCCTGGCGAGGACACCTGGGTTTTACTAATTCCCTAAAAATTAGTAGGAGCCGCGATAGCTCAGTGGTTAGTGAACTGGACTACTACGGACAAGGGGTAGGGTTCGATCCCAACCGACGGCTCCGGGTTCACCCAGCCTTAAATGGGTACCGGATTTTTTTCTGGGAAAGTAAAAGCAGCACGGGCGTAATACCGACCACATTACCCCAAAAATCATGTGCTGAAGGTCTGTAAAATATAGGGTCACTAACACCATATTTCCCTATACGCCACTTGGCGTGACGGGGGGTACTTTACTTTTTACTTTTACTGTAAACACTAAGTTTTGACTACATCAATGGGTCG